>UXGC01000064.1:0-414025 GCA_900480045.1 Eurytoma adleriae | reverse complement strand
CGCGATTATTCCCACTTCTGGCCGCCAGATGCGGATCAAGCATTTTCTGCCTTTGCTTTCGGCTGCGATCCGTAACACCCTAGCTGGCAGTACCGTTGGCAGACTGATATTGCGGACGAAGAACTTGTAGAGGCGCGAAACTGCGCTTATTTGTAGAAACGGTGCTGTACTTCGTACGACGGTGAGAAGCTTGCGGGGCGCTAGATAGCTCTGCCCGACGCAGTGTCAACAGATTGCTGATGGAGGCGAAGAGCTGGAGGAGGCGCGAGATCGTGCTTATCTGCAGGATCAGTGGCAGACTTCGTATGCTTTCGAGAAGCTTGCTATGACACTAGATCGCTCTGCCTACAGTGCCGACGGCAGACAACCCCCGGAGAAAAAGAAGTAGCGGTAGCTCGAAATTGCTCTTCTCTGAAGAAACGGCAATATACTTCATACAATGGTGAGAATTTTGTGGGGCCGCCAACTTGCTACCTGTTTATTCAGGTTTCCGAATTATGTGATTTTTGACGGGAAATCAACCCTCTTCTCAATAAGTCTCTTATGTATAAAATTATCAGGAAATTCGGTTCCAGAATTTCAAAACCAATATGTTTCCGGCCTTTTTTATATCGGTCTTTTATGTCTAATAAGCATCTTTATTTGCTTGTCGTGTTTAAGATAACACGGTGGATTGAAAAGGTTTAATCATAAGTTTTATGCCAATAATATCGAAATAATGCTCTCTTGTATTTCGAATTTAAAAGCAATTGTTTATTATGCGGCGAAGGAACTCGTTAAAGTGATTATTGTCGCGTAACGCGGAGAGTTCTGTGTGCTAGAGGTGTACAGTAATCCCGTATTATTTTCCCAGACGGATGATTCTGCCGTTTAGGGTCGTTGAGCTCACGCGCGAACTCCGCGTGTCCACTGCGGCCTGTAAACAAAGAAGCTGATGAGCAAACGCGGACGCCGCTTGCTCCTCTGTAATCCGCTGCTCCCCCCTTCTTGAGATAGCCAGAACCTTGTTACAGGATCGCTGTAGGATTCCATTGTTAGAAATTCGCTTTTTCACGCTGATGTGCATTAATGGAGATTGTCATTATTTTTATTCTTTAAGATGTATTTGCTCGATTTTTCAGGTAATTCGTTTTTAGTAGAGGTATAAAAAGTCTTGATTAATTGAGTAAAATATTCTTTGAGAAATTTTTTCGGAAAATACAAGAAAGTAGAAGTAGAAGTGTTAATTGTATGTACACTTGTACTAAAATAAATATTGCATCGAAATATCTAAGTATCGGTTGTTTGTGAGGCAAGAAGACATATTTACTTGGACTAGTTGTCAAAGTTGATCTTGGCGAAAGTCAATTTTTACGATCAACAGCCGCGCGTGGAAAAACTTTTTTCTTTATTGGCAGAAACGTTAAGAAGCTTTAAGCTTATTTGGAAAAGTTCCTCTTTGCTCTTTTCATATTCCACTTGCTCAAAATTATCCTTTAAAAGTGACACCGACAAGTTCATCCGCGTGTTTATAATCACTCTTCGCTTTAATTACGTCATTTTTAATATGCGTAGATCCACCTGAATTTCACTTCGCCCTTCAGTGCTCTACGAGATCATTTATGAGTGCTACTTTTGAATTTTTTTAGAAATTTATTAAAGGTAAAATAAAAAAAGCAAAAATGTATATTAATGCGCACTACTTTATAGAAGTAAAAGTTGAAGTAGTAGGTACTTGACCTTCTTTTTTGAAAACCGTGATGTACTAATAGTAAAAGTTTTCGACTAAATGCAGTATTATATTATAGGTCAGTGTCATTTAAGAAATTATTTTTAAAGCAGCACTAAATCTGTTATCCCGTGTAGCATATTAATCATTGTTTATTCACAATTTAATACGATGATCTCACTTCAACGCGAATTACGTAATCTGCTAAATTTAGCAAAGAAAAAGAATATCAAGTCACTCGTCGACAAAAAGAAAAGAACAATAAACGCAATCGATCACAGGCAACATTACGCGAAAAGAAGGCGTAAGCCATTAATGCGACATGAACGCGCGATAATATTTCTCGCCCGTTTCATTTCGCGAGCGGGAATCGGGACAACTAAAAGAAGAAAAAAGACAAAGACGCAAAAAGCGTTGCTATCGCGAGCGACGCCTGCGAATCTCGATATTTTCGTTCGCCTCCTTTTTTTTTGCGGACTCGGCAAAAAAGGACGAGCCGTTCCTCGCGGCGGTGCGGGGGGCGCGGGCCGCCGATCGATCGCAATGAAATCGTAATCGCTCGCGTAGCGCGCGGCGAAAACGAGCGAGGCCCGGGCGAATTTATCGCGAGCGACGCGCCTTTGTCGGACCTCCGCGGCTAACCCACATTCGGCGCGCGCGAGATTCTCGCCGGTGGAGCGAACTCCGCCGGGATTACCGCTTTATCTCGGCTAAACTCGCGATTGTTCCGTCTTATTTTCCTAAAGCGCTGGCGCGGCTGTAATTCACGCGCGGACGCCTCCTGAGTTACGCCGGTGGAGCGTTAATTTTGCTTTGGGAGGTCAAATGAAAAAAATAGGTTTCGAAGCGAATCGCTACTGTTGAAAATGAGATTGATTTTAAATTTTATTTGTACCATGGAATAACATGCCTGCCTACACAATTCAGAAGTACTTTTTGCCTTCTCCGCAAAACAAGTAAATAATACTAGGCGAAGTAACTTTGTAATAAATAACTCTTTTAATGGTTTAATACTTAAAGCAGTAAAATGAAATCGTATTTATTTGATAAACTCATTATCAACATTAAAGTTTATTTGTACTCGATATATATATTTTTATTAAAATTTAAACTTCTATTTCTTCACTTCTTTTCTTAACTTACAAACCAAGTCTTACAATCTGAAACTAAAACTTGCCAATTTAAAATTTATTTCCTGGGTTTTATTCTAACTTGATTCGTAACCATCGCGTGATAGGTTCGCGCCGACGGCCCCCTTAAAAATTCATCGAGCTGGGAAAGGTTGTCGATTTCTTTTCCGTTCGGAAGTAGCCTGCTACTCGTTGTTTCATCAGCGGCGCTATCGCCCTTAGGAAATCGATCACGTCCGCTCGTGAATTACACTTTTCTCGACGCGATAATCGGGAGCGTCTTGGACGGGCGACGACTATCTGCAGCGTCAAATTTCCGCGAACGAAGGAGCAGCCTTCGCTTCCGGGGAGCGCAATTGCCCCGGCTGAATTAGCCGGGGCCTCGGGTCTCTCTCTCTCTCTCTCGGTTAATTAAAAACTGCAATTTTTCCGCGGCAATTTACGTGATGAACGAGCGATACGCGCGCGCGCGCGTGATACATCGCCGGGGGCGCGCGCGGAGGAGCGAGCCGTGCCGAGTGATAACGGCCAAGTCGGCGCGCTTCATCCTCTTAAGAAAAGAACGGCCGCGATTATTCATTGAAAAATCAGAAGCGCCGGAAGAAGGGCAACCGCGAGAGGTCTCCCCCTCGCTCCTTCCGCCGCTCACGAGAAGGGCTGAGGCGGCGCCGAGGCGCTTCCATTATATAAGACGAGTAATTACGTACGATAAGGAGATTACCTTCTGCTCTACGGAGCATCGAACGCTCGGATACCTGAAAGGATAACGTCAATGGAATCGCTACGGCGCCCCTCCGTTCTTCCCGTCCTAATTACGTAATGTTCATTATTGCATTAAACAAAGTGCTAAAAGCGGGGCGCCGTCGGACGTGGCGTCGGGAGCCTCGCCGGCTGGGAGGGCAAAACGTGCAGTAAAAATATTAAAAAGCCCTGGCCGACGGGCCGAGGCAACTCGAGCTACGTGGGTGCAACAACTTGCGCTAATGGCGAATTCACCGCTACTTTGAAGCGAACCCTCCAAATGGAGCGAGCGCACTTGCGATGGACCTTTACTTTGTTGCCTTCAATTAAATTGCGCGGTTATTGTATTTCTTTATTTACTTAGATTTTTCTTTTATGATATTCTAAAATAAAAAGTTTAATTTTTATGCTTGAGCACATTGAAATTATTAATCTACTATTATCGTCAAATTATTATAATGTAGTTAATTTTTATTCTGTTGTTCAATTTTCAACAATTACCACACAAATTCATTTAAAATTTCAGATATTTTTTAAATTCTTATACATTTTCAAATAAACTTATGATTAAATAAATTATCCAATAATATTGTTTTCATATTCAGTGATACTTTCATTAATATTTCAACATAAAATGAATAAGAAAGTACCTCATTATAATTTTTTAATATTTCTCCTACAGTATTTGAGGGGAAAGCTTTTCCGATCACTGCTGAATGAGTCAATTGAAGAATTCGTCGGGAGCTTGCCTTATTAACGTAGAATTTACGACGATCGTAATTAAAATCCTTCAATTTCTTTTGCGGTACCAAGTCATTCGTAATGCGATTCCCTCTTAAAGCGACAGACGACAGTAAATTTTTCAATTTAGTTGACATCCAAGAAACACGCAAATTACTTATGAAATCAATAAAGTTCAATATACCTTACTTACAGAAAATAAGTAACAATTGCTGATTATTCGATTCCAGACTGGCTTCAGATAAGGTTTCTAATTTGATTTCTCTGTACCATTTCATACTGCATCAATTAAATGAATTAAATTATCTTAAAATTTAATTTATTTACATTTAACATTATTGTATCCTATAAATTGTGGTTTAATAAACTGAACCTACGAAGAAAAATGTAAAAATATTACCCCGTCTTTTTGGTAAATATTTGATAACGTACGAGTTTTATTATGAAAATCGCTGCGACGCTTTCAAAGTTAAACCTGCTATTTGTATTCCACGTTTATTCCCTTTTATTTTCAAATGATATGGATATCTGACACAATATTAAAATCATTCCAGCTGTATAAGCAAATTTATTCGCTTTACACGCGTATCCCAAAAATATTATAACTCGCAATAAAAGAAAAGATGAAAACACGTTGTTGACGACGATCCATTCGGCTGGCCGAGATACGCGAGAAAAACAAACGCTCCGCCCGAGAAAATAATACGATGTAGCCGAAAAGATAAAATGGATCGCTATCGGTACACGGCGTGATGACGTTTTTTTTCTTTTTCATTCTTCTCCTCGTTCGCCCGTTCGCCCCGGCCGCGCCGGAGGCACTCACGGAGAAACTTGCGAGATCCTCGCTTCTGGAGCCTCGGCGAGGCACTAACCCCTTTAATTTTGTTTCAGACAATGGGCTGCCCCCCGTGGAGCAGAGCGATGACGGATGGCTGAACTTTACGAAGATCAGCCGGGCCGAGAGCGGCTGGTACAAATGCTACACGCGACACATGCTCGGCATCTTCACGAGCATCGGCTACTTTCTCAACGTGCGCTGTGAGTAATAATTTCCCCTGCGCCCTCCTCCCCCGTCCCCACTCTCCCCCTTCGCCCCACGGCTGTACCTCGTAAACCTCACGAGGGGGAGGGATAGCCTCGTTTGAAGCGAGCGCGCGCCCGCGCCTCCTTTTCTTTTCCACGGCGGGGCTTCTTTTCAAGCGGGGCCACTGCTTTATGCAGCGAGGCCGTCCTTTTGCCTGTCAAAGCTCCGCTCGCGCTCGCGCTCCTCCCTTTTCTTACCCCCGGCGTCGGCCGGGGCTCTGACGACGTTATTGGCCGGTGACAAAGACTTTTTGAAAGAGCGCGAGAGCCCTGGCCCTCTTTCACCGGGGCTTTATTTATAGCTGAGTTTTACGCGCGATATTGGACCGGGGATGCGAAACGCGCGGTCGAACGCGGAAGCGCGACTTAATTAACTCGCTGGGACGGGCGCGAGATATCCTTCTTTTTTTCAATTGCGAAAGCGATTTTGTACATTCATCGGTCATACTTTATGTAAGTTGAGTATGGTGAGTTATTTAGTATCGTAATAACAAGTAGGTGAATACTGTACTGTTCGCAAAATATAAAGTCAGTGAAACAAGTGAAATTATACTCGTTTAGTCAGACCAATGTTATTTTTTATTTTTCTGTAAACACTTGGAAAATAACGAGTTAAAATTGTGGAAAAATATTCAGAAATGATTTATGGATTGTTTTTTGACTTACATAAGTAGTTAATATCAGGATTAAGTCAAACCTATCGAGTAGTAGTATTCGCTCATATCAAATATTGACCCCTATACAAAAAGAAATGTTTAAACAAGGCTATTTTAATCTAATTGTGCGTACATTCGCTTAATACAAACCAGTAGAAACAGACAATTATAGTAAGACAAATATTTTCAGTTATTTTTAAACGTGTTCTCAAGTTTTGTTAAAATTCAGTCCTTTACCCCTTTATCAATTGCAATTTTTAAGTAAAAATTTAGAAAATTACGAGTGTAAATATAAGAAAATATATGAAAATCAGGAATAATTTTTTATTCGTTTTTGACTTACGCAAGTAGTTAATATCAGGATTGAGTCAGACCTCTAGAGAATAGCACATTCGTATAAGTGCATTCTACGTTTACCATTTCTTATGACTGACACTGAGTGAATAAAACAAGATTTAACGAGTGAGTACACGAAGAAGCGCAGCTTCCAGATGAGCATGAAATCTGTCACCCGAGCAAAGCGAGGATGACAATCACGCGAGTTATATTATTATATATAATGCAGTAGCAACCGCTTTATTCCTTAAAGCCAGACGTCTTAAATCAGGTTTTATGCACTCTCTTGTAAAATAGGACAGACCAAGTTTGACGATGAAGTTAAAATGCGTGTATTTGTTCACCTCGTACAGTCGTACACTTGTGCATTATGCATTATATAGTTTATGGGAAGGCAAACTAGAATAATAATAGACGCACTGCTGATTCGAAAAAATTTGATTTACTGCGACGAGCAATAAATCAGGTACTAATTCATTCATAAACTGCCTTTCATCGCAAAGAAATACATTTTCAACGATCTAAAGCCCAAAATTAAACGCATGATGCCTAAATTCCTATCTGCCCTTTCATCAAAGGCCACCCTCCGATAGCCTCTCTGCCCTCGCCCTATCATCAGCGGGGAAAAGCAGGCTGCCGGCGGTGCGCCCGATCATCGCGGCAGAGTCCCCGACGCGTCGCCGATAAGTTATCCTCCCGCAGGAGGCGTAGCCTCGTTGCGCCGCTGCCTGTAAATCGATAAATCCTCCGCTGCTCCCGGAGTAGCGCACGCTTAATAGCCGCGCGCGGACCATCGAAATTGCGCGTAGATTAGTTTCCGGAAGCCCGGGGGGGCCGCGCGGATTAAACGCCGGGTGATCGCGGATCGCGCACCTCGATTATGAGGCGAGAGGGGAGGGGAGGGGCGCACTGCACGCAACGCGGACACTCGTCATATTGGGCCGCATGCGCTCGCGAAGGCGCACTCGCGGAAATGGGTCAGTGTCTTAGTAGTAAGCAGGTGGAACGATAACGTCGCGCCTCGGCATTACTAAACCAATATCGGGCTTCGATCCGCCGCCGCGGTTAATGCGCTCGCAGGAGCCAGCGCGGCTTGGCTACTGGCAACTGGAGAGATTACGCCGAAATTATTCAACGCGGGCTTACGACGGCGACCGTAAAGATCTTTGCTAACTGCTTCGGGATCGGCAGGCGTTGCGCATTACCGGGTAATAAAGAGCCTGCGCATTCGTTAATATGCAGCATTGAAAGCGATCGTTTTTATGGGCTTGTAGCGTTCATCGAAGCAGCAACTTTGTTGATAATGGTAATTTAAATAAAAAATTTTAATATATTTCTGATTTTTTTATTTAGCCGTAAAAAGTGATTTCGATAACATAAAATCGTGACTCTAGATATTTAAGTTTTTAATAACTTAAAACAAAACTAATGTCTTTTACTACTCTCGTTTATTAAGATCAGAAACCAATCTCTCCCTTATAAGTTAGCGTAAATTAAAATGTTATCAATGTTCTATTTAAAAGAATCGAATATATCGGTAAAAGATAATTGAAAGCAGATAAGTTGCTCGTTCGTAAATATGCTAATGGAGAAGTAACGCAGCGATCAATCTTAATCTTCGCGAGTAAAGTATTCATTTAAAAACTGTCGTTCATTCATCTTCAGACAAAGAGCACTTATACAGCTTTAAAATGTAAAAGAAATTGTTCGATTTGATAAAAGAACGGAAAATCGAAAAACAATGGGCGAGAATTATTAAATTTTATTGCAAAATCGTATTTCCAGTGAATTTCCTTCTCAAAAGCTCGATCTCTAAATTTACTGAAATAGCAAAATTACGAACAGTTAGAAGTAACGAATTTCCAATGACGAATTAGTCACTAAAATATGAGGATTAATTTGCGGCGTTCCAGTAGGATCTCGAAGAGGAAGATGAACGACCGATACTCATTTCGAACTATCGACGAGTTAGGTCTGGTCTCAGTAAGATCAACCGATGGAGAGGGTAGCGGCCGGAGGGGGCGGGCGAAGCGGTTCGATAGGAAATTTGCAAATTTTCGCGATGGGGCTCTGGTAATTTCCGTTTGGCTCGGTGGCTTCCGTCCCTGACAAATGACTGTGGTTTCCGGCTCGTATTGACGTCAGCGCGTCGCCCGTGCGCTATGACTCTGCCCGCGAAATCTAATTCCAAGCGCGATTCTGCAATCGCACTTACGTGTCATGCCAACTTTCCAATGAGGAAACTCGTTAAACTAGTCGGGCTTATGTTTTATCGGCTCGTACATTCTCTCCGAATTAGATAAATACGGTCTAATCCCCTAAAGCGAATGAACGAAATTAACGTCGAATGTTACTATTTTTGACAGTTGCAACTAGAAAGGCTTAGTTCTTGTACTTTGAGATTTTCCTTTTAAAGTTAAATTAAAGAACAAAAAATATTTTGTATAATCTGTACTAAAGAATATTTAATATTGGTCCCGATAGATAATATAAAATATTTGTCAAAGAGTGTTTCAATTTAATTGTGCGAGCGTTTGCTTCATATGACAGTAGAAACAGACAATCATAGTCAGACAGATTCTTTCAGTTATATTTTTAAACCTGTTTTTAAATTTTAACTTTTTCCATTGCAATTTTTTAGTAAAAAATTAGAAAATAGTGAGTTAAAATTATGAAAAAATAATCAGAAATGATTTATGGTTTGTTTTTGACTTACGCAAGTAGTTAATACCAGGATTAAGTCAGACCTATAGAGTAACAGCATTACGCTCTTGTACAAAGGGTATTAGGGATCGAGAATGAAGTTATACTGATCTTTACACTTTTTTAAAACAAAGTTAATATGATTTGTTTATGAATAAATGACGAAAAATACTATGCAGCAGTTTACCTCCGAAAGCGATAAAGCAACAACAGCAGATAAAATGACAGCGAGATCGCGGTAGGTAGGAAGGGATTAGGTCAGGCTCCACGTGTACAAAGAGGAGGTTGCAGGGATCGCCGGTTAGCCGTCGTGCAAACGATCGGACACGTATAATTTCGCGTTGGGGTCGGGAGCGGCACGAGCTACCGCGACCGAGGTAAAGATTTTGCGACGATGTCTCCCCTTTAAGCGCGGAAATTTATCCGCGATACGTGCCGCTGCTTCCGATGGGCCGGTCCCCCGATCGCGCGAATTATTTTAAGCCGGAGCCCAGTTGAATTCTTACGGCGCGGTGTCCTAAAGCTCCTACGTCCGACAGGGCTGCGATCTGTCGGCGTTACGATAGGGGAAAAGTTATTGAGTTTTTCCGGTTCACAGAGTGGAAATAGCGATTATAACTTTTTTTTAAGGAGACCTAGATTGACTTCGTCTTTGCAGACCTATCGGTTTTTATCAGATTATTTTGTTTATTTTCATTATCGTGTATGTGGAATGGGGTGAGGATTTATTGACCTGATATTACATTTTGTATTTAATTTTCCTTGGGCTGTTGTTATATTTTCTGTGAAATTTGCAATACTTTCTTTGTATTATGATGCTTCGTAAGACAATATTAAGTTGAATAAAAATAAGTAGATCCAGGCGTATTTGGTCAGACTATTTCACATTCTTCACTACTCTACGTTTACAAAACACTGGAATAAATTCTAGAAAACGAAAGTCTGAAATAAAATGAACTAATCTTTTTCATGCATTAAATAGCAATTTGGTTAGCAGGATAAATTTCCATTTTAATTAACTTCCTGTCTACCAACATCAAAAAACGTTTCAGAAATTCAATTTTTTTAATTCATTATTTAGAAATAAAAATTTCGACTTTTCAGCAACATTTCAATCTTCCACTATCGTGTAAAAAAAATAATTACGTACTTATTTCCGTAAAAAAATGATGCATCCAAAAAATATCAAACGCTATAACTCGGATTCGATAATTCCACGAGAAAGCCGTCGATGCAGCATCTCCGCGCGGGAGTTTGGCACGTATAGGCGAACACGTAAATCGTTTCGCGAGGTATCGTACCGTCTGCTGGCTCTTCACGAAAGCCACGTCAATGTGCGGCCGTGCGGAGCCTATACATCGCGCTCGTCGATCGACCGACAACCCGTCCTTCCGGCGGCTCTTCTCGCTTCTACCCACGGGCGGCCGCTACACGATAACTTCCAAATGTGCTTTCTCATTAGGGCCGAGTTCGCCCCTCTGATTTTTGCCGTCTATTCTTGGAATTATGGTCGATAGTGTTTTGCCATTACGTAAACGAGATTCTGGCTTCTGACGGAAATGGAGGACTTTTTACTGGCCAGAGATATCATTTGTGGATTGCATTAATCTATTATAAAATAAATTTAGGTGGGTTTGATGGAGTAATGTCGTTAAATAGAAATAAAAGTGGGTGCGCAGAGTATAAAATGTTGCTAATTGAATACGTGTTAATAGATTAAATTTTCAAGGATTACATTGCATTAAATAATTTTATTGCCTTTTTCCATTTTTGTGAGATAAATAAATCAACTACATCACTGATTTTATTTACAGTAAAGTCAATACCTAAAGTAGATAACTAAGAAGCCACCAAAATGAAATTACACTTACAATTACATCAAAATAAATTGCAATGTTAATAAATCGATTCGAAAACTATCCAATAGCATGTAAATAACCAACGATTGCATCAAAAGTAGAATATGCTAGCAGTTTTTTTATGTATATATTAAAATAAATTTTTTTATTTTTCGCTCATCTCGATAAAAACAAACCCACCTACTGTTTTCTCAACCGTTCCGCATATCTACACATTTCGTTCGAGAAAACCCTCCTTACCCTCAAGATAAAGTACATCCATTCCCGATATATCTTCCCTTGCCCATAAAACGAATGAAAAGGCGACAATAAAAGCGGCCCGTCTCTTTTTTATGCATTCAAAGACGACCCGGAGATCGAAACGGAAGCGGAGGCACTGAACGGCGAGGCGACGGACTCCCGCAAGATCGAGGTGCAGATCGGCGGTGCGGTGACGCTGGAGTGCGACGGCGGCTGCTGGGGCCACGGCCCCAACATGGACCCGGCCGGCGGTCCCGGTCCCCTGGCCCTGAGCAGGGTCGTCTACCAGGAGGCGGGCGAGTACCGCTGCGTCGCGCCCGATCGCAAGATGCAGGACACCTGGCGAGCCCAGCAGCCCTACCACATCAAAGTCACCGGTGAGTGAACCCTTTACGCTCGTTAATTTTTATTTCTGTCCCGCTCATCGGGGCGAGCTGTTGCGAGTTGGCTGCGAATGACCCGAATACCAGGTGGAACGGATTCAACGGATTTGATAGTTTACTGGGTATAAAGGCCGATTTTTCGGTTATTCGGGACAATAGAATGAAAAAAATGACGTATTTTTTTAGGATAAAGTGTGAAGGGTTTTGTTTCAATGGGTTTAAACGAGATTGATGGATGGTCCAATTGATTACAGAGGTGCATGTCAAAAAGAAATAAAATTTTATTTATTCTGCTCCGATCGTCCGAGCGGTAGCATTGTTTCCAGTCAAATGCCGCGGATAACGAACAGGCGAAAATAATCGAATTGTTTTATTAAAACTATTTAAATAAAGCCAAGCGAAACTGCACTGTTTGAAATTAAAAGTAAATAATGGAGAAAGAATGAGGAAATGTAATTACACAAATTGTTCGAAGCCAATAGCGTTCTTTCGTTTAAATCGCAGTAATTTCAGAAAATCAACAACTGAATTAAAAAAGCATTTTTTAAAACAAGTTACTTTTTCCTTTAAATGGATTTTACTCAAATTTTCAATCCAGTTTGTTAAGCAAATCTGCTTGAAAGTATACGTAAATAATATTTCCACGAAGCAGAGTAAGCTCGAATCTAAAAAATTAAAATTTCAAATGGCAAAAGATTTTTCAACATTATCCTTATAACGCAAGCGCATCGCCTTAATGAAAAATTCCCCCCTCTCCTCTCTCTACGACTCCATAAAACTCGAGGAACAGCAAACGAAGCAATAGCGTTAAAATCGGAACATCGGGGTCGCAGCACCGGCGGCAAAAATAAAAGCAACGAGGAGGAACAAAAAAAAGAAAGGAGCGCGCGGAAAATATCGAAACACACGAAGGCAGCGCTTGCAATTTCTCACGAAGCTCGGGAGGGATCTTGGCCGGCGATGCGTTGGCGGGCCATTATCGCAGCAATTGGTGCTGCGACGCTCTACTGTCGCCGAGTCAGCGAAGAATTTACAGGCGCAAACTCGAAATTCCGTTGTACTCTTTGCCCCCGCCCCCCGAGCGGGGCTCAAGTCGTGCGAGAGAACGAGCCGCGGCGTCTGCCAAAAATTGACGAAAATTGCATTAGCGCGCGGTCGGCCAAGCCGCTGCGAGTTTGGCACTATTATGAATATCGCCGGCCAACGGTGCGTCCCACCCCCGCCTCCCGGTGCGGGTCGATTCGCTGATTCGGCGGGCGCTGATTGCGCGGCGGCCACTCGTGATTGCGATCCCGCGTCAAACCTCGCCCCGGAGATTTCACGCGCCAGCGGCTCGGGACAAACAGGTTTACGAGCGCGAACGCGGTGCGTCGACTTCGCTTCTCGTCCCTTCCTCCTCCTTCTCTTCTTCTTTTTTTTTCCGTTAACGGCTGGTGGGCTAATGCCCGAGGATCCACCGGGCGCACGTACGAGGGCCGCGCGGAGATTCGCGATGCTCCGAGCTTTTATATCCCCGATTGCGCGGCGTACCTCCGAGGCACATCCACGATAATTGAAAAGCTCCCCGGCGCGGGCAAGTAAAACGCCCGACTCGAATTGGAAGAGGAAATGAGGTAGGGCGCCGCGCGGGCTCACTTCGGGGGGGATCTTCAAATCTTGGCCGTAAGCATACGCTCGAGATAGCCTTGTTATTGGATGAAGTCTACCGGGCCGCTCGTTACTCGTATTGTTCTGTTCGTCCCGATGTACAATGTTGGAAGAGCGAAGACTTAAACTTGTTCGGATCTTAAAGTAAACTTCGTCCATTTTTGTGCAAAAAAAATATTTAATGCATTCACGAATACGTAGGTACAAGATTTAAATGATAGACAATAAAACAAGTTATTTTTCGATACTATTTAAATAATCGAATTTTAGAATAATATATGAGCTTACGCGCAGTTGAAAAACTACTTAAATGGAACGATTTAACTATTTTCTCCAATAAGTCTATTGTAATAGAAAAATCGATTCAGCAAACGACCGCACGAATTATCTCTAAATTTTCCCAGGCATTTTAAACGTTCAATTCTAAATTCGGGGTTTAACGTGCTCGCCTAGACAAAACAAAACTAAATCTCTCCCAATATTTCGCTTTTTTTGCACATTGACTGCAAGGCCTGACTTTTAGGTCAGTCTTTTTCTACGCCATTGCTTCGCTTTTAAAAGTCCGTAGCGTGCGCTCTCTTTAAAAAAAAAGAGAAAGGAAACCAACGTCCAGAGAGGGCCGGGAAGGTAAAGAGAGAGTAGGGTTGAAAAAAAAGAGAGTAGTCGACAGCCGAAGAGGCAATTTACGATTTTACAACACGCGCGGGCGATCAAAGGGCTTACTTCGCGATTTAATTTTAATGCGAGAGTCGCTGCTCGCCGGCGCCTCGGCGTTTCGCCACGCTCGAGTTTCTCGATTTCCAATAATCCCGAAGCGTGCACGGCCTCCCTATTTCGGGGCAGGCCGGGCTTTGAGAAATCCTAGAGCCAAGTTTTTCGACACTGCGCGCCTCCCGCGAATTGGCGGCGGCGCACGACCAGCCGGAATAGGTCGAGCGGTCCGAAACTTTCGTCGGGAATTTCGCCGATTCGGCCGATTTCGCTCTTATTGTCCCTCGTGCAGAAGAGCCCGCTGTTTATCGAATTCTTTTAATCGAATTATTTTTTGATGATTGAATTAGTGTATAAGTACACTGTGCAATTAGGGTGTAAAGTAGGCAATTCTTGCCCGAGTTCAGTTCTCCCATTTACTTTAAATTAATCGAAGACGAGTAAGCTACGTGTCCTATATAATTATGTTGATAAGATAGAAACCAAAAATTGATATAAGTCAGACATCCAAGTCAAGTAAAGTAGGTGTTAATCGTAATTAAATAATCTAATTTTTTTAAAGGATGTATGATAACAATTAATTACACCTACTAAAAATTGATAATAAATCGTTTTAAATTAATGATAATTCCTCATTAATTAGTTATTAATTAAATAAGAGATATTAATTATTAAATTTAAAAATATGATAAACTTCTACAATTTCTTAACACTGCAGATCTCATATTTTCATTAAAAAAAAATAGTAACGGTTAAGCACAATCAGTGTAACTAAAACCTTCGATGATATAAAATATTCGTCGTAGCGTAAAATTAATTTGTCAGCGCGGTAAAAGCAACGTATGGCAAATTGAATGATTAATTTGGGAAAGTTGTTGGTGCAGTGCTTCTCGGCGCGCGTTTGATTGTACGCGCAAGAAATTTCGCAAATGAAAGGGGCAAGAGAGAGAGAGGCGCCTACTGCGCGAACGCGCATCATGTAAATGGTGGACTTTGTGCCGGGAAACAAAGCCACTCAAACAAACTAATTTATTAGTTTCTGCTTGCGCGGCAAACGCAAAATTCAGGCCGTCTATGTTTCTGTATTTAAGTCAACTCTCGGGGCTCCGCGGCGAAAACACGAAGGATCGCAAGCTCGACCCTGGCCAGTTTTGCACGGTCAAAGGTAATCTTGCCGGGGTCGCCCGCTTTCCTTGCTCACATCAAAGTCGCCGGCGCTTTTAAAATTCGAATCGGATACTACGCTGTTTTGCGAAATTCATGCGCGCAATTAGCCTCGAATTTCACGCAGCGAGCTCGGAAACTAGGTCGCAAGCTCTCTCGATATTATATTGCGGCATTAATTTTCAAAAGCTTGAACGTTCGAGCATTGCAGTTTTTTTAATCGTTTCCACTGACCTATCTTTTAATGTTTTAGTTCGAATTCAGCGTTGTATAACCCGATTCAGAATTATTAATCAATAGCAATAAATTTAAATCAAATAAAATAAAAATTATTATCCTTTGCATTATCCTTTACACAAAGTATTATTTTGAAATTTTGTATAAATTGAGGTAAAAGGGTATTAATTAATGTTTCAATTGCAGAGGGCAAAAATACAGGCACGCGGAAAACGCCGAATTTATACTGCGAATAGTGGATTCTAACTTTTTCAGAGCTTACATATCTCTCCCGTATATTTGCAAAAAACGCTATGCCCTCAGCGTAGTCTCTTTGTTCGAAAAAACTTTATTGCAAACCCCGAGTTTTCAAAGGCAATTTAAAAAGAAAAAGGTGGATGTTCATTATTTAAATTTCGAAATCCGACATTTGAAAGCTCCGCGGATTCCTCGGGAAACAAAGCCGGGTATCCGCAAATGGAGTGAAATCCCAGTGCGCGCGTCAAGCGCGGCCGATCGAAGTCCCCGCGCGGATCTCCCCGCGACTCGGTGCTTTTTTACCCCGACGGGTCGTTCGGTTAATTATCGCGGCTTTTGCACCTCCGCGCGAAAAATAATGCGAGACGATCGCGGGCGTCGCGGTATTTACGACGGTCGAGGAGGGAGGGGGAAAAAAAACGGGGCTCCGATGATCCGCGTCTGGCCGGCACTTCACTAGCAGCTCTTCGCGCCTCTCCCTTTATGGCGCCGCGGAGTTTATAGAGCGGATAAAAATTGATGGGGCTTTCGCGGCTGACCGAATCACCGAATTCACTGGAAACCCAGATTTTTGCGAGCTCTGTGCTTTTTCGATGGGGTCAAGCGATTAAGTTGAATTTATAATAATCCAAAAAAAAAAAGAATCTTTTGCACAATGATTTTATGTACTATAAAAATTTCTAGAACGTTTGAAAATATTTTAATAAAAATATTGCATTGTTGCGATTCAAAAGCTGTTCATACCCTTTTATTTATCGTTATTTCGTTGGCTCATCTTCCAAAAATAGTAAAATTTCGGCCCCTTTTTCGGTATAAGCAACTTACAAACTTCGCGAAGCTCTTATTACATGCCACATTTAAAATGAACAATGAAAGCGCTTAATAAAAATGATAAAAAATCCCCATAAGAGTCACCTTGAAAAAAAGCGTCACCCGCCAACTGACGCACCGACTAACCGGAAATAATTGCCTTCTTAGCATTTACTTCTCGAGTGGCCTCGTAGCCGGGTCGAGTGCTACCGGGGTGGTAGACGCGCGTTAGGCTAAGCATGAATTATTAACGTATTAGACCCTCCCGGGTGGGCAGGGAGAGGGGGCTGGATACAAATTGATTTATGATCGCGGCGTCGCGCCCCGCATATCTGATATTACACCGCGGAAGTGAACAGGCCCCTCCTCGCCTAGGCGTAAGCTACGTCTCGGATTCCTCCAGGCCTCTCGTTTTGCCGAAAGCGCGGGGGTTCGGTGTAAAAAAATCAGCGTCTGGATCGATCAATCCCGATTTGGCGTTGAGGACAATTAAGATCGGGCGATTTCCGCGGGCGCGTCGCTCATCTGGAATTTCTCGTCGATGAGCGAAATTTTTATAAACGCGATAAAGACGAGAGAAATTTCGACGGGGGTGAGAGCACTCGGCTCGTTTGAAGCAGTTTTGAGGAAAACGAGAATTTTGTTAACGAATGTTCTAATTGCATCTTTTTTAAAGTGTATTTGAAAATTGGAAATTTCTAATAAAGAACACGATAAAACAACAGAAAATTAACAAAAAAGCAAATGATTGCTTCGAGTTTCCGGAAAATCTCAAATGAAATTCAACGGAGCGAGGAATTAAAATCACAGCGACCGCAGCGAGTTTGATAAAAGCGCAATATTTATTATTAATTATATTTGTCTGGCAACGTGGAAATGATAAAGAGGAGGTGGAGGGGGAGCACGATATGCGAATGAAAAATTGCGACAGGCATTGTCCGTTTGATAAGGGGAATTTCCGCGCGGAATAAATGCTCCGCTCGATCAAAATGCGCCGAGGCGCTTTTAATGCGAAAAAAATGTAGAGCGCCGCGGACAACGTGTTGCTCGGTCATACACACGTGCAAAATGTCGGGTCTCGTCGTAGGGGAATTTCGCGCTGCGCACTGACGGCACGTCGCATGAATAGATAAACGCTCCGATTTTCGCGGAAAACGCGAAATTCAATGCGCGACCCGGCGCGACATTATTATTTGACCATAAAC
Source organism: Eurytoma adleriae (assembly GCA_900480045.1). NCBI lineage: Eukaryota > Metazoa > Arthropoda > Insecta > Hymenoptera > Eurytomidae > Eurytoma > Eurytoma adleriae. Next base: position 396,434 of record UXGC01000064.1, on the reverse strand, counting down.
TGTATCGATTCCGTGGCGGACGCGCTGTACTGAAAACCGTGGGGAATATAAAAGCGAGGCCCGAAATCGCTATATCTATAAAAAAAATCTTATTTTGAAATTCGAAGTAATCGTTGAAATGTTTATTATTGCGGGTTTCGTGCGGTAATAAAATATTTTTAAACAACGACTAATAGTGATAAATATAATGTTAAATCCAACGAATTCATATATAATTTATTTTTTATTGATTGACGCGCAAATAAACCGCTATTTTATCTTTACTTAACACCGATGAAAATATTATTACGACTTAAATAATCAATTATGATAACTAATTTTTAAATTTTAATATCCTATCAAATAGTATATTTTACTATGTCAATCAATAATTTAAAACTTAATGTTATTTCATCACAAGTAAACTGCTTAAAAAAAACTTTGTTTTGTGCATTTTTTTTAAATACCCATCGGTAGCTTAGTTAGCTGGAGATCTATCCACATAATATTAAAAAAATACGAAATTTTAATTACTAACTATTCTTACTAGTTCCAATGATGATAATGATTATTAAATAAATTACTTTTGCAACAACCAGTAATCATTAAATTAAAATAATGATTTGATATCGTCTAAACAGAGGCTGAAAAGTCATTTATTTTACATTTGAAGGTAGTTCTTCTCATTGCGAGAAATGAATAACCCGTCGGGAGAAAAAGCTGCACCCATAAAATTGTTCGAAACCGAAAGAGCGAGGCAGCAGCGCATTATCATTTTAAATTTCGTCACCCGTGCATCAGGCCGAGAGCCACTCGCGCGTTTATTCCGCGAGCGTAATAAGCAAGCATTATTGTATTCCGGAATAGGAGCGGAGCGGGCGCCGGAGCCAGTGTTCCGGGAAGGAGAAACGCGGGGCCTCGGTTTGAGTTTCCCCCGCAAATATAACCGAAGCCCCGGCCTCGGCGCGTAAACAGCGCGGCGCTCGTACATTCGCCCGGCTCCGGCGGGGGGGCAAAGTGACTTCATAACCGGCCGGATAAGGCGAGGACAAATATAATAGGACGAGCCCCGGAGCTCGGCGGGCCTCACCTAAACGCCAGCGGGTACGACGACGCGGCGACACTGTATTTACGGCTTTATGCTAATTTTAAACATGAGCTCTCATTTGACGCGGCGCGAAATTCCTCGCGATTAAAAATATCCCGCCAAGTTTCTCGGATGCCGGAAACTCGGCGGGAGCGAGCTTCGTGGCTCGCGCGGCGTGGAGGGAGTGGGCTCGGCGCGCGGTGATTTGCATCTACTTCGCCTTTGGGCGTGTACCTTTTTTAAATGGCTGTTTATAGCTTCCGTCGAGGGCTCCTACGAGCCGGTGTTTTGCGCCGCTTTTAATCTTTCGCTAGGGCTTCGAGGGCTTCTTTTATGACGATCTGATCAAAGGACGTGTTTATTTTTGTATGAAACTTTTTTGATTAATTTTATATTTTCTTTTTGTCATTACTTTTTTGATTAAACAGTTTTTAACAGCTCGTAAATTGTAACACACCGTATTTGATGATGACGTATTGTCTATATGAATTTGTTTGTTATTAAACGTACTTTAAAAATATTTTCAAGTTATAAGTTTGAAAAAAACTAGACTCTCGTAGTAGATTAATTATTTAAAAGTTGCTTATAAATTTTGACCTCATTTTCAACTTTGGAGCAGTAATTATGTATTGAAGAAGCATCCGCAAAACTTACTACCAAAATTAAAACATATTTCTCTCGTATAATGATCTAATAACTTTTACGGGAAGGAAAAAATTACTGGCACAGTTATGATCGGTATATTACATTAACCTCAAGTAGTATTGATACATTTTCGAGCTGACGTTCTTGTAAACCGGAAGGACTAAAGTTTAGTGGCCTCGACGGGCGTGCGGGTCGCTCGACATTCTTTATACTTTAACCGTGGGCTTTGCGCTCGACCTCCGACGTTTCTGGGTTTAACTATAAAAATGTCTATTATAACGCCTTGAGAAAGGAAAATACAACCGCTTCAAAATGTTGTTTATTCCCCTCTCCCGGCGTAAACCTCGAATGTTTACCGCTTGCAAACGGAAAATTGTACAACGACACACATCATTTCCAACCTCTGCTTCCCGACCCACCGACAAAAAAATTTCCGAGAGAGAAAGCAAGAACGAGAGCAAACAAAAAAAAAAAAGAAAGGAGAAATTCAATAAAATAAAGCGCACCTTCGATCTCATTCGAAAAAGTAGCGAGTCTTCCTTTTGCCTCGGGAGAGCGATACCGTAAGTGAAAAGGGCTCGGACTCGTCGGGCCGGGTTCTTATTGCTTCTCCGCTTCTCCGCTCCGTATCGTACGGTGCCGGTATAATACGACTTCGCTTATTATCGTGGAGGCCCCTTAATGTAACGAGCAGCGTCCCGCGAGGTGGGAGCTCGGGGGTGGGCGTTCAATTGATCGCGTCCAATGCTTTATAGCACGAGACGCGCGCGCGAGCGCGAGACGGAAGCCCGGGCCCCACGGCTTTCAAGCGCGCAGCGCGACGCGAAACTCCATTAAGCGTTTTTCATTCGCGGGGCAGCTCCCTCCCCCGTATAAAATCGCAATTTCCCCCTCGCGCGCGCCTCCCATCCAGCCGGGGCAGGAGAGCGAGAAATCAAGCGAGCTCTCGTAAATGCACTCCTCGCCCGGTTTTCGATGTTATTAAATGCATGAAAGTTCATATTGCGAATTTTTACAGTCCGGGATTCGAGCTTGGTTGATTTGAAAAATTTCATTATTTTAGAGTTGAAAAAAGAGGTCGGCGAGCATGGATATGGCGGATTTAATTAAAGGAATTTATGATTCGTAATTGATGCTTGTAAATTGAATGTATATTTTTTATAGTATGCTAAAGTAATTTAATGACAGTACTATATTTGCATCAATAATCGTATTTATGATATCTTTCCGTAGCACTTGTTGTGGTCCTTTATCTTTCAATTAAAATTAATTTTCTATGAAGCGCATGATTCTGAAAAATAATTTGCATCCCTACAGTGTAAAATTTCAAAGCTTTAAAAACAAGTACAATTCACAATGGAATTTTTAATACTCACTGTTTTCCTAGGAACCTTATTCAACACTAGTTCCGCGACTCTGCCTTTACCTAAAGAAAGGAGCTACTTTACATCTTACGGTTCCATAAAAAGAAACTCCACCAAATTTGTGTTTTCTCTATCAGAGGCAATAAGTATCTTCCCAGGCATCCTCGAAGCAAAACTAATTTTTTTCCGAACCATAAAATTTCGCGTCCAGCCGCAATCCACAATGGGGAGAGCAAAACTCGAATCCTCCCTGCACAGATTCTTGCACGAGCTGTCCCCATGAAAGGGGCGACATTAAGAAGCTGCGGGTCAGAAGTTCGCGAGCCCCGCGAATAAATGTTGCGTGATGCCGAACTCGCGCGTGCATATACGCCTTATCGGGGGAAGGAAAGAGACGGGGAGGGGTGGAGGAGGCACGCGTGCACCGCCGCCGCCGTCGCGTTCGACTATACCCGAGTCGGCAAACATTTGCCCCGGCGGATCACATTCCGGCAATATTTACTTTTCAGCTCGTACTTGCAAACAGCTTACTTTCGAGAAACCCGATTATGTCCCTGCCAGAGCGGGTAACCCCCCGCCCCTCTCCGTCTGCCCCTCGACCCGCCGAATTCGACGCAAAGCCCGGGACTGCGAGTTACATAGTACCCGCGATAAGAATTTGAATCTGAATTCCCTGCCGGCGCGCTTCGGATTTACGTGTAAATAGCCCCTCAAGGACTTTCAATCATTTTCCTAATGCGTTTACCTAACCGAGTGCGCTGCGAAATCATTAGAGGAGGGAGCCGCGCGCACCGACCGTTTCCTGATCGATCGATCCTCGAATGTCCTGTTTCTTTTTCTATTTTTTTTTCGAACACGCTGTTTAGACTTCGATCGATCGAAGATTTATCGTAGGTGCTATTTCTTGCTGGGAATTTTAAATTTTAACCGGTTACGTATTGGACGTGATAAATTTGACGTTTTACATCGGCCGGTATAAAAACGCGTGTAACATTTTGACGGGAATATTGTGTTTTACGCCGGGCAAATGGAATTTTTACGAATAATGCAATTCCACTCATAAAAGGCGTAATCGAGTTGCGCAATCGTTCGATGCGCCCCCCGCGGTAAAAGAGCAGATCGTAACATCGCCGACCGGGATAACGAATTAATGAGTAACGAGGCAAAATGAACGATAAATTTTTCCCGTCGCAGCGGCGAAATGGGGGAGTTAGCAAAGAAGCAGCCACCGGCGGCGCCCGGGAAATTACATAACCGCGGATCACTCGATTACGCAACGCACCGCTCGGCCGGTTAATCTCATAGCCGGCAAAGTGCACGTGCTCGCCGGCAGCGGGGCGCGCAATAACGGGGCACGTGCAGCGACACGCGATGCTGGCGCGTCATTAAAGTGATTCCCCGGCGAAAGAAATTCGATCCTTTCTTTTTTTTTCTACTCCCGCGGGACGAAAGGGACGGCGATGTTTTTCCCGGGGATACTGCCAGAAGCGTACTCTCGGCGACTGGTCTAATTTCTCGAGGAGGGTTAAAAGGAGAGTTCGAGGGGAATTTTACGCGAGGCGAGGCTGTAAAAGCGCGCGGGAATAATAAAAGGCAACGGCGGAATCGAAGATCCTCGCTCGATTGTAAATTATCGGAGTATATCCATTCATTTCGCTCTGGCGGGAATGGCTTTTAAAATTTTAGAGTGGTTTTACGGTGACTGGCGATTTTCGACGCTTTTAGCACGCGCATTTAACTGATTTCCTTTTTCGTGTTTTCCGCGGTTTTATGGTGTACTGTTATTTCATTCTGCATGAATTTACGATTTAATTTGAAGAGCTTGTCAACATAAGTGATTCAAGTTAAAAAATAAACAGATTTTTTTCAATTAAAAAATTTCAGGTTTAAAAACACTGATACTAATCATTCTCTTCTCACGTAAATATTAATTCTTAATTAATTTTGTTGATGCATTAATTTTGATATACTATTTACTGTCTAAAGAAGGATAAGTTAGTAATCAGTAGAAAATTCGATAACGGTCAGACATATCTCGAGCAAATATCAGTTCTCAATTATTACCTTACTTGCGTATCAATTCCGATACTGAATATAAAATTTTAGTTTATAGTCATTTAAAAATAAGTACTTGTAGTTTCTTAAACTTCTTTACTAGCACTCGCGCAGTAGAAAAGTGCGGTAATAGTCAGACTTACCTCGCAAAAAAGCAATTCTCAATTGTACTTTTATTTATGTATCAAATCCGAAATTGAACGTAAAAAATGTAATTAGTTATTTAAAAAAGGTACTTTAAGTTTCTCAAACATCTTTACTAGCATCGGCGCAGTAGAAAACTCCGATATCGGTCAGACTTCGCTCGTACAAAGATTAGTCTACTGATGAAAATCTGTAAGTTTCCAAGTACTTCGCAAACTAAAGGAATTCTTTTAAAATTGATACTTTTTTACAGCCAAAAAGATTACCAAGAAGGCAGAAACTTGGCCATATCGATAAAGTTAAATGATTCATTCAAAAGCGATGCGCGCGCTGCGGCTAAATTAGAGGCGGCGAGCGTCGGACTTAAAATTTAGAGGGAGGGGGGTTGGAGAGCAGCGGTAGCAGCAGTAACATAAAGCCCATTTTTATCGCCCCATCTTCCACTCTACAAAACGCCAAACCTTAAGCGGGCACGTGAAACTGCGTTATAACGGCCATCCGACGACAACTTTTACAGCGAAACTTTCCCGCTCGGCTTGAGAATCCCTCTCCTCCCCCTGCCCGTTTTTTTTTCTCGCTCTCTCTCCGCCAACGAATTGTGCACATGGGAGAACACCTTGCCCGGCCGATCGATCTGGCCAGCGCGAGAGCTAGCGAAATAAGAAGCCGGATAAAAAAGCGACGAGCCAGTTGGAAAAGAGAAAACGGGCGGGACTGTTCGCGGAAGCGCGACGATGCCCACTCCCCCGAGGTGCGGCGAGAAAGCAAAGCGCAGCGCGGCCTTTTAAACGGACCTGAAAAATACAGCGTCACCCGCGGAGGGACGGACGACGAGGGCACGGGGAGAGAGGCCGTCGGAATGTGATGAGGTCGATGTGTTTATTTGCCGGAGCCGCAAGAAGCCCTGGAGGGCTGCTTTTATTGCGGCAGTCCGTATCTGCCGCTCAATCCTCCGCGCACGTACGTCGGCCTTTCCCAACAGACCGCTCGACCTCTCGCACCCTCCTTCTCACCCCCTCAGCCTCTCGCTTTCTCCTTCTCCGTGTATGCGACTCCCCCTGCCATTCTCGTTTCATCCTCGCGTTTAATGCTCTCCGCCTTTTAATTGTGTCCCCGGCTCGCGCGGCGCTTTCTTATGCCGCTTTTATTCCCGGCGCGGCGGGCCTCGTAAATAATGCATCGCCGAAAGGATTGACTTCACTGCGCGCCGTAAAATCCTCGAAAGCGAGACGCAACTTTACGTCCTTTCGGGAGCATTAAGCGCGCGCGGGTCTTACTACGTTCCTCGAGCAAGGGACTCTCGCGTATGATGAATCGCGAGGGCGAAATGGATGGCCGCTCGTAAAGGGTCGCGGGGCGTATCCGATCGCCGGCGAGCGGAGCAAATCGCACGGAAAGTTCGCGATTGTCATATTGTCCGGTGCGGCGGGGGAGAGGGAGCGACGCGTGGTATCGATCCGCCGGCGGCCCGCCACCCCCCAGCCGAAAATGGACCCGCGGCGGCGGAGAGACAAAAGGCGCGGAAGCGGCGCGCTCGCGCAAATGGCCAAAAAGTTTACAAAGGCGGGCGCGCGCGGCGATAAGAGATCCGCCGGCGCTCAAAGGCGTTTCCGCGGCGCTCGTCAAAGGAGCCGCCGGCGAGCGCGGCTCGGCGTTTTCTCTCGCTCGCGCGCCCGCCGGTGCGCCTTTGCCCCGGCCATTTCCGCCTCGTTATGCCGAGAGGCGCCGGGGCCCGCGAGGCGCATTTCGATGCCCGGGGACGAGGCCGGCCCGGCGAAAACTTCGATCGAGGCGATGCTTTTATCGCGCCGGAGCCCCGACGAATTTTCAAGTCTCTCGAGAGCTCGCGCCGGAGGACGCCGCGACTTCCAAGTTTTAATGAGTGATCGGGGTGATATGGCGCGGCGGTGGCGGCGCTTTTGCGCCCGGCAGCCACGTCGAACAATATTCCGCGCGTTTGAAAATTTCATTAAAAATTAATTTAACAATGATTTTCTTGGCTGGGGGAAAGTTTTGCTTTAATTAAAAATTTTCTTTTTGCGGCTAATTTTCGTTTTCTTGCGTTACTTAAATTAAAAAAAAAACACATGCTTTTTTTAGAATCTCCGAATGATTTTACCAAAGTATGATAAAAAATTGATCATCTCTTTTTTCGAGAAAACTGTACTGCTTTAATATCTTATAATGTTAAAAAATTTTAAAAAGTATTATTCAAGGAAAAATAGGAAAATTATCCATAATGATTAGTTGGAAGTAGATCCAGACCTACTTAGTCAGACAAATTACTTAAAACTTTCCGAACTGTTCCGTTAATGCCAAAAATATTTAAATAATAAAAAACTAAATTTTTTCAAAAAATCCTTCGATCACTACGATTTCATCTTCGCCCCCAGAAAATTATATGGACGCCTGTATACCGGAGAATATAAATTTCGTCTCCAATCAGGAAAGACCATCCGCAGGTCGATTTTCCCCTTCACGTCCAAAAAAGAAGAAAAAAAATAAAGGAAGTAAGAGGATAGCCTCGCAACGAGTTCGTCCATTCCGTAGGGCTCATCTCGACACTCGTAGGTGGCTCTCCGCCTCCCCCGCTTCATTTCGCGACGAAAAAAAGGGCAGAGCTCGGCCGGAAAAGCAAACGCTCCTCGGGGACGGTTGAACGTCTCACCCCGGCTCCGACGTAATCCCGGCGACGATCCTCGACCGACGAATCGTTAATTGCGGTCGTGGCGCCGCCTCCCGCGACCTTGCACACTCGGCGATCCTCGCACCCCGGGGCGCAAAGAGGGCGAGGATATAATCAGCGCCGACTTTACCCGCGCCGTCGCGAGCCCCCGCTCCTGCGTCTATATGCTCCTCGTTCGTTAGAGTTTCGCTTGTTTGCCTTGCTAATGTGTTATGGCCTCGGAATCGCTTTTTGATATTTGACCGAATAACGCGGGGGGAATTCGCGTTGATTAAAATCAAGCCGCTTCTCGGCAAATACTTGCTCTTTGAGTTTCCACAAATTTCATTCGTTGGTCTTTGTATGTTTTTTTTCTTATATTGATATCTCGTAGGAATATTTTTATATTAAATTATATCATTTTACATAATGGGATAATCAATTTATAAAAGAAAATAATGTAATCATTTTTATAAATACAGTTCCTTTGCGGTTTTATTAGTGAAAAATTTGGTTTGCTCATAATTAAATTTTAACAGATTACGTAATTACTTGTTTTAATTAAAAATAAATCAATGTCACATTTTAAGGGTATATGATGCATGTCATTTTAAAATAATGAACAAAAATAATTTTATGATTGACCTAATTATGTGAACGTAACAAGTAACTCCTCTGTTTTAATAAATTAAAATAAAGTATTGATTTACTGTGTGCACTTTATTAATAAATTAACTTTTTATTCATAAAAAATATTGAATGAAATTTAAATATATTTTTTTATTATAGAGGAACAATAAACTTTAATATAATCAACAAACAAAGAAAATCGCGAAATAAGATTTACTTGCTAAAGATACTCAAGAAAACGCAAACTTCTTGTATATGTTATAAAACAATTTTTACGTAACCACCACTATCTGACACATGCAGCGTATTTTCGAGGGCACGAGCAGATCGCAAACTCGGTCCCTTGTGGTGCACGCCCCAGCAAAAAGCACCTCGCCGTGAATTTCATTAAAGGGAAGGGGGCCAACGATCGCCACCTCAATTTCCGAAAATCGATGTAAACGCGATTATCGGCGCGTCCGCTCGAGCGACAATCGAACGGAATCTCCGGCGGCCAATCGAATTCCTCTCCGCCACCGCGCCATTATGCCCGAGGGCGCGCGGCGGAAAACTGCGTCGTCGCTCGAAGCCAAAAAGGGGGTGGGGAGGGAGCGAGTCGAGCGAACCGCCGCCTCGAAGAAGAGACACGCCGACAGCTGACTTTGCGCGTGCCACCGGATCAATGCACACGCGCCTCCCCGGAAGATGTCCGGAGGTGGCGCGCGGTCCTCTCGACTCGTCGAGCGAGCTCGGCGATCATTAGTCCGCGGCTCCGGTTACTGGATAATTCAAGTCCGCCAGTTATCCGAGCCATTAGGGTCCCGGCCGTGACGCACACGCTGTCAGTCGGGCGAACGGCCCCGAGATTACGCGGCTTCGCGCGACGACTATGACGAGCTTACCGAACGGGGGGGCGAGGGGAAGGTGGCCGCGGGATGGCATTACCCTCGCCGACGGCGGAAACGCGAAACTACCGATACGCAGGCGGTAAAGAGACTACGAAATGCAGATAAGACAGTTATTAGGTTAATTTGATTCTCGGGGGTATTTAAGCCCCGGCGAGGCGAGCGCGCGCAATCCGCGCCGGCACGCGTTTGATCTTCGCCGGGGAAAAGTGAGCCCGGCGCTTTTAGCGACTTCAATATTTCAGCGGGGAAAATTTTCCTAATTAGTCCTACGACGCGCGATCGTCGGGCTTATCGGATGCTCCCGCGCGGCGCGCGCGCTCCTCTTGTGGGTCAAGAGTGCGCGCGGCAAATTGATTTTTTAAGTACACTCGAGCGCCTCGAGTGCGCTTTTAACACATTCGCGAGCCCGGTAAATTATTTACTCGACTTATCTTTGCTACTTTACTTACTTCGAGCCTGTGCTAACATTTTCTTTTTCAATTGCTCCCATAAAATCGTAATTCACTTTAGTACACTTTTTAATAAAAAAGTTTACCTTTGTTTTTCTATTGCTATCAGAGTAATCTATACTGAGATTTTTCATTCATACTAATTGGCAATGAGTTTTCTCGTTAAATTTTTTAAGTTTTCGTCTCAAATTAAAATTTATATTGATAAAGAGAATAGAGTGAAATAATTTAAAGCAAGATAAGCCTTAATAAGAAACTTTTTTTTAGTACCCAATAATCAGCATTTCATAATTTCGCCGAGGCTCGTAAAAAGGTTCATCTTCTCGGAACTTGTAAATAACCTGGAAAAAGGAGCGTCGGGCAAGTAAAATCTTAATCTCCGAAATGAATATTGATGTCGCGGCGGGAAAGTTATAGACAAAAGAGTGACGCTGGGAGGCACCGGCTTGATAAAAGTTTCGCATAATCTCGTCTGAGGCGGTAAGTCCCCCGGTCAACCGCGAGCTTTTTCGTTAACTCGAATCGACAGGGAGGCGACGTTACACGACCGAGATTTTGCATCAAATCCGTCGGCTTTTTACTTCGGCCTCCCGGCTTACTTCTCGTACACACTTCCCCGTCCAAGGAAAAATTTTCATCCGAGAGGAGGCGACTTGTCCGTATATGCACAGTTGAACAAGTCGCTGCAATGGACACGCCGGTCTGTCAGAGATGACAAAAGTTCGCCTTTTCAACGGACAATGTCAGAAGTTTCTCTCTACTTTGGGTACTCAGTTATTGAATTAGAAATTTTGTTTTTGAAGAAAAATCTTTCTGAGAATATTACTTTTTTATAATAGTTTCGATAAACTTTTAGTTATAGTAAGAACATTGCTTATGCAATTAAATCAAGCATCGGAAAAGTCTTGTTATTATCGTACTAAATGAACAATTGGAATTATATTGCTAACCGATTAAAGTTAATAATTTCGTAAAAGGTCATTTTCCAGTTTTAGTGAGAAATAAAATTGCATTTAATTGATTGTTAATTAAAGTGCATACTCTAATTTACCTGCTTTAATTTTTTATTAAAACAATTTAAACGCTTTATTAGTCATGATAAAGTATTACGGATTAATTTCTCATACGCTTAAAAATATTAAATGGAACTATTCGAAAAGGTATTCCGCGATTTAAAATGAATTCCTTTCCAAATTAATTATAAAATAATTTTTTAATACTCTACAGCGCCAGCGCTAATTCAGTGAAAAAAGGAGGCTCGCCAATATATCTTTTGTGAAAAAAGCAACAAAAGGAGCTCAGAGCCGGATGGGAACGAAAAAAAAAATGTTAATACCACGAAAGCGCGGGAACCTTTCTCTGGAAAATAAAAGCCGTATTGTCGAAAGAGGAAAAGGACTCATACTGGCCGGGGCCCGGCTGTAATTAGAATATCCGCGTTGCGTCCGGGCGCGCATTGAATGGCCAGCGGCGCGCTTCATTTGAATCGGTGGCGCGCGATAGCCTCCAACTGCGTGGGCGAGCGAGGGGAGTCGGGAAGGGGGAGGGGAGCGGACGGCGGCTCGCCTATTGAATTTATCGCGGGCTGGCCATTCTTTTTGCATTACCCGTGCGCGCCGTCGCCGTGAATTTAAAGCCGGCGTTTTTATTCCGCCGGCGCGGGATACGCTGGGGAACTTTACATTAGCGGTAGGCGGACTGCCTCGACAAATTTTATCGGATCGCGGGAATTTTATCGACGCAACGAGATAAAATTTCTCTACAATAATAATATCGGCCGACGGTTATTCTAATGAATATATGTATTGCGGATTTATTTAACGAAATTCTTTTGAGAGCATTAAAGTGCACTGGTGTGCAACGATTTACGGAATTTATTGCCGTTTGTACGTTTCAAGTGTTTTTGTGCGTTGTACATTTTTTTTTTAATTTTTATAAAATTGCTTGGTGTGGATGTAGGTATAGGTGTGTGCTTTGAGGCGTCTGTTTTATTGGTAAAAGAATTTTTCAATTTCTGTACCGAAATAAAAATCTCATCTTCGAGTATAGATTTTTTTTTGCTTTTTATTTGTACGCTGACAACCAATATAACCCACTACGAACGTTTTATGGCAGGTCATACGTTACTTACTAGAGCAAAAGAAAAAAAATGCAATTCGTCTATAAAAACAACGAAAAATCACGACAAAATGGCCCTTTTTCTAATTTCAATGTTTATCTTCAAAAAACAAAAAAAAATGTGTACACCGTATACACCGCTGCGAAAATAAATCTCTTAACCCGATAACCCGATCGCGACTAAAGTCGGAGGGCTTGCCTCGCAAAACTCGGTCCTCTCATCTTGTTCTTATTAAGAAGCGAGCGAAATCTCGACGTTCGGCTTGGCTTCTTTCGCCCAGCTTCCGTAATTTCGAGGTGCGAAGGCGCCCGTCCTCCTCCACCGCGGGCAAACTCGAAGAATCTTATCGTAAAGGACCAGCCGCAACTTTGCGTTTGCGTTTGACGTAATCAGGTCGTGAGAAATATCCCGTTAACAAATGCGAGCGCGAGGACTTATTTATCCGTTCGACGTGGAGCGCCAGATAAGAGGGAGAAGCTAAACTTTCTTCATTGTCTGCCCTCCAAAGGACTCCTTCCAGACGCGCCGTGAAGCTGTTTGAATACTGACGAAATTAATGAATAAGCAGTGTGTGCTATAATTAAAAATTATTTTTTAGTATTAAAATAGGTGGCTAATATTCATATTTATTTAAGAAGTGATTAATAAGAATTTAATAAAAATACTCCAAAATAGTCTATTCTAAATGCAAGAAGTCAAAAATACTACTAAACAAAACATAGATTTATATTTATTCTTCTTTATTTTTTGTAAAGTAACTTTTAAAATTAATTCTACATTTAACTGAAGCGTATAAATAATTCTGCATTGATTATCTTTCTGAAAATTTCTGTGGTAAAGCTTAAAAATATTTTCACTACCACTTCAATTTATTTGTACTTTATCCACGAAAAAGCAGGTTCTCTCGTATTTCTTTAGCGTGGGTGTACACTTTATCAAGGTATTACAGGAGTATCGTTAACACCGCCCGAAAAACAATCCATTAGAGAGGCTCCGCAATCCGGCACCGGCGGCATTGAGGTTAGCCCTATCTCCCTTGGATTTTCGGCGCTGGGCTAAAAGTGCGCAATACCCCCGGCCCCGGGAATTTATCCTCGCGTTCGCGGCCGGCGGGACAGCGTTTTCGAAACTCAATTTTCCCGGCTCTTTGTCCTTTTCGCGCGGCGAGGGGAGGAGGGGAGGGTACGGAGGAGAGGCGCATCGGCCGCTTCGATTGCTTTCGAAGCCGACTCGCGCGCCGCAGGCCGCCGCTATAATGTATACAGTGCTAGGTAGGGAGCGGGCACACAATGCGCCCCAGTAAATTGACTCCGTGACGTGTCTACAGAGCGCGCGCGGACCCGCGACTGTCTGTCTGGTTTCCCCTTCCGGCGGTAGTAGGCGTCTGTTAACAAGCCGCGTCGTCGATCCGTGGAAAATCGTCCGGCTTTTCACCCGCCGCCTCCGATCGCCCCACCCTGTGTTAAAAATAAGAGGACGAAAAAAAAAACACACGCGGGAGAGAGGAGGCTCGGTTGAATCCTAAATCCGCGCGGCTCGATTTTTTTCTCCTTTTGATAGGGATTTCCCGAGTGGGGTATATCTAACGGCTGCTTTAAAATTCCGGCGTGTGTTATTGGATTCTGTTTGCGGGGCCGCGAGTCCGGGCTCTTTTCAGCCGGGGCCATATTTCGCCGCGGCGTCGTTTCGTATGCATGCGCCGAGCTCGCGCGCGACGCGAGGTCCCCTCGGAGGGGGAGAAAGGAGGGCCGGTCCCGGGCTTTTGACGCCGCGCTCGAATTGGCCGCGGCGCGGCCTTTGATTTCCCCGCGACGATACGACCCGCGCGGCCTGCGAATGATCGATAATGAAGGGGCCGGGGGTCGCATCCGCCACCCACCGAGGCTAAACTGCGAGGAACGTGTTCGACATAAATTATTTATTGGCCGCGGCTGGCTTCTTTATTTCCACTGATGTCGTGCGGGACCTGCACCGCCCCACCCCCTCGCCCCCCTGGTGTCTTATTTTTCTCGCGGGTATGGCGAGTGGATTCGTGCGGTTTTCTACCGGATGCCGTCGTGAATATTGCAGTGGCTGGGCAGTTTCGATACGTGCGCACAGGCTGATACAAATTCGGGGGCGGCTGACTTGAGCGCGGACCTATACTACTGATCGCTATGGACTGAGATTTCATAACTACGATTATAGGATATTTTATGCTTTATCGTTATTACAGTTTTCTGTAAATATTTGCAGTTAATATGATGTTTTATTCTTTTATAAGCAATAAGTATTATATTTATTAAAAAATATATTTGGAAATAGTTGATGCAAAGGCAAAGTCAATATAAAAAATTACACAAAAATGTATTAATTATTATTTTTCAGTTTATTTTTCTTTAATTTTCAAAGAATACACAATTGTATTTTCTTACAATTTCCATATTTTTTTAATAAATTGAATCAAAAATGTTTTTTCTACGACAATCTAAATAATAAAACACGATTTTTTAATTTAAAAGTAAACCATTTATCTTGAGAGTTTTTCATTTCTTAGAAATAGGTGAAATGCAAGCAAAAGAAACATATGGACAAGAAACTATCGCTCTTGGTCATTACGAAATAGCACGTAGTGTCTTCCCACTTGAAAATTTGGGCACTCCGACAGGGGACATTATCAGTAACAATTGAACGCGCTCCGAATCCAAACGCGTTTAATTCAATGCCTGCCAGTGAGTGCCATCGAGTCGCATCTGTTTATGATAATTAATCATTCCCATGAAAATGGGCCGATTTATCAAGCTCCCACGTATTCCCCATTCAAATATAATTCTAGAAATAACGAGTCAGCCGGATAAGGGTCACGGAAAAATGGACGTAGCGATAAGTCGAGAGACATAATACGCCGGCGGAACGGCCGGTGTAGGAGCAAGTCCGCCCCTAAAAATGCGCCGCACGAACAAAGCGTATAACCTTCGAATCGGCGCTCCCACTGCGTCCATATATACGTATACGCGTGTACGCAGCCGCCGCCTGCGCGCACACGTCGCCGGATCCCGCGGACACGCACGGCCCCGACTTCAGCAAGTTTCGGCGATCGGCAAAAAGGAGCCGGTAATAGCGCGGCGAGGTACGTTTTTTTCTTGCCAGCGCCGGGGAATATTGGCCGCGCGCGCGCGACGCAGGCAAAAAAAAAATTTCCGATAGACATTCCATCTTCGGGCCGACCCTTTAGCCCCGATCTCCGGCACAATGGTACCGAAATTGGGAAAAGTCGTGGACGAGAGGGAATGAAAAAAGAGAGAGAGAGGGGGCGATCCGACCAACGTGAGCGGATTTTTAACTGCACACCACGGCCTGTAATTTCACGTTGAATTTCGCCTGCGAAGGGAGAGAGGCGAAACGGGGTCGCAGCGCGAAATTAATTAATCTCTTTGTTTGGTAATATTTCATTTGGTGACAGGTAAAACCAGGCGTTACTGAAAGACGAGTCGGCCGTTACGCTGTAAAGGCAGCACAATTTTCGAGGCAAATAACTGATTCATAATTACTCTAATTATTGCGTTCATGTGTCAAATTCAGCGCACCTGCGCGCACGCGTGCACCCTGCTCGGCTTAATGAGATAAATCTATGCTTCACGCACGAAATAGTATCTTATTTACGTTTAATTATATCGAGGCGGGTTTAAAACGCTCAAAAATTTACGGTCAGAAAAAACGAATGTTCCGCGATGTACGGAAAATTAAATCAGTTATTAATTTGGGTCAAAATTATCAATAAGGACTATTTAATACGAAAAATTTTTTAATAAATGTTGAATTTATTATCCTCTGTATTAATTTGTTGTAATAAAACGAGATATTAAGTCTAATGGACAAGTTCAAAATTAATGTTATACTACTTTAAACTAAAATATAAAGGTTAAAATTCATATTTACAATTTTCAAAAATTACACTTTAAACTTTGTTAATTTTACGTTCAAATATTCACCGAACTACCTCTTTAAAATATTTTATGTTCATTGGCTATAAAATTCTCTTAAATATATTAGAAAAACACAATTTTCGAAGTTTTATTACAATCGATAAAAACCATCGACGCATGAAAAATTTCAAGCTAGAAAGATGCACTCCCTCGTGCAATCAATTTTTTGCCTTTTATAGGAAAAAGCGCACAAAAAATTTCTTTTAATTTAGATTTCATTAAATCTCTTTGAAAAATAATTCTTTAAACTTTTTCATCCTACAATCGGCATTCGAAATCAAACTGAAGAATATTCTCAAGATTTTCCAATTCTTCTTCTCGAAAAATAGCGACGGACAAAGGTATCGATTTTTTAATCAAATAAAACGCCACCTAAAGGGTGCAGCGGCAGTATCCTTCGTTTCCCAGCTCGGGAGACGGTCTCCTGAACAAAAAAAAAACCCGCGCGCTCGAGGCGGGGATGAATCAGTTTTAACAATACGCAGCTCGTAACCCGACGAAGAGAGGCGCGCAAAAAAGCGAGAGAGGAGAAAAACGAGAGATAGGGTCGACGGGCGCAAAAAAAAGCGGCCAGAAGCGGAAACAAGAGGGTGGACACGGGGCCGAGGAGGACGACTGTCGCGGGGTGAGGGGGAGGTGGAGCAGGCCAGGGGGGTCGGGACGATGGGATCGATAAAGAAAGTCGCTCACGCGCACACGGTGGGGGTGCATCCTCCAGGACGGTGTCCCGCCGGCGCGCGGTGGATGTCGTCGCAGGCGTCGATCAGTTTTCCCACTCGGACGTCAGTTTTACATCGACTGCCTCGCCTTCATTCAGATTGATGCACCGCGGGGCCCCGGCGCGGAACGACACTTAGCTATCGTATCTCTTCTCATTTGCCTGGGCGAGCGAGCGAGCGGGAGCTAACCCAATATCGCGTCCCTTTTTTTTTCGCGCCCCGGCTCTGTCGCTTCGCGCCCATTATTCCTCATCTACTTTTACGCCCCTCTTTTTTTTATCGGAAGATAAATGCTCCGCCGTTCGGGCGTAAAATAAAACTACGGAACGAGCGGCCGTTTCGTTGTTTAAAATTATAAAACATTTTATAGAGGGGTGCTGGACCCGCGCTTTTATCATTCATCGCATTTAAATGATTTCCGCGGATTTTCGAAATTAACGCCGCGTGCATAACGTCATTTGATCGATCGGCTTGATGGTTATTTTCAGAGTTGAGCCATTTTAATTGGACGAATGGACTGGGCAATAATATTATTTGGTTGTAACGAGCCTATCAAATGCTGGCATTTCATTTTCATTTGTACTCATTTTACAATGCAATGAGTATTTTTAACGTTAAACATTACATACTTGTTGTAATCATGGTGTGTAAACTCCATTTATGAGATTATCTTGTAAGAAAAATTAAAATTTAAAAAAAAAAGAATCATTATAGTTAGAAGTATTTTTAAATAGAGGAAAATATGATACATTCAAGAATAAATAAAAAAGAATAGATACTATTAAAACGCTATAAAAGTATTGGGCTGACTAAAATCGATTATGACTACTGCACTACAAGTAACAAATGATAAAAGCGGTAGACCGACTAAAATCGAATAACTATTACTATTGTATTACAAATAGCATAGATTATTAAATCGTTGGGCTGACTAAAATCGATTATTACTACTGTATTACAAGTGACAAATTATAAAAGCACTAGGCTGACTAAAATCGACTATTACTACTGCATTATAAATAGCACGAATTTAATTCGCTTTTACATCTTTATATTATCGCTTTAATTATTTCTACGGAAATTAAATGAATTCTTTTTTCAATTGTTTTCCATTCGATCGCTTACTTACACATTTTCCAAATCTGCAAAAATCGAGCGAAGATAATAATTTCCGCCTTCCTGCACATCTACTCGCGTCCAACGCATCCGAGCCTCGGTTCGCGGATAAAGTTGAAAGGCTCAAAGGAAGCGCATTTATCTGCACGAGGGAGCGAGGAAAAAAGGGTCATCGAGCGGGTGGGGTTGGGTAGCTTTTTCGCGATGATTCGCGTGTAATTCAACGCGGGGGACTCGAGCGCACGGCGTTGATTAACGGTCAGCCGGGCGTGTGTATATGCGCGCGACGCGTCGGAAGCCGGCTCGCGCTTCCGGGGGAGGGCCGGGCGTTTTCCGGCGCGAGGAAGCGCGCGAGATTGAATAGCGCTCGCCCCGCGGTGGATTCATGCCCACCGAGAGGGAGCCGCCGGCCGCTTTTCGAGTTCATATCGCTAATTCGCCGATCGCGCAGCCCCTTCTGCGCGGGGGATGAAAAAAAGAGAGCGTGAATGGCGCGCCGAGAGCTTGCAAGCTCGCCTCTTTTTGTTTAAATAACAAATACGCTGTAAAAGCGGGATTTTTTTCCAGCGGGGTTGTTTTTGCCGCGAGCTGCCCAGATGCGGACGCGAACAAAGGAGCGCGCGAGCTTTTACGAGCGCCGTCCGTTTTCCTGCGCGGGAGCCTCGCGCGTTATCCCCGCGCCGTTAGAGGGAATTATTTATCGCGCGAAGTGTCAATATCCAGTGCGAGTCGTTAAAAATAAAACAAAAAAAAAGTGGACAGTTTTTTTACGCGAGGAGCGAGGGGGGGGGTCTGAGCGGAAACTCTTTCCCGCGCGCTCGGAATGGCTAATGGCTATGGGCGCTCGCCGCGAAATTTCGCGGAACCGTTGGACTTAACGATAATTGTTACTGCCGCGGCATTCGAAACTTTGAATTTTCGACGTCGCTGGGCGACCCGCTGTCCCCGGGCCCGCCCTCCCCTTTATTTGACTTTGCCCTTCCTGTTTTTCACTTTGGTAAATCTTCTGTCTCGTCGATATAGCATAGCGGCTCCGGCGCTTATGCGCGCCGCTTCTTTTTCCTCGATTTGTTTCCACTCGTGGGGGAAATCGAAGTAAGTCGATATCTCTTTTATTTTGCGAGCTTCTTTTAGTTTCTTTTATAAAAATTGAGAGAAGGAGAAAGGGGAAACTTGAGATGCTTCAAGTACGTTTGAAGTACCTTTTGTTAAAAAAGGAAAAATTTAATTCAGACAATTTCTAAAAGAGTGATAAACAAATTGGCGTCAACTTATTTCTTAAATTCTAGAATTTTATTCTTCAACTAAAAAAGAAGTATATATAATTAAATACATAATATACGTATGTGTCTTCAAGACATAAAAAATTTCATAATGCAAAACAGTTTTTAGTTTATCAATAATCTAAGTTATGGGGCAAATATCATGTCATCGGTGCAATAAATATTTTGTATACGCTTCTTTTTACGTGTACGTAAGAACAGTATATACAAAAGCCATTATTTTTTATTACAATTTTATGTTCAAAAGAACTTATACTCTACTGAAAAGGCATGCAGTATTATCCAATTAAATAAAAAGAAACCATATTCATAAATTTGATTGCGTCGGCAGTACAAGGTAGAAAAAAAAATTAGTCGTAAGTACGTTCGGGTCCTTATTTTTGTGCTCTGAAACCGACGGGAGACACCGTGTCGTGTTTGTACACACTGTCGGCTCCCTTCGCGCATTTCCTTCCCGTAACTCATCTCAATTTTATTCCACTATACGCGCTGCTGGGGCGTTACGCTCGCTCCGTCGCTCGTCGCCCGTCGAAATCGAGCACAGTCCCGAGGTAGGATAACGGGCTCGCCGGCGACATCCGCGTAGCGAGAGCTCGCCTCTCGATAATTTGTCTCTCTCTCTTCTCCGTGTACCTCGAGGACGCCGCGGAGACGCGAGGAGATAGGACGCCCTGTCTGTCTTGGCGGCGGCGCGCTACGCTCCTTTTTTTTGGCCTCTTTCTCGAGAAAAATATACAAACTCAAGTATGTATGCAATTTTTAAAGATGCACGTTTTTCGGGTCGAGCGTCTTGTGCACCGTGAATCTGGCGCAGTGTTTTATTATTTTTTTTTCTCTTTCTTCGCTTATCGCGATATTTTATCGGAGCGGAGAGAGGATTTTCAAACATTTATAGGAAAGAAGATGAGCGGAATAAATCTTTTCTGCTTGGCGGGCGCGCGACCATTTTTTCCCGGAAAGCCTCTTTTGCTGAAATTGAAATGTCCTAACGTTTGCGTATGCATGTCAAGTTGAATATGCGATATTAAATATACTCTGCTATAAGCGTATTAAATAAACGAGAATTTAATTGGTGCTTTATGTTATCGATATTTTTTTCAACTTTTGATTAAATTTCCCGGAAATTAATTTATTTCATCTTTCTGCATAATGATCGTAATATTTTTAAATTATGTTTACAACTAAAGCCGCACGAAACTTAATTGTCGTATACATTCAAATTCAATATTAATAATAATAATAATACATAAAAAAAAATAACATTTATTCAATTAAAATGAACCATAATTAGAAAAGCGTTTGTCTGACTAAAATCGACTATTACTACTGTATTACAAGTAACAAATTATCAAAGCGCTGGACTGACTAAAATCGGCTATTACTACTGTATTACAAGTAACAAATTATCAAAGCGCTGGACTGACTAAAATCGACTATTACTACTGTATCACAAGTAACAAATTATCAAAGCGCTGGACTGACTAAAATCGACTATTACTACTGTATTATAAATAACACGAATTTAATTCGCTTTTATTACTATTAAAATATAATAAAATTGTTGGGCTGAATAAAATCAAGTATTACTACTGCATTACAAATAATACCTAATGCCCTGAAAAGACCAACAAATTAATTGGTGATTTAATGCAAACGGGAAATTTGCAAAAATTGAAGTATTAAGTTTTATTATTCTGCTAGCCGAAATGCCGTCATCCTCTTTGGATGACAGCATGGAATACGAACAGTACTTGGATCATCCATTAAACAATTATATTATTTAATTGCTTTCTTTGGCTAACCAAACATTAATACGTAAACTATTCCATTAAATTACATATTCACCGCTGTCTCTCTTACTAAACCATTGATTAGGTTCAAACCGATAACGGCTCCTACCAGAGCGTCTGGTGAAGTTATACCTATGAAATTGTAATCAGTGTTTGCGCATAATAGTATTGGATACATTGTATTTGGGTCAATAAGGATAGAGAATTATATTATCCCAGTTAAAATGAAGCAGCAGGATGATAGAGAAGTTACGAATTTAGTTGGGATAAAGAGGGTGGGGATGAATTAAGTCATTTAAGGGTGATTAGATGTGTAATGAAGCGAGTACGCTTACGGACTAAACGGACAGACAAAGCCGTTGCATTAGCACATTTTCCGAACGCTCTAGAAACACATTAACGTTATGTTGTATTAACTCAACTGATGTACTAACAGAGTCGTTGTTTATGCCGCTGCATTATGCCTTTACTTCGTGTTTGCCCGGAGATAATAAATGTTCGTAACGCTGCTAATGCACAAATAGAGTTCTTGTTGTTTTGAAGTATCTAGTAAAAAAAGTATATCACTTTTACGCTCAATGCGTACATCTATACGAAGATTATTTATTTTTTTTTCATTTATTTCTATACTTCGTGCCCACGCAGTAACTCTTATCGCAAATAACAAAATACACTTGAAAGGCAAACAAAAGTATGCGAAAGATTAGTCCGGCATAAATAACTTTAACTCCATAAATCCACGGTTAATAGCCCCGCAGTTTATTTTTCTCGCGAGTAAGCATGATCACAGTACCTCGTTCCGCAGAAAAATAAACGAGACAATAGCCGGGACGCTTTTCGTTAAAGCGCTATAACGGCGGTACACCGTCGTTTTTCCCACTGCGGAGAAAAGAGAGTCCCGCGTAACGGCGGCGGCTGCGACGTCCCCCCGTCTCCCGGGATTTGTTCCTCCGAAATCTCCGTGCGCGAGAGGAGGGCTCTCTACCTCGCGAACGGCGGGAGGGAAAATGACGGCGAAAAAGCTGCACCGCTGCAGCGCGCCTCTCTCGTTTCTCGCCCGCTTATATAGACGCGGGGGAAACGCAGGGCTTGCGCGCGGCCGGGGCGACAGGTGAATTGAAGGGGAACGATTTCGAAATCCCCGCGGCGCGACCCGATCCCCGGCTCGTAACGAATTTCACGAATTTACGACTGCAGCCGCCCACCTCCTGCCGAAGGAACTGCGGCGCAGGCGGAGTGAAATAGTCGCGCGCCGATACGAAATATCGCTCGTCGCTTCGCTACTCCTTCCGACGGATTTACTCGACCGACCGCCCCCGGAATCGTTTCCTCCTCTTCTCCTGATTAAACGTCTTATGACTCGCGAAAATAATCCATTTTTAACTTCCGGGAGAGCGATTTTCGGACCGAGCGTCGCTATCGATCACTCGTGGAGTGAAATGAATGAGAAGCTAGCCGGGAATAAAAGGTGATTTTCGGTTTGTCGATTGCTCTGTTCTTGAGTTAAAAAAATATGGTAAAATGTGGAATACATTAGATTGCAAAATCGGAAGAATTTTTTATAATAAATTTAGTGACTATGAATTAAACATCGCCTTTGTAAAATATAAAGCTCTAGTTTTATGTGTGCTCTGCCTTTCTTTAAAAATGCAAAAAATATTACAAGTAAAATAAAAAAATAATTTAATTACCCCTATTTCAACGTAAATAAAAAAAAACAGCATTATTGGAAATTTTGAAGTGTCTGACCGTACCTGACTTGTTCTACTTACATACGAGCGTGCGGCAAGACTAGTTTTTTAAAGGCATTTCTTGTTTTGCAAATAAAGTACATCTTTTTTAATCACAAATAAAAATAATTTGAAAAATTTGAAATGTCTGATCGTGTCTGATTTGCTCTACTTGCACGCTAGCGTAAGATAAGAAATTTTTTAATAATTAACTTTTTAAAGGTATTTCTTATTTTGTAAATAAAGTACATCGTTTTTAATTTAAAAATAACAGTAGAAGTTTACAGATCTTCAGTTTCATTTTAATAAATAAATAATTTTAATAAATAATCCTCTCATGATACTAAATTTTGTAAGTACCTTTTCATTCTCCTTCAAGTACATGATATTCGTCTTAAAATTATTTGAATTATATAATCAAAAGTGAAATAACATATTCTTTTTCAATCATTTTACAAAAATATCTCTTCTTCTCAACGTTTTAAAGGCGTACAAACGCCAGGTCAGGACGCACTTAACCTAACTATAATTAATTCAATTATCTCTTTGTAATTATCATTAAAGTGGCCAAGCGACCGCAGCGCAATAATAAACATCTTTAACAATCCAATAAAAAATCCCGGCCCGCGCGCGGGAAGGAGCGATTCATTTTTTAGCCCGCAAAATAGCCGTCGCCGCAGAAATATTCGAGCGGAGCCCGTAAAAAAAGGGGCAAAGGGGAAAGCCTCGTTGCGCGGCGCATTAACCGTCCGCCGTGTCGTTCGTTCGCTTTAATCGCGGCTGCGCCGCGAACAGAAATGCCGCGCCTTTAATAGGCGTTACACGGTGGGGCTCGACGTTCGCGCGCGCGGCTACGGATACACCGGCCAGGCGCCGGGGCTAATTTCGCAGCCGGGCCGCGCTGCAACAGCAGGTAATCATATAATCGTTATGCAAATGAAATTATTTCGGACGCGTGGCCGAGCGCGAAACGCAGCCTGCAATTACGGGGATATTAGGTGAAAGATTACAGATGACCGCTCTTTTCCTAATTATACTAATTTCTCCGGCGGCGCCGCGGCGGGCAAACAAGACCGCAAGGCCGAGGGGCGAGCCGCGGATCCTGCCCGCCGATTTTTTCGGAACTCGCTGCATTGTCGGCCTCTCTTCTCGCGTTTTTTTTTTCTTTTTTATTTTTTTAATCCGACGTCGCGCGGTCTGCGTCGCTCCTGCAGTGTAATATAATGATGCAGCGAAACGACGAGAGGAAGATGAGAATAAAGAGGGAACGACGTTGTTACCCGAGCACTTCTTGCTTGCGCTGTCAGTTACTTTGCGAGCGATGCAATAAGCTGTTTTTATTTTTTTTCTCTCTGCGGGATATGAAGTACAACACGGGAGAGCCGCTTTTTACGAGGTGAATGTTTTTCTACCACGCTTTTAATTGTTAATTGACCTTTTTTATTACTGCAAACGCTACTTTTTTAGTTGATTATGAAAGTTGGCAGTATGAGGGCTTCTGTGTTTTTATCATCGTTGAATTGTAAACCTATGCGACGCAAAAGAAGTCGAGCCATTTGTGATTTGAGTTAGACTGACCCTTTCGAAAAATATATTGTACTTTATTTTAATATTAATTAAAATGATAACTAAGTGTCTTAATTAAACTAAATTGCAAACATTTAATTTTAAATTGAAACTACTGATATTAAAATTTAATTAAGTAAGACGCGTTTTTATAGTAATAATGCACATTTTAATTGGGTCTTTACATAAAATTTTTTTAAAGTTTGTTCTACATGTTGTACATTCTGATAGAATATTGAAAAAGAATCTACGTGTCCAGACACTATACAAAAATGTGTTGTAGTGACGTCATAGTAATTTTTAATCTGCTATATTTTTATTAAAATCATTAAATTCATAAAAGAAAAAATACGTGCAACTTATTTTTCAATATTCTATTAGAAGGATATAATGGAATTTTTATGCAAAGACACAATTTATCCATTTTCCATTATTTTATTTTTATTTCATTAAGGAGAATAAATCTCTCGCAAATTATAATAAAGAATGCGCTAATTCCATTGTAATGAATTTATTTTCTTTAATTCAACTTTCAATTTAAAACACTCTAAATCTTATTTCCTCTGTTCCCCCGACACTTGCAATACTCTGCAAAATACACAAATCCACGCCACCAATAAATAACCAAATTTAAATGAATTAAACTGCTCTTTGGAAAAACGGCGTAAAATCTCTCTCAACTAGCACAACAAGGCCAATAATCAGTATCGCGAGAGAAAGAAACGGCCTACTGCGAATAAGTTTCTCGCAGGCAAGCAAGAGGGAAAACTGGAAGTAGGGTGAGGGGACGGCGCGTTTCGCCGCTTGAATGCAGAATCGACGGTGACGGGGGTGGGTGGGGAGGCGGTGCGGAGAAGACGCCACTTGGCAGCTATTGTCCTTATCTGAAGAGAGGGAATGAGCCCGACAAGTGCGCGGCAAGTCGAGGAGGAAGAAATGAAAAGCACAAACGAAGCGCCCCTCCCTCCCTCCCGAGGGAGGCTAGGGGAGGATCGCGAGTTCCCGGAAATAGATGGTTTAACGGATAAGTGCGAGCAGAAACTGTCGCGCGAGAGGAGAAAAGAAAGATAGCGAACGGGGGGGAGGGGGGTGGTGGAAGGAGGTACGATCGAGCTGCAGAAGTGCCGTTCGCACTTAACGCGCGAAATGGACCCAATTCCATTGCGTTCGTGTACGTAGGGTATACCTGCGCGATCGTCCAATTTCGCGACGCCCTCGCTTTCCTATTCATTCGCGTTTTATCGGCTTATTTTGCTTAAATTGGATTGATAGAATAGGCCACTTTGAATCTTAATCTGCATAAATCAACCAAAAATAAAATAATCAGTACGATCGTAACAAAAGGCTCCGAATTAAACAATCTTTTACTAGTTTATCATTCGTAATCATTTTTAAAGGCAGTAATAAGGTTGCCAAGAATCGCGATTAAAAGTTTCAGATACATTAAAAGATAAAACTTTAATTAAATATTTTCAAAATGTACTTCTAGTTCCAAAGCATTCCGCGCGTCAAACTTCCGCAGGGATCATAATAAAACTTCAGTATCTCATTTACTCCGAAGATACCCGAAGATCCCTATCCACAAAACTTCGTAGATTGTACAAACTGAGGGTCTGAATCCAGTGGCTGAGCGGCGCTCGAGAGGGGCAAATCGAAGAAAATGAAAAGACAAACGAAAAAAAGGCCGACAAAGCGGATAAAAGGAGAGGCAGGCCCGGTGGAAGCAGCGCGTCGTTAGCGTTCATTAAATTGTCGCGCGGCGGAATCCGCGGCGAAATGTTAAAAGCTTTCCTTTCACGGCGTCCCCGCGCCGAGAAATAAAGCTCGTTGGCGAATAAAGGCTTTTTTGTGTCGCCGCGGCGCCTCTTGAATGCAGAGACAATTCGTCCTCGAGCGATCCCCGGAGAGAGTGTGTCGAGCTTTCTCCGCGGCCTCTTTTCACTCCCCCGTCCCCCGCGCGGCGATCAAAAGAGCGCGCGGGAGTGCCGCCCGCGACAAATTGAGGAAGCGCGAGCTTTTTCAATTTGTCGCGGGGGACGGGGTCGTACGGTTCGGCGGGGGTAACTCGATTAGCGGTGTAGAGAAGTTGAAGAGATGCTTAACCTTCATCAAGTTCTGTCGCGTTGAGGTAATGGCTCGGAGTGTTACGGGACTTTTACACCGTTGATTTAATTACTTCCGTAGGTGAACTTGCAATTTTTCGCGATGTAGGTATGTTGAAATTAAATTATATTGAATTTTGAATATTCAGAGTTCTTTTAGTACCTTGCAGTTTCTTTTTTTTTATAGCTTTGGACAGCATTTGGTTTAGTTTAAAGTTAAAATTTTAGTGCAGTTAAATTATTATTTAAAAGGAAATGTTTCTAGGGTATCACAGGTAACGTTTATCTAATCTTCAGTTTTTTAAGGAGATCTCATGCAAATAAATTTCATATTTATATCAGCTTTAGTACTTCTTAAAAATTTAATCATTTAATCTACATTTCTCGTAGAATTTTATTACGTGTCTGAGGAAATCAATCCATGAATCTCGTATCGTTAGCTTTATGTAACGACTTATTCAAAGAGAGGAAAAATATATTGTTTTTATTTACTTTTTCACAAAATCAAATTTTTAGAAATAACAAAAATCCTTTTCTGATTAAAATACAAATTTTTTATAGAACAGCAAAATAAAGAAGAAAAGTAAACTCTAAAATAAATTTAAAAGAAGCAAGAAGGAAACGCCTTTGTCGCTAAATTTACAAATGATCTTACTTGCTTTTCACTAGCTTTAAAATAGGTTAATCCATGCAAAGACCCGCTCTGAAATGATAATAATCTTTTGAGAAATAAATCTTTCGCATCGAATCTTGACAAAGACGTAACATGCTGCACCGCGGGGACAGGCAATTAATCGTCGGTGGTGAATGAAAATGCAATTTCATAGAGGAGACGCGGCCGGCGCGGGGTGGGGGCGCCGGATCCGGTGGTAAATGTACACATTTAGCGTCGCCGCGGCCGGACGTTCATCGGCGACATCGTAATCCGGAATCTAAGGTAAAGCCGCTTAGAGCGTTTTAATGAACATCCCGAACAAAAGGATGATACTGCCGTCGGCTTGGACGCCTCCGAGCATTCGTACTTCGCAACAATAGCGGAGGCCCCGCGCGGAAGATAGTATCGTCTTCGGGGCGTGTACACGGTCCATCCCAAGTGAATTTGCACGGACCGCGCGGAATTGAACTTTTGCCTTATCTCGCGCGAAACTTCGCGTTGCCGTCTTTTCAATGACTTTTACGCATCTTTTGAATGCAAGTAATTTCTTTTAAGGTAGTCCTTGTTCAAGACTTGCACGAAACTTTGAGAATAAAATTATTTTATTGAATCGTAAATTGATCTGAGATTGATTGAGCTCTTAGTTCTTGAAAAATCGTAAATTGAAACGTAAAATTATTGTATAAACTTTTACATTCTTAAAAGGGGATTTGATCGGTGTTAGAAATCAATTCAATTATTTAGATTTTATTGAAATTTTCTGGTAATTATCTTTTTCGTGAGTTTTATTTGACTCGCGTAGTTGGCTAAAAACTACCTTGACAAGCCGTGCGTAAAATACAACTTTTTGAGTCTGTACTTTCTGCGAAGCACTGGATTATCGTATTTTTAATGGAGCTTGCACTAAGCCCTTATTTTACCTTCTCTCTAATTCACGCGCTTACATTATACATTTTACAAAGTAATATTAAAATATTAATTTTACTTTACTTAAAATAAACATTAAAGTTGAATCAAGATTATTTTATCGAATTTGACTCATATGTGAAAATACTTTTCGAAAAATTAAACAGGGATGACATACTTATAAAAAATGACCAATCAAGTTTTTTCTAACAAGATGACATCACGACTATATGCTGAATTACAAAAGTTAAAGTGTAAAACCTTTAGGTGATAAGTGATGAATTTGAAAATCAAGTATTATTTGATGAGGGAAGAAACAACATTGGTTTTGCTGCACTTTTGGCGAACTCAGTGTTTGTGAGATAATCAAGAATCGAGTTGCAAGTTAGTTTTAGAAATAATTGAATTCCACCTGGGGTAGTAGTATGCTAATATAAAGTAAAGGCCCCCGCGCTCAGGGGTTTAACTTTGCCATTACTTAGGAAACGAGAAAACTTCCTCCTCGTTTTTCACCGCCTTTAAACTTCCTCATAAGCAGCGCACCGATAAAAATCAGCGCCCCCTAATGCCCGAACCGAAATATTCCTCCCCTCGCGAAACACCGCCACCCCGCAAGCCGCAAGCACTGCCGACAATCGTCGCAGCCGCTTCGGAAAATCAGTGAGCGAGCTGGACGAGGAAGAATCGCTCGGGCCTTTCGTCCCCCTCGCCGGCGGCAATCCCAGCTTCTTTCTGCGCGCCGAGGAGATGCACCGGTAATTTCCATCCGGGGAATATTCATGAGTAGCCTCGGCCACGTCGCCGAGCCGCTTGTACTCGCGGCGTGCGCGCGGCCGATGGCTGCAGGATGCTGCACGGCCAACCGAAAAGGGTCAGAAGCGAGCCCGGGGCTTTGCCGAGCGGCAAATCTATGCAGATGAGAAAGGAAGGCTTGATGCGACTAGACCGGCAACATCCACGCTTCAATTAGTCGGAGTGCAGCGATGCCCCCGCACCTACCCTCGCGCTGTATCCGCTCGTTCGAGGTGAAGCTCGGCCCTCCGCTCGCCCTCCCCATTACCGATACGTATACACGAGAGCCCGAGTTGTTGCACCGACAACTGCGCGTTGCTTTTGCGCCCGAGCATCCCCCGCAGGCGCGGCTCTGCGCGCCCCGCGCTCCGCTGATCTTTGCGAGCCGCGCTCGTGAATTATTCGGAAAACATTTCAGCGGACTCTTTGTGAGCGCCAGCGAGGTCTCGCCTCGGCGGACTAACGAATTCCGCTCGGGTCTTTTCTTCAAAGGTCCTTTAAATCACTGCTCGAATTGGCCGGTCGTCCTATTTTAATATGTGATGAAATTTAGCGAGGGTGAACAATGACGCGCGATTTTTCTTCTGAAAATTCACGTTTATGTATGTACTCTCAAAGGATTAGAGTACTTTATTAAAATCTTCAAAAAGAAATTTTGTAAATACTTGATAGTTAATTAATTATCATTAAAAAATTGTATCTATAGAAATCCGATAATTGAATCCGTTCTATATAAAATAAATATTAAATAATGCACTGCACTAGAAGGAATTATATTCCTATCTTTAAAAAAAAGTACAGCAAGCTATTCACGTTATTACTAACAATAAATAACTACACAGAAATCATTTGAAACTGTCAGAAATTCAGAACATCTTATTTAAATTTTTGTTTATTTATGATTCCAGGTCGACCGGTGCTGCAGCCACTGACCCAGTCGATGACGGCGAACGAGGGCGACGCGCTCGACGTGATAGTGGAGTTCTGCGCGGAGCCCAGCTACACTAAGGTCGTGTGGATCTCGGAGGAGCGGGTGTACACACCGGGCGGCGAGGCCCGCGATGGCGTGCGCGCCCTCCCGATCGAGGTGAGCGAGCTCCGGCCTCGTTAATTTACCGACACCAGCCCCCGATCCATCCCCGCGTCGCGGTAGCCCGCCGACGAGTACCCGCTCCATTGTAAATCGGTGAAAAATGAATCGCCGGGTAAATCGATCCGCGCCGGGCGATATTTTACCTTCGCGCGACGACTCGCAGTTTCCCGCTCCATTGAGCTCGTCTCCGCAGCCTCGCGCAAATTCATCCCCCCCCCTTTCTCCTCGCCATCAGCCCCTTGCCCGAGTTATTGTTCTCGGGGGGTACGTTGGCGCGAGTGCATCCGGAGAAACTCGGTGAGACGCGCAGACGTGGAATTAGGGAATCCGGTGGGAAGTTGCACGCGCGGGACTCGCGAGTGCTTAATTGACCGTCGCGCGCGAGTTTGCGCGATATGATGTACGAAGCTGGCATAATGCATAGAGAACGTCGCGGGCATTCCGCGGTGCTTCCGCTTCCCCTTCCGCCTTGATCAGCTAATCAGCTACCGTTGATGACAATTTGCACGTGATGCTGCTTCTAATTTAGTCCGCGTATTTGTTCGTGACTGTCGTCTTATGAAACTAACATATAATATTCATTTCGTTTTAATGTAATTCAGATTTTATTTTTTAGCCACATATATTGGAAAATTACTTCTCTAATTTCGTATTAATGAAAGTCTCTAATTTCGTATTAATGAAAGGTGATACATTAAGGAACATCTTCCAATTGATGCGTACATGTTTACAATGAGTAAATAATGTCTGATGAAAAGTTTGTTTACGAATTTAATATTTCTAGCTTACGTTGGCTAATTAACATCCGTTGACGACAATGTGGACAGTATAGTGTTTGTAGATTAGTATGTGCGTGTCTACTAGGGTATCTTATCTCATGAATTAATTCAATGCTCATTAAAATACTGTACACACGTGAATAATTATAGTATCATTTTATTTTTTTCTCGGAGACGTTTCGTCAATCTATTTTTCTTGTTTACTTTTGATAACTGGAAAAAATAGGGAAACAGCAGAAATTAAAGTACATATTTACATTTAATAGAACATCTCAAATATTGGACATTCCTTATAGTTTCATAGATTTTTTGTAACAATTCATAAGCTTTTCACAACATGTTTCCTAACCAGAAAAGTATTGATCCGTTGAGTACATAAAAACCTATTTCAAAATAGCTTAATGTAAATAAAAAACCGACAAAAACATTTGTCTTATTACCTCAAGTATAAAAATCGTTCAATGTTCGTTTCACATCCGTTGAAACTCAACATTTTTTAAAATTCCTTTTGTTTCGACAAAAGAGCCTACACATCATTCCCCGAGCTGCGGAATCGACAAACAAATCCCGAGTACCGATTCGGTCTCGTCAGCAAACTACTCACAACTAACTAGTTGAAAAGCAAAGACCCTACATCCATCCCCGACGTTAAACAGTAAATTCTCCGATTCGCAACAAAGCGCCCGCTCCCCGCGCGTTCGCCAGCCTCTCGCAAAAATGTCCCTCCGTCTGTTTGCCAAAACCCCGTGGACCGTGTCTAAATTACGGGCAGTCGGAGCGCGCGCGGTCTGCGTCGACGGCAAATAAGCACCGCCATCAACAATAGCAATTAAATAATAGAGACCCCCCCCCCGCCGGTCCGCGCGTGCCGCGGCGCGTCTGCGACTCCTGCAGCCGGTCTCGGCCATTGTCTCGTCGTTTCTTAGCGCTCGGCCGGTCCCTCTGTTTGTTCCGGCCAAGCGTCGCTCGAGAGCTAAGCCAAACAAGTGCATCCGAGGCGGGCTCCCGCTCGCACACAGCCAGTTATACGCGAAACACGCGGAGCCGAGCGGTCCGAAACTAAAGAGGGAATACCTCCGATTTTCTTTATGTCGACAGGACGGCGGCACGGAGGCGTGCTACAGGAGCGTGCTGCGCTTCGAGAGGGTCCAGCGGGCTCACGCCGGCGAGTGGATGCTGCTGGT
Organism: Eurytoma adleriae; assembly: GCA_900480045.1. Classification (NCBI taxonomy): domain Eukaryota; kingdom Metazoa; phylum Arthropoda; class Insecta; order Hymenoptera; family Eurytomidae; genus Eurytoma; species Eurytoma adleriae. The sequence goes on along the minus strand of UXGC01000064.1, from coordinate 364,730 downwards.
GCGCTCGCCCGAGGGCATCGCCGACGCCTCGGTCTCCCTCAACGTCACCCTCGCCGCCGGCTACAGCCACGCCCACGTCGCCACGCCGGCCCTGCCGAGGCTGCTGCTCTGCCTCGCCTTGGCCCTCCTCCTCAGGCCGCGGCCTTGAGCCGAAGACGACGCGGCCCTGTCGCACCTCCTCGCACTGTGGTAAAGGCGCTCGCGGACGCGAGAGACGAATCACTGGGAGCTTCGTCGCTTTTTTTCTCGAGCGCGGGGTGATCGAAAAGACTGGGTGTTTAGCGAATAGCTTGCGGGTCGAGGGATTTTGATAATGTGCCAATACGCGTTGGGGTTTATTTTTAGGAGCGAAGGAAATTTTAATAAGTGAGATTCGTTTGTATGCACTTATTTAACGTTGCAAGTTTACTTATTGAATAGGTGAACCGCGTGCTACGTAACGTAAGGGACTGTTCGCATACAAGAGTGAGAATTCATTTATTCGTATTTAGAAAGTTAATTTATGTAAATTAGTGAAATCAGATGTTTGAGATATTGAAAATGCATTTTGAAATTATTTTGAAGTTTCTATAGTTCGAAAATTTTTTTGAGGGGTAGAGCTTGTGTTAAAATCCGAGTATAATTACGAACTATTAATATATCATGTTTTAAAAGCATTTAAATAATTTTATGACTTTGATTACTGCTTCACAGCACAATTTCAGTTAACACAGATATTCCAAACCTTCAATACTTTGATGAAATCCATCGTTTCTGTTTGAGCACTCTGTTTGATTAACTGTTATGAAATTGTTCTATAATGGAATACTATTTTATAACCAAAGTTGCAAAATAATTTAAATATACTAACTAGTAAATATATGATGATGACATGGCATAATATATTCATATTTCTTAAAATTAGATTTAGCTCATGGACGCTTAAAGCGAATTTTCAAAAATTGGTCAATTTTACATTTCAATGAATGTCATTAGCCGAATGTATCATTTTCTTTGAAATGCAAATGGGTGCTCTAAAATTGCGCCTACCGTTATTCTAGTTAATGCATCCAGTAAATCTAATTAAATCAATAATTTATTACGATAGTTTACAATGCGACATGTGATGATTTATTCAATATCTAGAACATTTCTGCAATGCAAACTGATCACTAGTATTAAATTGCACTAATGTGTATTAATTACCAATTGATGATATTTTAATATTTTTTTACAGTAAAATGTTAATCGCTTATTGAAACACTAGATTCATTAATTTACGGGTACAAAATGAAATTCATTCCAAATTTAATGAATTTATAAATTTCTTTTGTATGATGAATTTTAAACATTTTCTATCTTTGAATTAAACGATTTAAATTATTTCTCGGGTATAATAATGAGCATCAAATGCAAAACAATATCCAATTACTGAAGTATACTTTTCGAAACAATACGAGTATTTGTTTCTATCACTCATTGAAAATGAGCCTAACTATATTTAAGTAAATGTGAAAAAAGAATTTAATCCGTGTTAGTCTGCGCTCTTTTTTGCTATTAAACGAAGATATAACTCGAACTAAAAGTTAGGAAGGTGCCCAGTGATTCCTCTCCAAAGCTCGGTCATCTCATTTCTCAAGAGCCAACAGCGGCTTTGGGTATTTCTCGTCCGCAATCAATTCCACGCCGGCAAAATTACTTACCGAGCGAAATTTCAATTCGAAATCGCAGCGCGAGTAAACTGCTGCGCTGCTCGGACTAAAAAGGATTACCGGGCTAATAAAAAGCTTAGCGCGCTCCTCGCGGCGGGCTTTTAATTAAAGAGGGCCGAAAAAAAGTCGAGGGAGTCTGCGAGAAGGGCACGAGTGCCCTCCCCCTTCCTAAAAAAAAAGAACAATACAAACCCCGAAGGAACGCGATAAAAAAGGCGACGAGGCAAAAGAGCGCGATGGGACGGAACGAAGGAGAGAGAAACTTCGATTCTCCCTATTAAAGCTTCCGCCCACATCGGGGCGTCGCGTACACACGGCCCTTACGGCGGATGGATGAAATTTCCCGAAGCGCGAAGGGAACGATTTTCAACGAGACGTCGACAACGACGACGCGCGCGCCGGCCCGCTTACGCCGGGTGGAGATGGTGGATTCCGAAAAAAGAGTTTTAACGAGTTAAAAGTCGCGAAAATGATAGTCTGAGACTTTTGCCAAACCCCTTGCCGGGAGAAAGAAATTAGCCTGGGAGTAGGAGTATCGGCCTCCTTTGAGAAACGAAAGGATGAGCTACCGAGTACGTCGCTTTAAAAAAAAAGTGAAGGCCAAATTTTTCTCAAATCTTTACCGAACTTTGTCGCGATCCGAAGGTTTTTCTTCCAAGCTGATCCGCGCCAAAACGCAGGTTTGGCTCAAATTTAAAGTTTCCTTTGGCTAAAGTTTATGCCCTAAATTTTAGCAATCAGACGATGCCAAACTTAGATTTTAGGGTTAATATCCCACTGCAAGTTTGGCACAAGTTCCCAGGCAATTTTTTTCTTTGCACGCGCTGAAACAGAGGAAAAAGTTTGAATAATAAAACGTTGCGGATCTACGTTTGTTTGCAACCTTTTTGCGTCGTTTCGTTCGACTTCGAGAGTGGAGTTTATTACGCGGTGCAGGCATTTTTTGTACATTTTTTCGCGTGCGGCCGGAATGTTTTGCGGTCGGTTATCTTCATTTCGCCTAGGATCCACGGACTATGATTCCTGAGCGACTACTTTATCGGATAAATACTCGGGAGTGCGTGTGCACGCGTGTGCGAGCTCGCGCAGTGTAAATAATTGTATAGAGCGAGGAATTTGTATGTATCGAGGCCAACAGCAGCATTTTTATCCCGTCGATTTCAGCTATTCTTTGCGAGGGTATCCTCCAGGAGTCGAGCGCTGAAAAAGCGGCGCTCGATTTTCCACCTTCGTTTAACAGTATCAAAGTTTCTCTGAAAATTAGAAAAGCAAACGGTAAAAAAGAAACGGATGAAAACTCGTAACCACCCCGTCAGCCGCTCAGCGTTGATGTAACTTATCTATCGTAAACACAAAAAAAAAAGAATTATATGGACATCCGAAAGATTCGTTGTATATTACCTTAAGTAAGTAGAATTTGTAATGTGTACATAGTCACTGTACATGGATCGTCGGCCTGCGCGAGCCGCGTGACGAATTATTATACATAAAGTATATTATATATATTATACATACGGTAACACTGTTAGAGATAAACATTTACCATTTGTTGATATATTTTTATAAAGTTTTATTTGGCGACTCCGTCGCGACTCGACGACTTTCTTTCGAAAAACCAGCCGATGGGGGCGAGGAGGGAAAAAGAAAGCGAACACCGACTGCGAATTTGCACCAGCGACAAAACGAGGTCGGCGCTTTACAATCGCCAAAGTTTTCATCGCGCCTCGGAGTTTTTAACGTTCGCGCCGCGTACGGCGAACTTTTTTCCAAGAGCAAAATCAAAGCGTCTTACCGCTTCGTTCGTTAATCAAAGCGCAGAAGAGTCCCTTACCTTTTTTCCTAGCTTCGATTCTTTTCCGCGCGGTAAAGCGCCCGAGTCGGTCGAGACCTCACCGGCCGGGGGAGGAGACGAGAAAAACAGATCGTTTTCACGCTTGGCTTTACGTTCGAAGTACCTCGCGATGATTAACGAAGGTAACGAACCTCCGCGCGCGCCGTCGATTCGAATCGCACGCGCGGCCGGAAGAAAGGAACGGCACGTGTCGCGCGGCTATGTGGAGGGAGGAGGACGTCACGCTCCGGACGTTTTCATCATCGCGATGCGTTTGAGATTCGCGCGCGGGTCTTCAATTCCGCCTCCCCGGAGATGGCGCGAGCCGACTTTGATCTTCCCCGTGCGGCATCTCATGATCGCGGAGCGGAGCGGCGGTTCCTTCTCCATATTCTTCGGTAAGCGCGGAGCGCGCGTGGGCGAGACGATAAGGAGAGTTTTATGAGTGTTTGAGTCCAAGTGTAACCGTCCCTTCCTTTCAATGCGCATGCGTCAAAGGGTCTAAGATTGTTATAGTTCTTTTTATCGTCATTGTATAGTTAAGTAGGTGAGACTCGTCTTATTTAATGTACGTCGATGAATAGTAACGAATTAAACTGAGGAACGAATGGAAAATTGACTATGAGATAAAAGAACACACATCCTTGATCATTACCTCCTTTTCTGTTCATCCAACCAAGAACCTTGAAGATGATTCCGTTCGAGGAAGCAGTCGTTATTTTATTTTGCTGAACGCGTTTTTTCTGTAACGCTAATAAATGTATTCAACACACGAGAGCTTATCTTATATACATATACGAAGTACATAAATGATGTTTGAGGTAAGTACAATTTTCCAATTAGTAACGCTCGTCTTTGTTGAATAAAAGTAAAAATTTCATCAAGCGAAATAAAACGAGAAGATGTATATATAATACGTATGTTATGCTTTTTATATTGCCTATAAATTTTTCGAATGAACAAATAGTTGTGAATATAAAAGAGGATTCGACGTGAACGTAGCGAGTAAATGAGACGGCGGTACGTTGAGCGACGTGCTAATAAACAAGAAAACCAAATGCAAGAATAAGCCTAATAATAATTTAGTTATCATCTTCGTGTTTTACTGTTGAATGACCGGAAGTCAATTTGTATATAAAAATGGAATTCTGTAAGGATAATAAAAAAATGAAGGTGTTCATTATTACACATAACCCTGTAAGTTACAATATTTATAGAGTAAGCGACGAACCTGCGATTACCGCAAAAAGTATTGGATGATAATAGATGGCTGGAAGCAGTAAGGAATATAAAAAATAAAAATTATTGAATTATGGCACAAGAGTTTCTTTATTAATTTATTTTATAATACAATCCAGCTACTTTCAGGTAAAGAGCAGAAATTTTATTTTCAATTTTCTTATACATCCCTAACAAAAATATTCATTTTTTTGTTTAATTAAAGGAGGAGAAATTGTTTCTAAATAAATAAAATGCTTTAAGTTTACAAAGAATTAATAACCCAACGAAGGTAAATCGAAGCTTTTAATTTTTTATTTACTAACATTTACTTAATTTATCATCTCCACTTTATTTAAATTTTTTTATTTTGCATTTTAGTTACTTTAACTTTTTTACCACAAGAATTTTCCTCAGCGCAGCTTCCCTTCGGTAAGTCTTAAACTAATTCCAGCGTATACCAGCTTTAATCCACTAATTCCGAGAGCAGCCGTAAATTATTTTTTCCCAGGGCAAGCGGTCTGATTTCTACAAGGGATAACTCTCATTTTAAAGGTAGTTCGCCCTCGCAACCGCTATCCGGCGCCAGAATTTACGCCGCCGGCAGCAAAAGCTAGAAAATCATGGCGCGGGACACGAAACAATGGTGAAAAACGAAGGGGTTAGAAGCAGCCCGGCGCAGAGCGTAGTAGAGACGAGGCGAAGGGGTGGGAGGCGTAGGTCTGACTAACGACGGGGTTGTTCTACTTGGGCGGCGCGCGAGCTGCAAAACGTGACCGAGGCTCCGCGGGGCGTTAAATGAAGTCCGAGGAAAATCAAAGAAAAGCCGTAAAGTTTTCGCGCTGAGCCGCGGGAGGAGAAATCGAGCTTAGCCGCGCGAGCGCGAAACTTACGATGAGACTCGCGGCGTGAGCCCGCGCAATTCTCGCCGGGCGCTCTATAACTCCCGGCGAAACAAACTTCGCGTAACTCGCGGCCCGTGTAAGTCGACGGTTACGAGGGGAGTAAACTGCTCCAATTTTCTCGCGAGCCCCGAGTTGGCCGCGCCTCTATCCTCGCGGCGCCGAGTATCCGAGGGGGCGACCCCGAGGCGCGCCTCCGCAATTTTTAATTGTTTCGCGAGCGAACCTCTCGAGCTCGCATTATTGACGACTCCAGAGTCCCTCGGCAGGAGCCGCTCTTCAATCGAGCTTTCGCCCCCCCTCGAGGTTTTGTAAATATTCTATTTACTTTATTCTTAAAGTTCAATTGCTCTTGCTTGATTGGGTTGGCTATTTTCATTTTCTCTTACTTTGGAGAGTGGCTCGGTGTTCTTGTTGTAGGGTAAATCAATACTGCTTTTATTCAGTAAAAAAATATTGCATGGAATAAAATATTTACTTTGAATATTTTTAAAACGGAAGCTTACGAGTATTTCAAGTATTGTTAATTAGTATTGATTTAATTTCATCAGTTATTAACGATCATAAACTTTTAAACAAAAATATTTATTCATATTATTAGTTCCAGGAAAGGAACTCCACTTTTATGAACTTTTATTTTTATACACAGACCGGTATCCATTCGTAAATATTTTAGATGAAAAGAAAACGTTTCATAAAAAAATTTTACCACTCCTTTCCAAGAATAGCATTTTTGTTCGCATTGTAAGTTAAGACCCGCCTTCAAAAGGCTGAACGATGTTAACTCGATTCTTTTTGTAACGAGTTTAAAATGATTCTCTTTGTGCTTCCGCAGTCCTTTGTTGGAGTTCATTGTAAGACTCGCTCAAGATTTTTAAAATAGAGAATTGTATTAAACTAATTGGCACTGCGACACTTGAAAAATTAAAACAATTAAAATTCTCAAAAAGAATTGGTTTATTGTTTTAATTCGCGCAATGCGAAGGGATTATGAATATTTTCTTTTGCTTTAAATTTAACTTTTTAATTTCGTTTGAATTGTTTATTTGTTGGCTCTTTTAACTCGGGATTTTTTATACTTGCAGAGAATTCTTACTCCGTTTTAAATATTCATACGTATATTTTAAACAAGCAGTTCATTTTTTTCCGTTCGACAGTAGATTATTAAAAATTTATCAAAAATAATGATGTTGGCCGTTGATAATTATTCACCGTCGAAATCAGTTCCAAAATATAAATACTCCAGTTATTAATTGCAGACTGTCGCTACTTTAAAAATTCATATTTCAAATCCGTCGCTATAACGTAAAAAGATAAAGTTATTAATCTGGAAAAAATCAATATTAAACACGAAATTCCCCCAAATCCGAATTCGAAACGCAGTAATATTTCACCGTGGCGATAAAAATTAAATGTTCGTTAACTGCGATTACACGAGGGAAACGCGGGTACTAGAATTAATCTTCGGCTTTAATTTTTTATTCGCCCTCCCCCCCCCCTTTTCATCGGCGTATAAGCCGTTCCCCGCGTGCCAGGCAGGGGTTTGCGCGCGCGATTCCTCGCGTTGATGCATAATGGATATCCAACTCGTTGGCCGAGGGGATCTCGCGGTTTGTTCAATCAGATTAATGGCACCGCCGGCACTTTTCATTGCGTGAGGATAAACACTCGGACCCTCGAAGCGGAGCATCGGCAAGACGTCGGATTGAAAATGTAAAGGGCTCGGTATTTTTTATTTACGCGCGCGATATTGCCCGCGCCGAGAGAGGAAGAAATCCGGGAGTCGAGCGATCGAGGTATACATTATGAATTGTAAATAAGCGACAAGCGATTCACCGGGCACACTGCTGCCCTCATTTTCCATTCAAATTGGCATTTTACGTCGAACGATGTTTTTTCCGCCGAGCGAGCTTCAAACGTTTCCGACGCGGATTTAAAGTGATTTTTTTTTTTTTTCATTTAAATTTAACGTCGACCCAGTGAGCTACTATTTCGTTAAATTCACGGTGAAATTTTAATTTTGAAAAAGGAAGCGCCGCGTACTATATGTATACAACCGATGCGGAATATTCGCATTTTCAAAGCGCGGCTTTTACGCTCCATACCGGAAAATCGATGCTGCCAAGAGTTTATGAGGTAGTGAGGAAAAAACTATAAGCGTTTTTTATCGGCTATCTCCGAAAACCACCTTCGCTGCTTAAAATTCGTCCTCGAGGGAGCGCGGAATTGCACGCATGATTTTACCTCTCACGGGGAAAAATGTCGGGGAGTAGAGAGAGTTTAAAAAAAAGGAATTTGATGCACCCGCGACCCGTAAAGAATATAATCCTCGAAAAAATATGAATGTACTCCGTAGCAAAGAAGGAAGCCGTGCTCCATAATTTAGCGGCGATAAATATTTCTATCACTTTTACGCGCGGATTCCGCGGCGGGTTACATCGGAAAGAACAAACACGGGGATATAAGAGGCGGCGGCCCCCGGCTTATAAATAAGGCGCGCGCAATGACGCTTACGCCATCATTTATTCCGACGGAGTTTCGCCTTTTTCCCATGCAGCGAGACAGCGAAAAATGCCCGCATCGAATTCTCCCCTTTCGCATCGATGAATTTTCCAGCAAGCCGCCCCGGCGACCCGGCTAAATATTTCACCGAGCGCGTGGACGAGCGGCGAGGAGCGAACGTCGGAAGCGGAGAGCGAAAAAAAAAAATCGCTCGAGAGTCCATTTCTAATATATCGATTCCCTCGTGCGCTTAATAAAGCCGGTGGGAGGAGGCCGCCGCAACTACGCTCGGGTCTTAAAAGCCGTGCGGCGCAAAAAAGGCGGTCGGCAGGGCGGGCCCGGCTCGTGTAAGCTTCCCGAGGCCCCTGCGCCGGGGCGAGATCCTTCTCTTATTACATCCTTTGTTTGAAATCAAGTTGAGTCGGTAATTAACGAGCGGCCAGCGCAGCCGGGGCGTCTCTCTGCGGCCGGCGTCTCGGGTTCGGCCTCCGGCCCCCCGCGCGTCCGCGGGATGCCTCCCGAACGCGCGGCCGAGTCGCTAGAGACAGTAAATTACTCTTAACTTCTCGGAGGGTAAAAATTACTGAGTTGTAAGGGCCGGGGCTTAAACCACCTCCGCCGAGCCCATAACTCTTGCGCTATCTGCGCACGGGGTGAATGTTCCTTATCCCCTCCCACCCCCTTCTTCTCCCCGCGTTTTCTCTGCCTTTCTCCCGGCTGACTTTTGCCGCCGCGGATTCTTCGCCTCAGCTGGGAATCGTTCGTCACTTATTTATTTCACACATCCGCGCGCGTAACAACCGGGCGCCGAGTGCCGGGGCTCACCGGGGGAGCACGGCGCTGGGTTCGCGCGATGAATAAAGAGGAGATCAGGTGGAATGTGCTGGGCCACGCCGAAAGATGCTTTGGCTTCGTGCGCAGGAATTTCCGAGAGCCCCGAGAGGAGTAATGCAGTTTTGAACGGGGAGAGAGAGGATAACTTTCTTTTCCTTCGAGTTGATGGGTTCGTTATTGTAGACTTATTGTTCGATTGAAAATTTTATCAATGCGTAATTGTAAAAAAGATAGAGTTTAATAAAATATTGATTATTTATAATATGTACGTTTAAATCAGTTGTGTTATTAATCAAAATTAGATAATTATTTTTCTCATATTTTTATTTTGACTTATGAAAAATTTCTGTAGTATTGTAATTTTAATGAAATATAAAAGTGACTCATCAGCTTCACATTTTTTATATTGTAAAATAGTATAAAAAGGGTTTTGCTAGATTTTATGCAGAGGTTTCTTTTGAAAGTGATTTAGAAAACTAAGAAGTAGAAATGAGGAAAAAATAAAAATCAAGTTTACAGAGTTTTTTCTTGCAATTGAATGTTTATTTGATGGTTCTAATTGTAGAACAATATCGAACAAAATAAATAAATAAAATAATTTTTGATGTATGATTCATGTCGACGAGTCGTAAATTTAGGCCTTAGCCATAATTCCCTTGATCCAGTCTTTGTAGGCGAAGACCTTAGTGTAGACGTCGGGATATCCTTCGCCGCAAGGGATGACCCAAGATGCGATACCAATGACTTGGTTGTTGGCGGATAATGGGCCACCGCTGTCACCCTGTTAATCGAAAGTATAAAATTATCAAAAATTGTTCAGTTGGATTAAGATTGGAAACAATAGAAATTGACATGATCAACTTACAGAGCAGGCACCGACTCCTTTCCTCTGCACAGCACAAACTTGTTCGTTGTACACTCTGAGTGAAGGCAGGTACGACATGCATGTGGACGCTGGCACGATGGACATCTTAGCTTTCATCAAGACTGGAGCAACAGCGTTAGATGGGTATCTTTGGATTCCCCAACCAGAAACGGTAGCTTGTGAACCGTGCTGAACATCAGCAGTGGGAAGGTCGATCTTGCGCTGATTGGCATCGAAGGTGATGCTGCCAGCGAGCTAAAAAATGAAAATAGAAAGCGTTAGATTACAGGAAAACTTTACAGGAAGATTGAAAAGCATCTTAACTATGGTTAAACTTTTTTTCCATGTAGTTCTCAGTTAATGTAGCAGAATGTAAGAGAGACTTACTGTAAGAACGGCGACATCGTTACGGTAGGAAGAAGCGTCGGTGCCGAGGTATCCAGGGTGCACGTCGGCGCGTTTCACCTTGTGAGATTGGCCACTGCTGCCGGACGACATGCTGCTACCGGAGACAACGACGATGTTGCTGTAGGGAGCAGTCATGATACCACGGACGCAGTGAGCAGCTGTCAGGATGTGCCTTTCGCCGATGATTGAACCACCACAGAAGTGGCGTCCATACTGTCTCAGCGACACTTGGAACGGAAACTCATTGATGGTGGCGGTGGTACCACCAACAATTTTCTCCGTTTCGCCGGCATAAGCGCCTGCAAATTTATGGTGATCGTAAAGCAATTTTCTACTTACAAATTTTCAATTAAATGAGAGTGTAATTCACAAAAGTCTATGAATTGAAGAAAAAAGTGAAGAGTGAAGATGGAAAGTTGCAAAACTTACCGACGAAGAGGGTAAGGCACAGGCTGACAGTTGCGAGAGTAAAAGTCATGCTGACTGATTCCGGCAAGTGATTGCTGACATTATCGGCGATTCGCAAGCTTTTTATATGCGTCGATTGATCCTTGAATCAAGCGAAAACCTTCACTGATAATTTGTTTTGCATTTGAGCGCATCACTGGTAAGACGTCACATATACCGGCATCTAATGCGCATATGCAACTAATTAAGATAATTTCATGGCTCATTGATCCCGTATGTCATATATCGATTCCTCATTTGCTTGATTCATTAATTTTCATGCATTACGTACGCGATATTAACACAGTTTTTCTGACGTTTATTGATAATCTGCTCAGATTCACTATCGCGAATTATTGAATGGAAACATTTCTTTGTACGGTTGACAATGTCATTTTACTCGTTCGCATTACAAAATGATAAAATAAAAGATGCATTAAAAAGCGCTAACTTTATTGCACGAACATCATCAAACTTTACGGCACTTAAACTTTCTTTTACTATGAAACCGAAAATTCTCAATTTAAAGTAAAAAGTAGGATATGTCAAAGTACCAGACTCAACTCTTTTCGAAGTACACTTTTTTTTTTCACTTATCTGAATTTATGGACGTGTTATCATATTAAATTCTAAAATGTATTTAACGACTTTCTGTGCTTTAAGTGCTAAAGAAAAAATCCAATGTAAGAGATGTGTAAGCACGGGACGTAAAGCGAAGTCATAAAAAAGACAAAAATCGACAGAGCGGAAAAGGAAGATAAAGTCGTCACGAATTTTTATTTCTTTTCTCTATAAACTCACTTCTTAAAGCAGTTAGTATTAAATCTCGCTCCTTTCCGAGAAAAATTTCTTTTCCTCATTATTTATTAGAGCTACTTTTTACGCGATATACAATGACCCGCGCGCGCCGCGATAAAAGTGGCAACGTGTGTTAAAGCGATTGAGGGCAAACTTTCCATTTCAAATAAACCGTATAAAATGTATTGGTTTGACAGAGCTGAAATTCCTTTGTAAAGTAATCTCGGACGAGAGAAAGAAACGGTGGTACTAGAGAGTAAAAGGTAGTCAAACGTTTGTGCGACGCTAGTTTAAAAAATATAATTTAAAAATATTTTATACATAATTTTTTGCTGAGTGCAACGTACATCAAAGAACAAACACGCGCAGCATGCAAAAGGGAACTGATATAAAAGGGGTAAAAATATTCGATGTCGAGATCAAGTAGGAAGATTGATAGAGCATAGACGAGATAACCCGAGAGGAGTATGAAAGGAAAGGAGATGGGAAAAAGAGGAAAAAAGGCATCTTAAAATAGGAAACAGAAAGCTCCTCAAGCCTCGTTTATTCGCAGAAAAATGGATCTTCTTTCCCAGCTCTCTCTTTTTTCTCTCTCTCTTTCCCTCCCTCTCTCTCTCTCTCTCTCTCTCTCCCTCACTCTCTCTTTAGTTTTCTTTTTACGTTTTTAACTCGTTCCTCTGCCAAAGAAAGATTTCGCCCGCACTACGTAGCCGGAAAAATCCTACAATAACGAATACCACGATGAACCTGTAAGGGTAAAAAAAAGGAAAAAAAGCTGTACAAGTTTTTTTACAAAAGCCGAGACATTTCCAAATTATATCAACCACTATTTTTGAGTGGAGACTGCGCCTAAGCCAATTACCAGTGTCGCCGTCAGCTATGAACTTCGATAAAGACTGAGGACGAGAGCGAGTGAGAGAGAAAGAAGAGAAATAATTTTCTTTTTTAAATGCTAATTGACGGCTTATCTCGGTCTCGATTTTCTTACGTGCACCGTGCCGGCCGGTAAAGAAGTGCCCGCGAGGCGACATTCCTACCCCCCTCGTACTTCAGTCGAGGAAATTACATTTTCTCGCAATAAAGAGCCTCGCGAGCGCGCCAACGCCGCAACGACTCGGCGCTTAATCGTCAAGCTCGAAACTTTTCTAATTTCCCTTCCGCGGCCCTTTAAAAGCTCTTCCTTTGATCGGACCGGTCTGACTTTTCGCGATTTGTAAGCGCTGTAATTCAAGACCACTCCTAGCCGTTTAATTAGTTCAGCTCTTTTCCTGTTTCCGAGGGAAAGCTTAGACGCGATAAACGAATTTGATGGTTTTTAAGAGACGCCCGTCTCTTGGGGGTTAATGAAATTTTGCTTTATATTTTCATTTAAAGCGTTCGAAACATTATTCTTTTCTTTATAACTTTTAATGTTGTTTAAATAACTTTATTTTCCATGTTGCAAATAAGAATTAGGAAGTTCTTTCAATTTAGTCATTCTTAAATTGATTTATTTACTTATTTTCTTTTTTATAAGTTGGAATATTTATTGTTTTTATTGTTTTATTTTCATTTTCAATGACAATTTTACAAAACTAATTCTTAAAGTAAATATGTGCACAGATGATGATAAGAATCATGACAAATATAAAATATAAAATCTGACATGAATTTATAAGGTTATGCAGATCAATATAAAGAGAAAAGTAAAATTAAAAAAAATTTGAATCTTCGTCATAAAAATGCAGTAAAGATATAAAAGATGTAAGTTTTCAAACTTTGACTTTAATTTTTTACGATAACATCGATCGAAGGGTCAATTTGTTTTTTAATTTTACATACTTTCATATTTTACGTGAATATTAGAATTTAAACGATAACTTCTTCAATTAATCGACTGTCAAATTCTTTTTCATATTTTTCTAACATTTCAAGCTCTTCATGCGCTCTTAAATATTTAAATTGGAGTCACTTTTTTACGTTTGCGGTGACTAAATACGTTTTGACTATGTTAATTTAAATTCTACAGAGTCAAAAAAATATAATTAACTTGGTTAAATATACTTAACGTTAAAAAAAGATAAAAAACGCTTTTCGCTTCTTCCTCCTTTGATTAAAAAATGACACCGTCTAAAATTTGAACTATTTTAATGCTAAATAACTCCGCAAAGATGTAAATTACGCCCGAGAGCGCCTGAGGAAGTTTCGCCCAAGATTTTTAGGTCAACAGTTAGGAAGAAAAACTCAGCCTTTTTTCTATTTCAAAACTAGCTGAACACTTAAAGTGGAAGGTGAAAACTTTTTACTTCGACGGTGTGCTAATTTAAAAAATCTACATAAGCGAAATGAAATATCAAAAGGAGCTCGCTCATTTGGCGCTTAAATTTTTTAATTCAAGAAAAAGCTCCTCCGCTCTCCGAAAGTAAATAATAAACCCGCGGCCCGATCGAAAATCCTCCGGAGTCATTAAAACTTTCGCCCCGTAGGTAGGGCAGCGTCATAAATTTAATGCGCCGGAGCGCCAGATAAATCAAATCGGGTGTACAGCGCGCGCCGGTCCGCTGCGCGCCGAAACAAAAATAAGCGACGCGCGCGCGCTTGATCGGTGCCTTTTATCGAAGAAAAGCTGAATTCACGCCGAGCGACGTTGACGAATAACGGCGCGGCCGAATCGATGATTTATTTATTTGCGCGTTAGGCGAGCCGGTGGATCGGCAAACTTCGCGATCGAGTGTCGCGCGACCTACTTCGCACTCCCCCGTCGGAGTTATTGCCAACTTTTCGCGACTTTCTTTCTTGACAACCTCCGCTCCTCCGGCGCGGAACTAACTTTTTAATTTTAAAATACACTCTAACAAGGCCGGAGGCTGAGACTACTCCTTCTTTTCGATATCGTTAAAAAAAAAGTGACTGTTAAAAACAACAGCCGCGATGACGCTTGTTTGGCGTTGCTAAATATTTATTTAATAAAAAAAAGCTCGGGAGAAATGGGAATGACGAAATTGCTAGGTTTGCGGAAAATCACACGGGACGCTTGTAAATTGATTGGCGATAAAAATTTGATGCGAGCAATATTTACGCGCCTGGCTGCATATGGGGTATAAATCGATCGGGTCCTCGCTGAAGAGACCTTTCGGCTCTCGCGGCGTTAAAAATTATTAAAAAAAAAGCAAAAGCGAGCAATATTTTATCGGCGACGAGGAGCGCAGCGGGCGAGGATTCACCTTGGCCGGGCCGCGTATGCAGCGAGTTTATAAATTGCAATTTCCAGGCCAGGGGGACTAGGTCGCGCTGGATCGAGGTGGAATTCGTTACGAATCGCTCGGCCGACATTGAAATCTCTTTTATCTCGCGGCCGGCCTTTGACGGGCTAATCGATAGTTTGAATAACTTTTGCCGCGACCTTGAAAGGTCGACCGCGCCTCGGAAAGTCGATTTTCCCGGCGATTCGTGACAGTACGATGAGGAAAATGCATATTTCATGCGATATGCCGACGGAACGATCGATGAATCACGTTTTTGGGATGCATCTTCTTTTGTACCTGGACAGAGAAGGTCAAAGGACTCCACGCGCAGTTTGCCTTTTTTTAGTCTCGTCGTTTCATCGGGATTAATCGAAGCTTTAAAATTTCAGGGATTGTTGAAAAAAGCGAATGAAAAATGTTTATTCAATAAGTTAGAACCGAACGAATTGCCTTTTAAATTTTTATTTTTGACGTCGACAGATACATTTTTAAATTAAATCGACGGTTCACACGTACTTTTTCGCTTTTCCTATAAAATTGATATCTAAAAATGAATTCGTAGTTTTTCTTTTTGTTTCATGGAAGATCAAAATTTAAAATTTGATACAATTTTTGTAATTCAATACAATTCTTCTAAAAGAAGCATAATACAATAAGTGTACTGGAAGCTCGACTGATTGATTTTTTAATTTTTAAAAAAATCTATTTAGTCCTCTGTTACATTTTTTTTCGTAAATAGTAACTTTCAAAAACTTTTCTTCATTTTTTATTTAATTCGCACGAGCAGACAGCATCAGACTATCTTCGAGCTTTTTCTATTCGCCAAATGCTCAATACTTCGAAACGTCCGTAGAATTTATCAAACGAAAAATTCACTTCGCAAAAATATCCCACCGCAAAAAGGCACCGGGCGAAAGGGAAAGCTCCTGTCAAAGCCCAGCGATGCGCGTCTGGGAGGAGTAGGCGGGGCGCACAACTCAGCTGATCGAGCTTGCGCGCCGCTGAAATTGAATTTTTGCCGGCTTGAATCGGGAACTGATTGGCCGACGCGCCTCCGCGCGGCAAGTCTGCCGTGGCTCTAATCGACGCGGGCCGCGCTCGGATCTTTCGTCCGCCCCGGCGAAGTTCCGCACACTCGCCCGCCCCGAACTTGCGCAATTTAATTTCGACGGCAGCCCCCACACTCGGCTAACTCCGGCCGAGGGTGAGGCGCTCGCTTTTTCGGCCGGCGCACGCCGACTTGGAAGCCACGAGTTTCCCCGGCGACGTCGTACCTCGAAAAGTTTGGTCAGCGACCAGCGCGAAATTTCGATTTGTCGTGATTTTAATGGGCTTTTTTTAAACGGTAACGATTTGGTGAATACATTTGCTCGATTTTTTTTAATATCATGTAGTGGTCAATATTTTAAAGCGTTCTGGTTTTTTTAAAACTATTGGTGACTTTATAACATTTATTATCAGAACGTTTCTTTTAATAAATAGAAACTAGCTATAAAAAATGCATAATTTGAAAGTAATAGCCATAAATAATCTTTGCAATATATTCTTTTTCAATAAATCGCATACTTCTTGTATTTGAAAGTTCTTATTGGGTTCCTGTTTAAAAATTCATTAGTCGGAAATTCGTCATTCTTTATATAATGGTCGTAATTGTAGACTACAGTAAATAAAAGTCTGACTTAATTCCAGTTTTGTTTTGCGTTATCAGAAAATGTGACGTTCATATAGCAATATTATTGTTTTTATTATATTTTATTTACACATCTTTCTCTCCATTAATTAATGAATCAATTAAATTAGTTACCATATCAATAAACCGAAGTCTGAGAAATACAAAAAGCGACGAATAATTCGTAAGGAATTTGTTTTCATATTTTAGGTACGTGTAAACGTATCAACATCTAAAACAAATAAGCTGAATACATTTCTAGAAATGATTACGTCAATTAGTGATCACAGATAATTAAATTAAAGAGATCAATACGACCCAGTATTTGAACTACTGTGTACACGTTATCGTAGATCAAACAAATTTGCGTATAGATATCGTGCGCAATCGAAGATAAGGGAACGTCACTTTTTATCATCAAATAAAAGAAATTTCATCCGTAAATTTTAACGAGCGTGTCTGTAGGATGTTTTTGCAGGTGTAGAAGCGCGGGTGCGGGGGAGGGCAGACTGCGGAAATATTCTGTTGAATCGAGCATTTGAATTCCTTATCTGGACGACGAGCCGTGCCCCTATGGTATTCACCTTGCGATCAAATTTTATGCTAATGCCGCCGGCTCGCAACGAGGTATCCCGCTTTTTGTCGGAAGCGAAGCGAGCGCATAAATTTCGCGGTCGAGCCCGCGACCATTCCCCATTCAGCGCGCGTTCTTGAACTGCAATCGAGCCGCAAGTGAGTCACTGTCAAGTCGGGCGCGCCCGATAAACCCGCATGCAAAATTGAGAGCGAAATTGCGATCGCAGTTTCATTTTCGTCAAACTTCAATCGATTAAACGATGCACTTTTCGAAACGAGCGACAGAGGAGACCGAAAGGAAGGTGATACGAGGTGTTAGAATCCGCGAGGCGAGACGGGGATCGAGACCGGTGAGCAGCGAGCGGGTCCGTTGTCCAATTTCGACGTGGTACGCGAGTGTCAACGTACGCTCGGCGGAGTAATGTATGCGGACCCTGATGAATGGCTTTATCGCGGCGACCTTCCCGCCGTCGCCGTGGCTCGCGAGCGGCGATGTTATTCAAGCCGCTCGCGGCCGCCATCTACGACCAGGGTAAACGCCCCCGAGGTGCGACGACCGCGGAAAGTTGACTTTGAGTTGTGCAACTTTTTTTTTACCTAGAGTTTTGTAATTGAGGATGTGAGAAGTTCACACAGCGCTAATCTAAAATAACTAGGCGCTGCTTTATTTTTGTGGAGACGAGAAAAACATTTATTTGAAATTCGATTCTTATACAAAGTTATCGCCTATCTTGAAATACTTTTTTATAAAAGGTAGCTTTCAATTTCAAAGGAAACGGCTATATTTACTCTGGAATAATTTAGTTCAATGTAAAAAGTTATTGTTTCGCGTTATACTCGCAATGACATTATTCTTGTTTGATAAAGAATACTGAAATGTCACACGTGCATTATTACAATTATTATTATTTTATCGTAGTGTAAAAAGAAATACCTGATAACTTTGCTCTTGAGAATTTTTTTTATTATAAATATTAGATATTGGAACTGAAAGTACCATTTACTATATTTATCTTTTATGTTTTTCCTTCTCATCTAGCAAAAAAATTATACCGCACGAAAAGTATACACAAATGGACAACTAATATTCCATTTAATTTCTATTTTAACAAAGTTATTTGAATAAACACTTATATATTATTCCTTAGTTTTATTATAGACACTTTTTCTTTTGCCTTTCAAACCATATTTTTTCCGTGCAAATACTGCCTACAGTATTTCAAATTGAAAAAGAAAGAAAAATAAATGGCATTTAAATTAATCAACGCCAATATTTACCAACGGTTGTTTCCGTTAATTGAAATAAAGCATAAATCCTCTCCTCTTGACCGAAACGAAAGAAGAATCCTAAACAAATAACCAAAGCGAGATTCATTAAATAATCTTAGCGAGGAGCTTAGCAAACGCAATTGCGCCTAAGTGCAAAAAAAGAGGCATCCGCTTTATTAAAAGCGAAGTAACAGAAGGATCCCAGGCGCGAGCTAAAAACCGAAGGATCCGACAAGTTCAGGCTCCATTGAAGTCGGCGCGCCTCGCGCGTCGGGAAGGGTGACGCCTGTCGAGCGCACTCGCGACTTTTAATTCCGCTCGGCGCGCGTTAATTATCGCCGACGCCCACCCCCGCGCGCGCGCCAATTTTTCGCGCTTGCGCGCCGATTCTGGGTCAAGTTCAGAGACCCGGGGAGCTGGCGATCCCCGGTGACTCTCGCTTTCCGCGCAGGCGCGTGCAGCGCGCCTTTATTGGTTGCGCTCGCTAATGCAACGCCGCTTGCATTCGCACCGAATTTCCGCACGGCGCTACGACTCGGTTGCTGCGGGAACTAATTATTCGCGCGGCTCGACGTTTCGACGGGCAGCTCGCTTTTTTTTCTGCTGGTATTCTGTAGTGACTTGTTGGAATTTGTAATTTTTCAGATAATTCGTTTTTTCTTTTTGGGTTTGACGGATGACGACGAATAGGTCACGTTACAAATGCATGAAATACGGTTTTACGATTTCTAACTTTATAAATATTCACAATTTATAAAGTGTTATTTTATTTTGTAAAAAGTATCTTTTGCAATAAGTGGAACATTTTCAGGTTTTTTATTTTGTGACCGCCTTGCAAAAAAAGTTACTTGCCTTTCATTTACACAGTCGGTCAAAAAAGACTCACTTTGCGCTCTTGGTATCGTAATGTACAATTAAAGTTTTTCAGAATAATTAAGTTTTCAGACTAATTATAAGATCGCAAATCTAATTGAATTGAACTTTTGAATGATAATCTTGTAAAAATTACTAATCATGTTTCTAAACTAGGTTGAGGTATTTAATCGTAACATTGACAATGCTGCAACTTTAATAAGTAGAGATAAGTCCTTTATTTAATGAAATTTATTAAGCCTTATCTTATCAATTTCGTATTACGCGGAAAACGAAGTTTTCTTTTAATACCTCATTATTTACGCTGGTATACGAAATTCCATCAAGAGATTACGCCGGAGCGCGTTCGAAAGCTCGGTTTATCGCGCGATAATTAATACTTACTTAGCTTCTGCTCTGGGCTCCTGTTGTTCGCGAGAACTAACTTTGGAGGTCGAACTCGCAAAATTTCCTTACAGCCGGGAGAAATTCCGATTTGACCCGAAATTTCGCGTCAACAGTTCGTCCGCACTAGTGGCCGCCGCTGCTACTGCCCCTGCTCTTTGACCCCGTGAAATTAACGCGCAGGCGAGGTGGCCGATAACATCGGCCCGATCGCTGCACTTATTACGCTACGGCAATTTCAAACTGCGCATTTACGCGAAATGCACTGGCTACAATGACCATTCCTCCTCCGTTCGATTTACCTCGCAGATGATACCCGCTCAATTGTGCGTCCAGTTTGTTTGTTACGCAGTGCGATTAATTATTGGAATGGCGCTTTCAAATTGTTCCCTCTCTTGGTCAGACTCTTTTGAGTTCAGAGTTTGGTCAATTTTACACTTTATTTGCTTCAAAGTGTTATGAAAGATTTTAGCAAAGTAGTAATTTTACTTATTTTGTAAAATCCCTATACAATACCCTGCATTGAAAACTTGAAAACTTGTGAATTTATCATAGATTGAAAGTAACTTTTTTTACAAAAAATATGCAGTGACCTGAATTATTGAGAAATCAGATTATTGGAGATCCTTTAAAGCTGCTGTGATAGACAGATGATCATAATTCTTGTATAACAGGATACCAAATAGGATTATTGCAGATTTGAACCTTCAATATGTTTAACCCACTATCGAAAATAGAATAAAATAAAAAAAGATAAAACCGTTAACTTCCTATTACAAGTTAATTCACTTTAACATAATAATTGCAGTTTAATTAATTAATTTGTTGTTGTTCATACAATTCTATTAATTTTTAAAAAAGATTACAAAAACAATCGCATTACTCAAAAGGTTTCACTCTCGCGACTACCTCAACCCCGCGTAATCCTTGCCGTCCTGATAAGAAACGAAAAAAAAAACGAGAATTCAGTAAAAGTTCAAGACCCGTAGAAAGAACCTCGCGCGACGCGTTATCGGTCGCAGCCTCGCCGCGTGACCGGGTCACACTCACTCGCTCGCTCGCACCTGACATTGACTCGGCCGCGCGGCTTATCGCACAATGGCTCGTTCGCCTTGCCCCGGAAGTCCCTTCCACGTCATTTCGCCGGGCGGAATAGTTGCCCATCGGCCCTCGCTCGCTCGTTATATTGAATTACGAGAAGCGGAGAGGCGCACGGTGACGCGCGGGGACGCCCGCCACTCTGCGGCTTCGTTATTGCCGTCCTTTCGTGCCTTCGTTAAAGCGCCGGCGAAGCGCGCCGACCCCCCGGCGGAGCTCGAATTTCAAATTGGGCTTTTTCCTGGCCGACGGATTAACCAAACGATCGGGATAATTCAAACGCGGAGAATTATGAAGGGTCATCGGGATCGACGCGGTGAAATCCGTTGAAAGGAAGTGCATGAAAAAAGGTCGATGTTTCAGGGCTTAGAACGAAATATACGGGTGTATTTTAATTTTGTATACGGGAAATGGAAGGATTTCAGGGAGATCGAAGGATTTTTCAGGAAGGAAAGGTGATCGCGTTGATGTTTTAAAGGGCTTTCAAACCGCACTGTTGGTTGATTTCGTTGTAAACGTATCTGCAGTGATGATATTATATTCATTTCTTTTTTTTTATTTTTATTAATGGTATGTTTATTTGGATATTTTAATAAGTAAGTCCACGTTATTTTGTATTCCATCTGTAAAATGTGCAGGTCCATTTATCTGAGCTCTTCATATTTCATACTTGCGAAGAGATAAATGAAAATGAAGTTTAAAATATAACATTATAATTACGCAGCTCTTGATATAAAATTAAAAACTGAAATTTTATGTTAATATTTTTAAAACTCCACATCAAATAAAAAAATTCATGATATTTGCCCAAAAATCATAATTCCACTTTAATGTCACTCATATCATCTTACGGTTTTAATATAAAACATTGATTCAAAGAATCGCAATATTTTCATTACAAACAATCGTCTGTGTCAAGCTAACGCGGAAGTATGTAAGTCGTCGTAAAATAGCGAACCAATCAAAGCTTCACCTTCCAAGTTTACAACCGACCTTAGCCCAAATCCCTCAAGATTGTCCGCACGTACTGCAGCGCGAGCCAAAAATCACAGTGCGATAATGAAAAAGCGCGCGATTCGAACGATGAGCAGGTGTCCAACGAGTCTTTTCCTCGGCCCGCGGCCTTGTCCGGAGTCAAGGCCGCGCGTACGCTTCTCCCGGCGGCTTATCGGAGCAGTACGGTGTCGTTGGCAGGGCCAAAACAATCGGTCCCCTGCTAAGTGGGGGGATTCCACATCGGAACTATAAAGCATGGAATTTAGCAAAAAAAAATTACACTTTTTACTCGGCCCCCCAGTCACGCTGCTCGCCGGCCCAAGCGCGCTAAACGTCTGCCATGGCTGCACACAGATCGTCGAGTCTTTTACTGCTGGCGCTTCTGCCGGCCTTCGTACTCTCCTTCGAGTACAAAAACTGTGAGTACCTTCTTCGCGTTAAACGAGATATTTTTTTTTAATTAATTAATTAGGGGAAGTATTCGATTCAAGTATGAGGTGAGGATATTGATTATATGCAAGGAAAATTACTTAATTATCAGAGACGCATTATTTTATTTCCTTTGAATTTGAGGATATTTTATCATATAATGACCGTCTAAAGTAACTAATCAGAATAGAGCGTTAATAAAATTTCATAGTCTTATTAAAAAAAAATTTTTTCTCATAGAATAAAATAGATTCTATATTAAATTTTCTTCGACATAGCTGTATTAAATAATATTATAATACAGGCTTTATCCGATACTCTACCTCAAAATTATATTTTTTTGATTATCGGGTACTTTAATTCCTTTTCTATCTATTATCAGCTCTTTATTAAAGAGCTCAACAAAAAGTTAAATCAGGAAAGATATTTAAAATGGGTATTTTAATTAATCAAGAATAAAATGCTTAATTAGCTGCCACTTTGTAAAGCAACTTTTTAGTATAATCAAGAAAATTTTGCTGCTGGTCAATTCCTACTTACCCAAAAAATGTTCGCGAGTTAATTAAAAATCTTTTTTGCGTACAATACACGATTACAGAATTAATTACAGGGGTAGCGCGTTGAAATTTTCAATTAGCGCAGTATTGGAATTTTAATTAATCGCGACGAAAATTCGTCAGAAAACGACACTCCATTGGGTATTCTTTTTTATTAAACCGCGACGAAAGGGACTGATGGCATTGTGAAATACCGGTACCACTGCTTTCTCATTCATCAAACTCTCTTTGTTGAGGAAATTCATCAAGTCCTATTATTAAATCCTTGCATCGGACGCATGATTTTTTTTTTTCGGGAAAGAGATTCATAAAATCTTAGAAGAATGCATTTACAGCGAAAAAAAAATCGAGCTTGTGGTCGGAAACCAAAATCGGATTGAAAAGAAAAAAGGCAGAACTTGAAAAACCTTTTTCGCAATCCGCTGATCTCTTGTACAAAGCTGCCGCAGCCTGCAAAAAGTTTTAAAAGAAAAAGTTTTTTAACTCGGTCAAAAGAAAATTTCATTTTTAATTTTAAAATGGATACTGTGACGAGGAAGTAAAGTGCGTTTTCGCTTAAGTTTACTTGAAAAATTAAATGAATTATTTATTTAAGTACATTGTTACATTTTAAAACTTGCGGATTTTTATAAAATCATTGTTATTTCAATCTACGCGGAAACGCTCCGAGGCAGTATACGATTCATTTCATAAATTGTTTACAAATGTAGCAAAATCAATGTTTTTCTATTTTATCAAACACTTCCTCTACAGTTGCTTACTTCGTAAGTTAAATATGTTGTCGAAACCTGCGTGATTGTGTGGTTTACAATTTGCTATATTGAAAAATACAAAGAAAAATATAAATAACTCCTTGGTGTTAATTTTATCCACATTTGTACTTAAATCTTCTACTGTAATCTTAATTATGAAAAACTCATCGAGCCCAACGCATCAACTGTCGGTCTTAAATCATCACCCACGCGTCGCTCGCCGCGCAATATCGTGTAATTAGTCCGTCCGATTTTCCCTCGGCCCGACGAATAATTAGCGTTATTAGAGTCCGCCGTTTAGGCGCATCGCATTTACAACGGGCGCGCGCGCCGCTCGAGTGCAATTAAACGACGATAATTACGAGGGCGTCGAGGCGACAGAGGGCCCACTCCGTCTCTTTCGTCGCGCCGATTTTTTCCCACCGCCTCCCCGAATTTATCGCTCGGCCGGACGAGCTCCATTAGGCCGTCGCGACGAAATTCGTTCTCGTCAAACGCCGCGAATTACGAATCGCGGATTTCACTTGCGGTTGGACGCGCGTTTTTTACCCCCTTTGTTGGCGGCGCTTTTTCTCTTTTTCATTTTCATTCGGTAATTAAATCATGGGAAGCGGGTCATTGGTAATTTATTTTCCCTGTTTATTCCCGGCAATTGTTAATGATGAATATGAAGCGGGGGAGGTGGGGGAGGCGTATTTTTCAGCGTCCGTTGTAATTTTCGCGGAAATAGTTTAATGAAAAAGGGGGTCGGCGAGTTCGCGTTATTTAAAGCGGAATAAATAGTGCGAGCGAAATGCACGAAAAAGTAATTATCGCCCTGATATTGGGACGTTACCGAGTTTTTAAAGAATGAATAAAAATATACCGAGTGAATTGCGCAATTTTACATCTGGCGTTCTGCGTTAATTGCTTTTGGTAGACAAATGTTATTTACGCGTTATTTGATATCAGTATTATATTATTTCTGCAATAACTCTTTTTCATTAACTTCAATGAATGGTACTTTTTTATATTTTCCTTTGAAATAAGTGTTATTGTGCTTTATTATTTTACATATGAATTGACATACATTTTTGATAAGAAATATTTTCTGGATTACTAGTAATCTATAATGAACAAAATTTTCTAGTTTTAAAAAAGCCATTTTTAAAGTTTTTTTCAATATTCGAATATTTATTTTCATATTTTTTCGAAGTGCAAATAAAAGATGTCAAATTCACTTCAAAGTCTCGGTTGTTTTTCCACTTGGACAATTACTCCGTACAAATGCAGCGCAGTTAAAAAAGGACTCGGAAGAAAGGCCATTGTCTATAAGAGCGAAACTTTTTAAGTGTCTCGAAAAGTTGCTTCCTTTATAATCAGCGAAAATAGGAGATAGCCCAAGTGGAAAGAACAAGAAACATTCGCAAAACAATGACGCTAATGCCCGTCGCGTCAGTTTCAAACGCCACTTTATTTGCTCGCCTCCTTGTAACAGGTGTTACACTTCGGCCGCCGTTGAACTTGAACTTGAGCCTCCATTATACTTTCAAACGTCCCCTTCGATGTCGGCAATATCTATGCAAATCGTCGCTTCATGCTGTATTTACTTGCACCACTATTTTATACGCGCAAAATATGCACATTAATCAAGCGTTATGAGGAAAAATTGATAAACATTTTCGAAGCAATATTTGCGCAGACTCCCTCTTCTTTCTTCCTCGCGAGGAAATATATCCATCCGCAAGCTTCATTCCTCGTATAAGACAGAAGACGCGTGCGTACGTACCGAGAGTAGAGCAGAAGAGACGAGGGGCGAGGGGACGTTTCGAGGGATTAACGAGCTGCTCGCCTGTTGTGTCGCGGCTCCGTTAATGGTGGATAGTAAATTTGCTTTATTAACTTCCGGCGCGAGGTCGGGCCATTTCCGTTCGGCTTTGCAATGCGTCTCGTTACATCGACGCCTGTCGGAAGCCGCGAGGCCGCGTATCGTTAGGGCCGAGCCTCCGACTCCTGCGTATACGCCTTCCGCCGCGCGGGCGAAACTCCTCGTTATTCCTGATTCCAAGCCCCCGCGAAGTTACCCAACGCGCGTCGCGGAATGTCGATGTCGCTAGACAGCTTGACGTACGAATGATTCCTACCTTTTTGGCAGAAATATTAAATTGTAATTCTACTTTTCCATTTATTTATTTGTTTATTTATTTATTTATTCTGCATGTACGGACTAAAGACTTTTTTGGAAAAAAAAAACGATAAGTTTCAGTAGTATAAAAATGAAAACATTTAATAATCCAAAAAATAATTTAATATACGATGTTGACTGAGATTTAAAAAGTTAGAAACATTTGATTAAAAAATTTAATGAAAAATAGATTTATAGAGCACTATTATATTTCTTTTATGAAAAGCTTTCAAAAAACTTATCTTGTGTTATAAAAAGGCATGATATACTTAAAAGAAAAGATAAAAATATTGATACTATAATTAAAAGTTTTGAAGGTGTAATTAAAATTAGAAAGAGAATATTAGTTTATTACTTAAATATCATTTCTTCTTTCACCTTCAGAAAAATTTTATTTTTATATTTCTTTTTCTTCTTGTCATAATCAAGTGAAGATTTTAAGAAAGTATATCTTAAAATAATTTGAAGATTTTTAAATATTCTTTGCATTTTTTAAATTTCTAAAATATCCACTTCTAAAAAATTACCAAATGCCAACCTATGAATAAAAAAATGAGGTAAACATTTATTTAATTGACACAAATCTTCACACATAAATATGCAATTTTCTACTTCCACGCGTATTCACCACATCCGCCTCAACTCCATTCCGTTTCGCGCTTTTTAATCAGGCCGCGCTGAAAGGGGCGGGGCCCCAATAAGACCCGGCTCGGCGCGCCCCGACAAAAAGCTCCAATATAGCTTAGGCCTCGGGCCGAGCGGCGTTCGCGCATAAAGGGAGGCGCGCTTAAGAGGATTGCGGCGGGGCTCGGTCAAAGAGACGAGCGCCGCTGGCGCGCGGGTACAGGGAAGCGCGCGCGCGCGGGCATTGATAGCCCGGACAGATCTGTCGGCGCAATCGGTCCCCTCGTTTCACGCCCCGGCTGATTAATTGGACCTCGGCGACGCGCGCCCCATAGAATTTCCAAGTCGGCCCGGCCGTAATAGATATGTCAAAAGCAAGCGAGCGGCGCCGGGCCCCTCGCGCGACGAGAGGGGCACTCGGGAGTCGCGAGTTTTGAGCCGCTCGTTCGATTAACGTCACGTCACGCGTCGCGCCTCGCCGTGCATTGTAAAACTTAATTTATCGAGTTTCCTGCTTCGCGGTGGGCGAAGTTGGACCCGCGAGCGCTGGAGGGGGAGGGGGTGGCCAAGGAGAGCGAGAAATCCAATTACGCATCGCCGACGAGCGGCGAACATCTGCCGCGTAATACGAGATCAATTTTCCTCCGATTCGACTGCTCTTCGGCTTTTATGGGGGGAAAAATGGGGGAACTCGCGTTTCAAAGTCCGGTCTAATAGAATAATTTGATATGTCGAGAGGCTTTTCTTAAGACTTTCATTATTGCAGGTAGGTGCTTCAGTTCTACGAGGATTGTCTGCCTTGATCACTTGAGTACTTTCCAGGCTCGTTTATCAAACGAATCGAAGAATTTATCTTTATTTCGTGTCTCTTATTAATGAATCTGACAAGTAGGACGTATTCTATTTAATTAGAACTCAAAAAGAAAATTTCAACTCATCGTTTACCATTTTACGATTTTACTTTTATCAAAAGTATAAATCGCATTATAAAAATGAGCGCAACTAATCACGAAGCATTACTCCGACCTTCGCTCGTCGCACGTCATTTACATTCCACCGCTCGATAGCAGGCGCAGAGAATTGATATTACGATGGCGAGTCTCATGAAAAAATAATCCCCAGCGATAACAATTCGGACGTCCAATCGGCGAGGCGCACACGGTGCACCGCGCATTGTGATTGATCCGCTGCGTCGCTCTCAGGACTTCGGCGGCCCTTTGACGAGAGGAGTCGCGCGCGCGCGCTCGTTTGACGAGGAGGCCGGGCGACTCGACGCGCTTCCGGATGAGCCGCGCGGCATTATCCTCCGGTCGTTCATAATTAAGCCGATTACCCGCGGGCGTTTGACCGTGCGGCTCAGTCGCGTAAACGAGCAGCGCCTCAAATGAACCGGGGAGGCGCGCGCGGGGGCGGAGGAAGAGAGCGCAATCGTCAAAGACCCCGCGCGCCGAATGCCCCCTTTGATCGGTCCTTTATGCCGCGCATTCCGCGAAATAATTAATGGCGATGCGACTCCGCGGCGCGTCATTAAAACGGGATAACGAAGGGACCGTAGCTGTGGCGCCTATACGCAAGGGGATTCCCGGTGACGGCAGTTTTGAGGCTGTAAGGCCGAGATACCTTTTGACGGGCTATTATCCTCGTGCGGAATGGTGCTTTCTAGTTGGAGGATTAGCTCTTTTTTGGAAAATACGTAAGACTTAAACTGTAAGTATACGCGTTGCATTCACTCCGAGGCATGTCAGATTTTAGTTTTAAATTTATGATTGCATTTTCATTTCTACAATTATTCATTTACGGTTTGAGTATGTTTTAGTCAACACATCTAACGTCTATTAGGACCAAGCTTTTTTTTTGTCAACCTAAATGCTTTTATTAGTGATGTTGCAGAATATTTATATGTATAAATTCGTGATATACTATTTATGACTCAAGTAACGGTGTGGATTTAATTGAATTTCCATTTTTGTTAAATTTTGTTAAATGTATGTTAATTATTGCACTATGCTCCTTAGAACACTTTATGTAAACAAAACAATAATAATAATCAAGTAAAAAATTGTACTGCCACCAATAAAACTAGTTCAATCAGTAACAAAAAGTGTACGTGACAACTTAGTACAAGTAATACAGAAAAATCTAGAAAAATAAAAAAATACTTATTGCGAAGAAAACTTAAAAATCTTGAGGAAAACTAACATTCTCTTGATACCTATCAGCGCTAACGAAGCCCAAGGGGAACTTTTACTCCAAGCTTTTATGCGCTTAGAGTTCGTTAGCACGCCGGGCGAGCGCTGCCGCGCGGACGCAATTGGACATGTCGATGATTCGTGAAAAAAAAAGAGCTCCAAAATCGGATTTGAAGGCGTATTTCCTTCCTGCAGCTACCCGGCGCCAAATATCACAATCTTGTTAAACTTTGCCTGACTGAACTATCCCATTTCCACTTAACCGACGGGGCCAGTCCCTTAATTGAATAATTAAATCGAGCGGCATCCCCTCGTTACCGCGCCGATCCTTTTCTCATGAAAATACTTGCGTATTCCGTTTCCAATTAAATTATTCATGAACGCGCCGTTTACAATCGCTCCGCTCTCGCATGCATTTGTAGGTCGTTATTAATCGCGCGAGAAGCGAGGAGAGGGGGGAGGTCGAGCGCGTGACACTGTACAACCTCGCCGAACGAAAGCTCGCCCGAGATGCATTCGGATCGGCAATACGTTAATTATCGGTCGAGTTAACCGATAGGACGGTAGCACCGTCGATCCTGCAGATTATTCCGGCGAGCCGCAATTCGCAGCACCTTAATTAACGCCGCAACAGCAAGGGGGGTGTACGGGGGGGGAGTGGAAGAGCGCAGCGGCGCGCTTGTAATCGGAATAATTGAAATGTAATCATAGTCGGGGGGAAAGATGAGAAATCGAATCGAATAAAGAGAGGAGCGGGCGATTTTCAATCAACGATATAACCCCCGCGAATCGCATTTGCATTTCATTTTTCCGCCGCGCGGCATTTTAAATTGGCGCGCCGGCGAGAATCGATGCGCTGCTCTGTTTTTCAGTGTAGTGTTTTTTTTTTCACGCGCGATCTTACCCGGGAATCGAGGTCAGTCGATTCTTCAACCTGCGTTTGACTGGTTGTGGGATCTGAATTGATTGACTGGATGCTAAAGCAATCTATGACAGGGGTTTAATTTCTTTTTATTATAAAATCGCTTTTTCGCTTATTTTTTTTTAGTCATGCCCAATTTATATGACTTATACCTTAAGATTTATTTTTTTAGATTTTAAGAATACTAAAGAAGTGATCTTTTTATCTTTTCAGTTAATTAATGTTAATTTCATCAAGCGAGAAAAGGTTCGAAGACAAATTTATTTAATTGCAGAATAATAAATTGAAAAAATTCATCATCTTCTTATCGTACGCAAACATCTTGGCTCTAATTTTTTACAATAACGATAATCATTTTTTGATCATCAACTCCCTCCCTGAAACCTGCGAATCAATCACCTTGGGCGTACGTCAGCTCCAAAACGGAATAAAAAATCGCTTCGGCGAATACAGGGCGCGCTAAGTACACCGGCGAATCGAAGTCAACCCTCCGAATAATTGATGACAAGGAGACCGTAGCCGCTCCCGGCTCGCCGTTCGAGCGCTTTGATCTTCGCCTCGTCGCATAAATTTAAACCGCGCGTCCCGTATATACCGCGGCGACGAGCGAAAACAAATGAGACAGCGAGCGAAGACGAATGCGGCCGGCCCCGTCGGTCAATTGCGCGATGCCTCCCCGCGATTAGGCGGAATTGGCGCCTGCGCCCGGGGAGTCGCATTAGAACGCACCCCGGGCCGCGCGGACGCCCCCGAACTTGTCCAATCTAAAGTTTTATTACTTTATCGCGCGTCGCGGACTCTTTTACGCCTTTGCTCGCGGGGGGACGCGTGACGGGACTCCCCGAACGCCGGGACAACTTGTCGCGAGACGCGTACGACTCCCCTACTGGCTGTTGTGCTGCCGGCCCCTTCTTTTTTGCCGGGCGCGATAAACTTCGCGTTTTATTGCGGGAGGGCGCGAAGGGAGCGCTGCGAAATTTTACACGGCGCTCGGCGGAGCCGCGCTCTGATGGAAAAAAAGGTAGCGATTCGAAAGCTTTTGAAATATCGGAGATTGAATTACTCGGTGAACGTCGAGATTTTCATTGGATCGGGTTAAGTTGTCTTTCGGAGTAGAGGGTGGATGCACGCGTTAGTGGAGTGTTGGAGGCTGGTAGCTTTTTTTTGTAAAATATAGTTTCTCTGATGTTTTTTCTTGTAATTGAGTAGCGCTTCTAAAAAAGTTTTTTTTGCACTAATCGTTGGTCATGTTTAAAATGTATTAGTTTTTAACCAATTAATTTTGTTTTATATGTATACTATGTGTGTAACATAATTTCACCGAAACAGAAAGTTAATAGATAGTTCAGCAAATCAATTTCATGAAGAAATTGATATGTCCAATTTAAACTTATGCCGATGGTTACTATACTAGTGAATTTTTTTATTTATGTACATGCCTGCAAGCAAACTCTGAAATAAATTGTATATTTCATAGTTCAAGATACAAACCAAAATGTATTGAAATAAAGTTCTCTATTTTTAAATGTATTTTATTTAACCAACCCAAATATTAAAAATATATTTTAAACAAAATTGGAACAAAACATTTTGTCTGAATTAAAATATAAAAATTTAGAAATACTTCTATACAATATTTTATTATACTTTCAGTGATACTGAAACCCTTAAAAAGAACAATTTTATTAAAAAAAAAAAAAAAACGTTGGTTGGTTTTACTTTAACGATTTTTTTGTTACCGGTAAATTTTTAGCTCGAGTTGTACAAAACACATCTGATACATCGCGATCCGCACGCCTGTTTTTTAATTTTTGTCCACTCCCAAATGTCTACCCATTGCCGCTGAGAAATAAAAAAAATTGAATTCGGAAAAACTAATGAACTCCGTTTTGATAAAGGACTAACGAGGCGAAATTAACGCTCTTTTTCGCAGTGGCAGACGTTCCGTGCGGCGAGAGCGCGACCGGGCGACGACGACAGGCTCGGGTCGTCGGCGGCCAGGACGCCGTGCCCGGGGAATTCCCCTGGATGGCCAGCATCACGTTCGTGGGCGGCAACATTTGCGGCGGCACGATACTTAACTCCAAGTTTATTCTCACCGCCGCTCACTGCTTCTGCTCGTAAGTACATCCGATTCAAATTTATCAACTTCACCTATCTTTCCTGCGAATTTAGTTTCGCCTTTTAATGCGCTTTTTTTTTAAAACAGTGCATTTAAGTAGATACGACTTTTTTAAGGATCATAAACAGAATGCAATTGATTAATAATTTACACGTGCTTAACTGAATTCAAAAGGTTTCTTGAATGTTTATATAAGTTTCTTCAAAAGCGTAGTTTGACCTATTTCAGCTAGGGATCCAATTTGCTGGCCTTAACTGGACTACCGTAACTTGAGTTAGAATGTTTTTTGAAAAAAAAAGGGAAATAACGTTACTCTACGAGCTTGCACGGCGTAATGGCAGTGAAACTTTTATTTCCTTTTTTACACTAGAATTGGAAATTCAATATAACATTTTTTTTATTCGAATACTTTGATGATCAATGAAAATGGAAAAATTGAAACGGAAAACAAAGATAGAGTAACGGCTGATACAATTTAATAAAGGAAAAAGAAAATGTCGCCGTGTCGGTATAGAGAACATAAACTGTAAAAAATGTAATTTTATTAGACTGACCCGACGGCAGGATCTTAAAAGATACTTGATGACACTTTATAGCACTACGTTTAATTTCGGCATTTAATGGGTACTATATTAAATGTCTCTGATATTACTTTTCACGGAATGATAAAATAACGATGTGCAATTAATAAACAATAAAAATTAACCTTTTCTTCGCTGAAACCTCCTAAAACAAATTAATTTTCGCCGACAAATTGACCCGTTCTTTTCCCATTACGACTAAATCACAGCAACTCCAATAAAACACGTCGTACTCAAAAATATAAAATAAACGAGACGAGTGATCAATAAAAAAGCAGCAAATCCCTCCCAGCGCGCGCGCCAGTAATTTTCCCCCGTCGATCCCGCGCGTATTGTTGGCGCATCGGGACCGGCCGCGAAAAAAACGTCGACATCGCAAAATTCAATTTCAGCCCGATACAAATGATCGTCCGGGCCGCGCGGGCGCGCGAAAGAACGCTTAATCGCGCGGAATTCATCAGAGCTCCCGCGGGGGGGAGCCTCGCAAGAACCGCCGCGGGGGGAATTGCTCGGCCGGTCGGCGCCTTCAAAAAGCGAGGCGCGCCGGGGCCGGCGATTAATTTCCCGGTGACGTATGCGCCGCACGCGTGATTAAACGCGCGAGCGGATATTGCGCGGGTGCCGCGATTGCGAGCGCGCCCCTAATTGCCGGACAAAACCGTCGCGTTTGCGGGCGAAAGGAGCGCGGGACACTTTTGCCGGCCGGCTGATCGGACTCGGGTCTGCACTACTGCGGGGAGGCGAGCGCGCGCCGCGTGGGGAGGAACGGTGATGCGCGAATGGATTGCGGTGTCGATTAAGGGAATCCTATTTGTGTTTAGTTTATAAATTGGAATTTACTGGGTTAGTTGAAAATTGACGAGAGATAATTTGTTTATTTAAATTTCATGGGCAGTGAGTAAAATGTACGTAAAATGTACGGAGTGAATTATCGTGGATTATCGAAGTTTTTGTTGAATGTACTTCTTGAATTTTAATTAAATACTCATCGATATAAATTATTAAAGGTAAATCAAGAAAATAATACAAATATTTAATGAGAAAATACAAAAGTGCCGTTCTTTCAGTTGAGGGTATAAATGTTCGAAATAATTAAACATTTAAAATATAAACAAGATTTACTAATACACGTGAAAAGTAACTTAATATTCTCTTCGTGTACTTTTTATAAACGAAATCTATTGAAGCTAATATTTAATCAAGAAAATTAAAAATATCCTGGTTTAGAAATGAGTGAATTTCTTTTTCCTAAAAAATATTAGATAAAAAGTTTTATTAAATTATTTTATTATTTATTATATTATTATATTTTCATTAAATAGAACTTCTTCAAACGTGATTACAATTTAATTTCGCTCAGTTTTTTCAGTCCGATAAAACAAATTTGGGAACCTTTAATAATACGAAAGATATACCGACAGAGCACATTGTTTAATTAAATTTTGCATACATTGGAATTCAGCGGAATTATTTCATGAACTTTCGGCAAAAAAAAGAATCGAAAAAATAACAATTTCCTCGCGTTATCTCGTACATTAGTCGGGCAAACAAGCAATCGAATTGGGGATTAACAATTTGAATTAATCAAAATAAGAGCATTAAGCGGAATTGAATGATCCGCTGTCGACGGCAGTTTTTCCCCAGCTAGCCGGTGAATTAACATTAATTAAAGGCTGAAATATGCATCGAATGAAACTCGAGCCGTACAAATCTGTCACCGGCGAAACAAAGCGAGGGACACGCGCGCGCGCGTACTTAGCCCGGCGCGCCTTTAATCCACCGCGCATTTAGTAAAAGTTGGCTGCGCGCGCGCGCGACCGCGGCGCCGGTGTCTCGGGCAATTTCACTCGTCTTGAAAAAGTAATTTCTCGCGCGTAAGCGCGTAATCCTCGCCGGCGACGACGAGGAAAGAGGGGGCGAGGGGCGGGCGCCGAACAAAGGCGCGCGCGAGTGCGCTCGAAGGCTCGCCCGAGGGCCGCTCCGGGCTCCATTAAGGCGGCTTTGTAAGGAGCCCCTCTTCCCTTCCTCCGCTTTCTCGCTTACCGTCTTTATTCCCTCCTTTTTCGCGACGGCGCGGGCAGAATAATTTCGTTAATTATTCAGCGGCGCGGCCGATTAATTAATCGAAGCCGGTCCGGCTCGGGGATCCCGATGAAATAATTGTCGCCCGGCGCGAGGCGGGGCCGTTTGACTTTCGCATTTAATTAGTCGCGTATACTAGCGCCGGTGGTGCCCCTCCGCCAACTCTTTTTTAAGCCCACTCGTCGCGACGACCCTCGCGAATTTTCCATTTCCAGCGGAGCGCGCGACTCTCTGTGTGCACGGCTCTTGGCTTTTGGAAGCTTCTCTCCAGGCGAGGGCCCCCTTAGGGCTTGAAGGGCGCGGGATTTTACCAATCGCGGTTAATGTTAATTGTCTTTTCGCTTCGAGTCCTTTTTGGCCTTTAAATCCCGCTATTAATTCTGCAATTGAAGAGTGACTCAGTTAAAATTCTTGGTTAATTAAAAGCTTATTATTTGAGATATTTCATAGCGATGAAAAGTAACCAGCAAAAAATATAATCAAAGTTTAATCTAACTTTCTTTGTACATTCCAATTCAGTAATTTCTTGAAGCTACATTCCTTTTCTACTACGTAATAAAAAAATCTCATAAAATTACTCTGGAC
Source organism: Eurytoma adleriae (assembly GCA_900480045.1). NCBI lineage: Eukaryota > Metazoa > Arthropoda > Insecta > Hymenoptera > Eurytomidae > Eurytoma > Eurytoma adleriae. Next base: position 330,138 of record UXGC01000064.1, on the reverse strand, counting down.
AAAGATAAAAAAGGGGAAGTGGGACAACTGAGCGTTACGTGTGTAATAAAATCAATTGTACATGCAGAGGCACGAACGATGGTATGATGCCGGTGGAGAAGCTGCGCGTGAGTTTGGGCGAGCACAACCTCTTTGAGCCAGAGGTGCCGGACGCAGTGACGATAGCCGTCGAGAGGATGATCGTCCATCCGCGCCACAAGTGCGGCAAGTACCTCAACGACCTGGTGCTGTTGGAGCTGAGCTCGCCGATCGAGTGGACGGAGACTGTCAAACCGGTCTGTCTTCCAGCTTCGGACGCCAACAGCTTCGCCGGCGAGAGCGCCGTCGTCGCCGGATGGGGCTGGCTCGGCGAGAACAAAACCATCTGTGAGTTGATTCTACGTCCTTTAATTCATTTTTATTTATTTTTTATTTTTTTATTAATAAATTTGTGTAGTGAAGCTTTAGATTTAAAAAAATTTCGTTTAGTTCCGTAATTCTGTGTCTCTTTTTCAAAATTGAAACTACTTCGAATTTTTTGAGTTTCTATTATTTTTTTTTCAATTAGAGCTTTTATAATCGCAATTTATTAAATAAATGAATTCACTTTAACTTGATCGTTTGAATAAAAAGTAAAATCAGGGAAGGGAAGTCACAGAACACGCAATCTCCTTTCAATAAGTAGTGTAAGTAGTTACAGCCGAGAATAGTCAGACATTCGCATTTTTCTAAAATAAATTTTATAGTATCTTTTTAAATAACTCTTTTTAATATTTTATATTCATTACTTTATTAAGAAATGTTTTAATGTGTACTTTATTAAAAAATTGGCTACTAACACGCTTATCCGAAAGAATTTGAGATATATTATTAGAAAAAGCTGTTTAAGTGTAATGCACGGTTCTCGAACATTTTAAGGGTAATTAACTTCATAAGTCTAAGGCTAAACGCATTGTTCACATTTAAAGTGTTCCCCAGAGAGTTGAAAAGCTCCTGGGATATATTGTAACCTCGGGAGGCGAGCGGATAGACTGCTCGAAAGTGTTAAGATTTATATTTTCGTGATAAAAAAAATGTATTAAGAGCGCATGAAATTAAGTACCCTTTCCAGCGTAAAATAAATTTCGTAAAATTAAGGCCCATAAAAGAATGACCTAATCTCCATGAATATACAAAAATTCCTTTACAGCATTTTAATTGATCTCGTTAGCAATTTTCGCACGTAATTCCAAGACTAAAAACTTCCCTCGCGTTCCCTTAATAAAATCTTTTTTAACGCTTCGTTTTTTTTTTCCTTCAAGTCGCGAGACGCGGCGGACAGGTGAGAAATGTCACGGCAGGTCTTAATGGATATTAAACGTCTTTTTCAGATCACAAGGCCAAAGTTTTGCAAAAAGTCGGCGTTAACGTGATAACGGACGAGGTGTGCAACGAGTGGTACGCCAGTCAAGGGAAGTTCACGCGCACAAAATTCGGACAGATGTGCGCCGGCCACGAGGAAGGAGGTCGCGACGCTTGCTCGGTAACTTTCAATATTAAAGCACTGAATTTAGAATTGGTGCAGATACCCCCGTGCACCTTTTATTACCTTTTAATCCTTTTACATTTTTTCCCAAAACTTCATGGAGGGTAATTATTTAGTTCGAGACGTGGAATCGTAAAGTATTGGCGAAGTGCTTTTTTAAGGTACAGCGAAGTCTGGCCGTCGTAAAAAAAGGAACATTTTATCTAATAAAAATAAATTTTTTTGATAGTCTACGTACAGTGGACTCATTTATTTAAGTGCAATGTCGAAGTAGAACTTTTCGATACGAAGTGTGAGTTTGATGCCCTAGCGAAGTGAGCTATTTAAACTCTGCAGGAACTGACTTAATTTATTTTAATGCAGTATTTAAAATATACGTACCTCTATCAAAGAAGGCCAGTGCAAAGTGTACTTCACCAGATTATTAAACATTAAATTTAATCTCTCAATGCTGCTCTTTACTTCGCTTTTAATTTTCGTGCTACCAAAGCCTCCGTCAACAAACTTTGACTTCCACTTCGCCGTTACATAAAATCGATTTTCCCCAGCGCAATTAATTTCCCCCTCATTCCGAAATTCTCAAAGGCGATGCATTAAACAATCCGCGAGTCACGCGTCGCGCGCCTGGAAACAGTATCTTGAATGCCTCGTCGCGGGAGCAAAGCTCGCGGTTGATTGCGCGCGCTTCATACCGAGGCTGACAGAGTATATTCGAATACTGGCAAAGTGCGATTGAGAATAAAAAAAAAAGGAAACGAAATTCTGGCTGCCAATTACTTAACGCCGGTTGCACGCAAACTTTAATCGACGTGCTCAAAAGCGTTATTGAATTGTTCTATTCGCGGCGGAATACTTGTGAAAACCGGATCACATGTATGCGGTCGCGTTTTCACGAGCAGAGAGCTCGTGGTAGTTAGTTTGATCGGTACTAATTAATATGGCACAAATTGATCAATGCGTGGAATGATGACTTATCAATTTTGGTATCGATTTTCATTGATAGTGTAAAGTAAAATGTGAAATAGAATTTTGATGTTCATGTATTAGTGTTGTAACAATACGACGTGGCTTAACATCATTTATAGAATACATGCTTTAAATAAAATTAAGCCATCTGTACTTTGAAGTTTAACATTAAAGCAGAATTTCATTGAATTGATTTTAATTAAAGATACTTGATTTAATTTAATATTTCAATATCAAAAGAAGTGAAGAATATTTCTTTTTTTTACGCACATTTGAGAGCTTTAAAGTTTTTGCTCATTTCCGAGAAAAAATTGCATGAAACGATCTCTTTTTATCCGAATATGTGATACTTCTCTTCTTTATGTGAATAATGAATGAAGTTTAACATATTAAAATTTATAGAGATGATAATTAATTGTTTACAAATTTTAATAACACGTTCAAAAAGTTAAAAAAGTACTATCGGCTTAAATGAGGTGGCCCTGCAATCGTTCGAAATAAAAAGCCGCAAGTTAAATGCCTAAAAGGTTGCCTAACGAAGGCCTTTCGTACTTTCGCTGCCGCGGATTTTCTTTTACAAAGGGTAAAAAGAAAGGAGGGAAAAATCGCCCGCGACGGACTTCTCGACGATCGATTTCCATTTCGCTGCGGTAATTAAGAGCGACGCTCGCGCGGGGAACTTTTTTTCCGGCTCGTGTTTGAACTGGCAGTCGCGCGTACCCGAACGAGAAATCCATCGGAACGAGCGGCGGAGATGTACACGGACACGCGCTTTACTGTCACGGCCGCGGCGCAAGATTATCTGGGTCAGTTTTTGTTTTAAATTGTAATTCGTTTCGCCTCGCACGCCGAATCGTTTCGCAAGGCAAATGAGTTTTTTCCATCGTGATTTTGTTATTGCTTTCCTTTTTTTCCCGCCTCGTCCTTCTCATTTGATCCTCCTCCTCTTGAACGTTTCCGTCGTTAGCAAGCGAGCTGGGTGGATTCTGCCCACCAAATTTGATTAAGTGAAATTTCACTTAAATTTTAAGAAAAGTCATTTATTCTACGTAAAGTATTCCATTTAATACATTATATTGATTCAGGGAGTAGAGTAAAAAATATATTGTTTCTCAAACTGAAAAAATGAAGAAATTTCTCAGCACACTGTATTTTACCTTCTTTGTAAATTAATTAGACAAAAGTTTTATTAAAAAAATTAAAAGTTAATTAAGTCTTTTTTGTTTTGAAAAATAAAATAAAGTTGAGAGAAAGTTTGATATTAAATAATTAAAAGACCGCTAGTTGAATAATAAAAAAATCTAATATATATTTTTTTCTCAGGCTGACAGTGGTGGTCCATTAATGGCTACAGGGAAAAATGACAAGACGTTGGTCATTGGTGTCGTTTCTTCGGGCATTGGCTGTGCAAGGAAACGGCTGCCAGGATTCTATACGAGGGTATCCGATTTCCTTCCCTGGATCATTGAAAATACTCGATAAAACGAGATTAATTAGGTAGCTACTAAAGGAAAATTCTGACATTGTTAAAGTGAAATTTCAAAGAAAATTGTTTGTTAATATTGTTGATTGATAGTTGTAGTATTTATTTATATAATTTATGAAATTGTTAAAAATTAATATGAATATTTTTTAAATTAAAAATTCCTCCAAAGGAGGAAGTGCAATATTGAACTCCAAAAATGTTCGTATAATTAAAATGCATATTTATTAAAATGAAAAAAAAAAAAAGAATTTCTCTTCATACGCTCTTCACATATTTCACGTTATTAAATTTCGACATTCAATTAATCCAAAAAACTAAGAGAAAAATTTATGCCATTTTAATGATTGAAAATTCAGAAATTTTAATAAGTAAACATTCGGTCGCAACCTCGTTAAAAGAGTACATACACTCGACCATTGCGGTGGCTGTTTATCTCGTTAAAAAATAAGTGCTCTTTTTCGCAAATCCCTTTGAGAGCGACGGGGTGATTCGACCAGCGAAATGTAGGTCAGTCCGACGAGTCCAACAAACATTTATTCGCTGACTGAACAAAAGGCGGAACGAAAAAAAAAGTGAGTCGGTCAACAGCTACTTTATTGGCGGGCTGTCCGTTGGTCAATTTCGTTAATGTAGTTTCAAATTACTGACTTGTTCGGAAATTTCGTTAAAAATGCGTTCCGTCATTGTTTGATAAACAAACCTTTAAGTTGAAAGAAAATCTGAATGGCATCCACCTTGAGATTTAGAGAAACGAGAAGCTTAAAATGTGTGCAAATAATTTATTTTTTAAACTGTTTATGTTAAATACTCAGTTATTTCAATTAATTTATTAGTATTAATTGGTGATTTAAGTTCATTTATGAAAATTTATTATTAATTATTAAATAAATGCTCACATACCTTTGAACAGATAATTTGTTTTCAGAAATAATTCGCTGATTAAACATCGGAAATAAGTAATACCGAAATATTGAGAATTAAAAAGTTAAAGAGATTTGAAGTGTTCCATTTAACATTCAAGGCGTATTAAAAAAATAAAACATAAACACTTATCGGTAAAAGTGATATAGTTTCAATATCCTAAATTTTAATTGCAAGTGTTTTATAAGCTTCCGGCAAACTGATGTTACTTTACTAAAATGAAATTTCACAGTGAAGTATCGGCTTACGTAAACCTTGTTAGCATACAAAGGTGCATGGGTACTAAAGAAGATGATAAAACAAGCCACTGGCTCTTACGGGCACATGCTAGGAATAAACGAGCAAACGAGCGTCCCATTGCACTGTAAGCCAAGTCGTGTATCCCGATTTTTCATGCACAAGCTGTGCGATAGTTCATGTATCGCATAATCCGGACGCGGCGTTTTATCAACTAATTAATCTGTGCTATCTCTCCGATATGCACCGGCTTAACGAGGTTGCTCTCTCTCTCTCTCTCTGGCTCGTTCGACGAGATACGAAGAACCGGTGTTGCCGCATGCGCAGGGGGCCTGCAGCCGCGGGGTATAAATTCGCCGCGACTTTATAGCCAAACGCAATGACAGTTAATTGCAGGGCTAACGTTGCGCCGGCCTTGCTCCCGGGAGCCGCATAAATCCCGTTGCATATACACGCGTACACGCTCATTCTGTTCAATAATAATGACGAGACTGCTCACTCCGGGCTTTCTGTTTCAACCGCGCGCCCTGTTAGTACTCAGTTCGTGCTGACATGCTGTGCGCCTCGTCCTTCGACAGCTTTGAATGTATTGCAGCTCATTAGGCCGAGATTACTGGGATTGCCTTTGTTATAATAACGCAACTTTTAACAAACTTGTCTCGTTTTATTGTTTTAATTTTTTTAAAATACCGTTTGGTAAAAATTTTAATGTTCGTTAAATTATTTTTAAACAATAACAATCAATAATTATCTAAACCCTTCGCTGCTTTCTTGGTCTTGGAGGATTCCAAGATACGTGTGTATTGTCTGTGATGGATACAATGTTTGTACCTCCCATTTGGAGGCCTTTTATGGCAGCCTGCAAGCAAGTATTTGTTGTTAAAAGAAGTTTACAATTTTTATTTTGTTAATTATATTTTAATTATCAAAAAATATTTCATTACCATTCGACCAGGTCCTATTCCTTGGACACGGACCCTTGCTGTTCTAACACCCAATGCCTGAGCTTTCTGTAATAAAGAATTGGTGATTGATATTTTCAGATTTTATAAAATTTTTAATATCTTACCGCGCTCATAGTAATTGCAGTGGTTTGAGCAGCTATGTTTGTCCCTTTTTTGGCTGTTTTGAAACCTTCGATACCACATGATCTAATTATATGTACTGTACCTGTAAAATTAATGAATTTTAACTGTTAGCATTGATTTTTATTCAGTTATAGAAATTTCTCTATAGCAAATTTACCTTTAAAATCTGTAAGAGTAATTATAGTATTATTTGGACTAACTTTTATGTTAAAAATAGGCAACTCTTTGTAGAGAATCCCATCGAACAATCTATTTGGTGTATTGACATCAGGAAAAATGTCTGATCTAAAAGCAGCAAAATATGCACTTAAAGTATTTAATATTAATCTGTAATAATACAAAACAAATTCAACTTACTGTTCACCAAGTTTATCAATGTCAATGCTTTTTTCACCCAATGTACCGTCGTCTTTATTTGGCATTGACATTCTGTACGTTCTCAAATCTCTCCTCTCCGCAGACACGTTTGAGGTTAAATGCAGTCCCCTGACCTGCATAACAGGTGCAATCGCATCACCCTGACGCACTGTCCTGGCGAGAGCTGCACTCGCCGTTGGAGTGAACCTCAGCAAACCCGCGGCTGGTCTCAACATTTTGTTTAAATATTGTTTTTTAAACAAATTTCGTCCGCGACGGCGAACCCGCCGAATAGACGAGCACAATAAATAGACTGGCCCTCTGCAGGCAAGATGCAGGAAGCTCTGATGGGAGGTGGCGCCGCCTCTGCGGCTATATTATCAGCTTTAGGTTATTTGCCGATGATCGGTAAAGATGGGAGTGCATTCTGTGGATATGTAGCTTTATAATATTATTATGCCCGTCGCCGAGTGAAGACACTAGCGTTTCAGGAATACTGTTTTCATAGTTATATCACTAATTTTTTAAAGTAATTTTAATTTTTTTAAATAAAATGTGTACGATAATTTAAGTTCAAGATAGATTGCAGAAACACATTTTGTAATTTCCCGCGAAAAAAAGCTCATTTCAAAAGTACCTCTTTTCGCAAATTGAGCTTCTTTTCGCAAGCATATCTCAAAATGTGCTTTTCTTCGCGAAAAAGACACAAGTCGTAGCTCCCAAAAGTGTTTTTCTCTGCGTCAAAACTCTTAAATGTGCTTTTTCTTCCAGGCAGAGTTGTGCTAGTTTTCGTTGCAGTAGGTATAACTGAAGATTGCTTTCGTATTTATGGAGGAAAAATAAAATGTACTTTTTCCGTTAGGAGCGATTGTATAAAAATCGTATCTCTTACATAAATTTTGTGAATTGCAATGTTTATTAAAAAATAGATTGTATAGAATGATCACGAGCGGTACTTTCAAACTCCGCATGATACAATGTTACCCTAAAGCTTTTTATAAGCTAATCTTAAAATGATAAAAAGGGATCGATTATATTCAGCTAATAGAACGTAATTATTTGTAATTACAATTCCCATTAAAGGGCATTAACGCGAAATTCGTATTTTTTCCTCCCGTGTCGATTAGCCCACCACTCTTCTCTCCCACGGCTCAAGATAAATAATTGCAATGCTGGCCTGCAAGCTCGGTGGAATTTCAAAGCGACGAGCAAATTTGGCCATTTGCTCGAGTAAAACACAAGGGCGGGTTGGTCTCTCAACTTTCAACCCCCTCCCCCCTTGCCTTCCGTCTTTCTCAGTCTCTCGCTCTTTCCCTCTCCCTCTCTCCCTCACACTCATTCTCCGCTCATTGTGTATAAATTAACGAACGGTAGTTTGAAACTTGCTGCAACCACGAAAACTGACTTTGCGCGGCGCTGGTAATTCAGTATTCCTCAACTTTCTATAGAATTAATCTACTTGGAACGAGATTACATGCTTTTACGGGAACTTCTTCAACCGCAACAACGCTCGGCCCGCGCGCGGCAAAGAAAACGCTCCGCGGCGCCGGAGACGCGCACCCCCCAGGTATATAGGGAGATGAGCGAGGGGACCACCCCCCGGGTGTAATGCGGTCCGGCGCGAGAGACGCGAGAGCGGATGGGAAAATTGGCCGGTTCCAAGAGCAGCGCCGAAGTGCCACGGAGACGTCGAAGCTCTTTTATATACGCGTATATATAGCGGCCGTGACTCGCCGAGGCGACGAGAGGCGCCCGCGTTGTATATGCGCCTCCATTCACTCGCTTCTTTCCAGGGGCTCGGCGGTTCTTTTATATTCTTTTGAATTTTCGGGGGTGCGAGCACACTGGGATTTTATAGACTTGATGGGTTAAAAATGATAAGCTGAATTTTCGGTCTGAAATACGCCGGGGCGATGTGGATTTATACCTTTACATTTTTAAACGTTGTATTGAGGGTTTTATTGTATTTTAACGTGCTGAATATTTGATTGAGACAGACAACTCAGAGGGATTACGGTTTGAAATATGATTTAAAATTCTCGCCAAATGCACTTTATATATTATATAATGATTTCAATTTAATGCATTATTTTTAAATACATTATTGGGTTTTAAATTAAGAAGATTGATAAATTACATTATTTAAATAATTATTCGTCCATCAATCATTCGATTACTTGCTTAAAATACAATTTTTCTTTTTATTTATGTATAATAATTTAAATCGATCTCTAACTTATTAAAAATAATTTTTTTTTAAATATTTTTTCTCTTTATTTAGCTGTTTCAGAAATGTGAATGTGTGCAGTACGCGCAATCAATTGATTAGAAGAAATGGAATTTCATTCTCAAAACTAAAAATGCCTCGCTGCTCCACGAAGGTTCGTATAAGTTACATATTTACATGAGAATTTTGACCTTGATTTTGAATTATTAAGAAATTGCTATTACTATAAGATAGTTATGTAAGTATCGTAAATTATATATTCATTGGACATAAACTAACTTATTGTCAATGTTTTTACTAAAAATACGTTATTCTATCACCCTAAATGGTCCAGATGGCATGTCAGACTGCATTACCATTCATGTCGCCCTTCTTACTGCGCGGACGAAAGCGTAAAGTTTACTACGCAAAAAGCTCGAGGATTTTCGAGGACGGGACACGCGATGAATCTTGTAAACTCAGTTTCGTCTTAAGTCTTTTCATTATTTACGATTTCTATCTTTATGGTAATTGGTTTTTCCCCAACGTTTATGCGTTTTAATCCCGACGAACGAAATTTTTTTCAGCGTTTTCCCGGTCCGGGGGACTGCTGCTCATGAATAAAATATTTTTCAGATTTTTACATCTTTTATTCCGAATACTAATACCCCTAAAATTTTTATATTTTTATTGCGGCATGCAAAAAAAATGATACGACGAAAATATCAACGATTTTTTTTTAGCGAGAAGTCGTAAAATCGCAGACAAACCGATTACGAATCTTCGGAGTTTCTCTCTAATACGAAAAATATTTTTGCGAAATTATGCATACCGTATAAAAGCTTTTATAAATCAATAATTAATTAAAACGTTACGGGCCTATTTAACGACTGTGCATTACTAACCACGTATAGATAAATAATTGGCTAACAGCATGCGCACGCGAAAAAGGTCCGATTTAATATCGTACACTCTCATTTCATTTTAATTAATGGATCGTAATTGAATGCGATTCGAGGTGCACGCTAGATATCGACTCGCGCCCGGCTTTATTGCGTAAAAATAATTTTTCAAATTGACCATTCATCAGATAAGCAAACCTCCGACTGCGGCGTAAAAAAAAAACACAGAAAGAAGTCGAGTCAAGAGCATCTCTTCGTTTCTCTCTCTCTTTTCCCCGACTCTCCATTGAATGTCACCCCAGGCGCTTGTTTTATCCGTCGAATCGCCGCTGCCGGTTGCACGCGCCCGACAGGGACAACCTGCCCGCGTATATATCTCCTGCTCCCATTGTGCCTTATGACGTTCGTTTTTCCCGAGCGCACGCGGACCCAACGATCGATGCCGATTATTTTTACGTCGGCACCCGTACCAGTTGCCGGCTTTATTTTTATTTTTTTTTTTTTGTGCGACCAATCCCTCCCCCTTCCCCGTCGTAGGGTCGGACGCTACGAGTCGCAGGTGAACGGCCGTCGTTTATCCGCGCGTTAAATAGAGCGCGGCGACGCTTTCCTCTTTATTCTCCGGCTAAATATTTACGCCGTTGCATTAGTTAAGAGAGCCCCGTCGCGTATTTAACGATGTGCGAGAGCTATTATGCTGTACACTTTTATAGCCGGGACAATATTATCGCACGGCCTATATTTTATGAACCGGTAGTAGAATTTTATGGAAGTTTTACAGTATTCCAGCGGCGCGGTGCACTCGCCCCCGCCGCGCGCGCTTCCCACTACTCGTCTCGGGGCTTTTATGCATTCCGCCGTGAATGGCTGCAGCGAAATCTCGGTGTAACATAGAAAAATAAATCGAGAGGAAAGTTATCCCTTTTAAAAACGGCCGCGCGTCAAAGTTTACTTCGACGGTTATTATTACACCTGCTACACGCTTTTACGATGACTTTTTATTAACCGACTGATGCTTAGTCCGGCCTTTTACTATCGAAGTGATTGTGATGAGTGTCTATGAAACTACTCCTGTTTCGCGTTTTTTTTACGCTCATGGCGCTCGCTTAATTTGAAAAACGACTTGTTTTGCAGAATTTAAATTCTTTGATTTTTGGAGCAGTGTACGTTATAAGATTAGTGTAGTTTTTTTAGCGTCTGTAATTATATACCTACACCGGACACCTGCGTAAAAAGTATCAATGAGTAACGATAAGTACACAATATCGTATAAAAATAAAGCATTTCTTTTTGTCTATTTCTAGCTCTTATCAAACACGAAACGTTACGCATTCGATTTAGTAATGAAAAAATGAAAATAAACAAAGAATAACGTATTTTGCAAGGAAATACGATAATTTGTCATATTTCACGAACTGTATGCCGTGTTTACATATTTGAGTAAACACATAGCTGATATCCATGCAAACGAAGAGGTCCATTAGATGGAAATTGATATAGTAAGCAAATCATTGTGTACACAGGGGCTTGCTAATGATCCCGTTTTAACCGTTTCAGTTGCCTTCGCAATCCATTTTCAATTTGTCCCCTCTTCAGCTCGGTGAGCACCTCAAATAAACGGGAGTAAAATTCAAGACCTAGCCTATGATGTAAAAGGGTAAACGACCCTTCATTCGTTGCTCCTGTATTATATAACGTTTAATCCTGAAATCTCGAAATATGTTGCTAGTTTAGATACTATTGTAGAGAAATGTATGTGTCTGTCAATCTCAGACTTATAATATTAACTATTTTTACAAAGTCTGATCAATAATGTGAGCGACTTTAAGTTATTCTTATTTGTCGATAGCCACATCAGAACATATCACAAGACAAATATACATGAGGTATTTAAAATCATCATTATTATCACAAGTGATTATTAGAGTTGCTTTCTTCAAATTAACCCTCGTGCATCATGATGACATATTTTGTCATAAATTCATGAGTTACCGACCTAATTATGTGCAGGGGGTTTAAATCACAATACAATTGAGTAAGAAATACTAGTAATAAAAAAACGATTCTAACATCTGTTAATGATTACCAAAAATTGACCAGAACCATAAATTGCAGACGAATATATTGCACCATATACTACCCGAGTCGTTACAATATTTGTCCATCTAGGGCGATGTTTCGAATGTCTCGTATATAAGGTTAATAATATAAATGAAATGAAAATTTTATCCAATAACCCAATAACCCAATAACCATCAAAATAATAATAAACATGTTAATAAAGTAAACTATACTTTGTATGTTAAAACTAATTGCAAAAGCTGATAACGGTGTTTTATTATAATTTTGATAAATTGTACTCCAAATATTCGAATAAATTCATAGCGGTTCAAGATCGAAACAATTTATCTTATTTATAAGTTTACTATTATTTTATGGGCAGAAGTTTTTACACACAGACATCAAAATTATGGTCCTAGAGAAACAAACATATTCTAATGTACTTTACGAGTAAACAAATTTCTTTACTCAAAATTTATCTCAGTAAATAATTTCATACGCACATCCCAATCTCTGAAAGGGCAAACTTCTTGACTGTTTCTTGCATTGTTCCTTATTAATTTAACTTGCAAAAATTTAAACGTAGACCACGCGTTTCTTTCAAAACATGTTACATCCACAAATAATTTCAAGCAAGTGTTAAAAAAACCTTCACAATCCGAGAAGGCGCGATCAAAGCGGGACGCCAGCACTGTGTGCTTTCTCCTCCCAGCTAATTCGGAGCGGAGGCGGCGGCAGTCTGGAAGAAGGCGTAAGGGGGTGCAAAAATACGCTTCCCCGAGCGCGCGCGCGCGAAGGCAAAAGGGGGAAGCGGAAAAATTTTCCGGGCGCGCGGCTCCCCTGAATGCCTGGTGCGCGCGCGCGCCGACACGAGAAACGAGGCGGAATCGCGGGGTGTCGTGTTCGACGGATCCGCTCGTGCGATGAGCCGCGCGCGGATGCGTGAGCATCCGTCTCGCTGCGAGGGACCGCGCAAAAACGCGCGCGTTCGTGTACGGGGGACGTTAAAATTAAATTACGAGCGTTTCGTTATTTCTAATGCGAGGAGGGCGGAGCGCGGGCGGCGGGGAAAAAAACAAATTTTTTTTTTCTCTCACCCCGTACCTCGGCATAATTATGCGTTTTGTTTTCGCCCAAGAAAAAGTTTACGACCTTTTTAATGGTGTATACAACTTTTTTCGGACGTGTTAATGAGGTGGGAGTTCACTGGAGGGGCTGCCTCGTTGAGATATGTAAGATATTCCTTTGTTTAATATTTTTTAATTATTGTTTTAGTTATTTTTTTGAATGTGATTTCACGAGAAAATTTTCATTATGTTGTTGAAGTCGTAAGTAAATAATTATTACGCCGCGCTGAAATGAAAGTTTTTTCACGCCTCGCAGGAAATCTTTAGCGGAATTTGAAATTAAGAAAATGAAGTTTTTAAAAAAGTATGCTTCCTTACAAATTAACTCTACTATTTCAAGCATGGTTTAATGCAATGAAATAATTTTATTCTTCTTAATATATTTTCAAGTAAATAATTTAATGTATAAAAATTATTAATATTGGTTTTGGAATCTTCATTCATATTCATTCAAATTACACGTGTTTCTCTTCGCCAAATTACGTAAGATTTGTTTATTACAATAAGTTCGTTGTATTTAATTTTTAGAACGTCCATAAACAAACTCGAGGGAACATTTTCTCCCACAGTATATTAAAGTAAGTTAGCTCATTCTAAATAACCTGCACATAATCTACCGTAAATTGAAACTTTCTTTTCCTACGTGAAGCGTTTTATCGAACCTCTGGATTTTATCAATAAAGTAGGTGTTTTTCTTCGAAGTGATGAGAGTCCTCATTGTTAAGTCTAAGTGTCCCAGCGGCTGTTTACCATCAACAAGCAAACTTGTTTTTTCCTCTTCAAATACGAGTGCGGTGCAACAGTTCACACTTATTGATCTACTTTCTGGAGCGCGGCTCAATGGATTCACGTTTCCAGCTGTACTCTTTAAAAGAGCCTCCCGCCCGACAAGAAGCTGAACTCCTTCGAAGCGTGCAATCTTTGTGCGGCTCGAGCTTCCGCGGCTTCGTCGATTACATCTTTTGAGGGTGGCTGAAAAGAGTGGCTGGTCGCCGTCGTCTTTGCCTCGTCGGTGACAAAAGAAGAAGCGAGAAGCGCGTGGCAGAAAGGGCAGAATCTCTTGCGCGCGCAATACCGCCGGCTCGTCCGTCGCGTAGCATGGAAATCATTAGGGGACCATCAGAAGCCGATTTGGCCCGACGTCGCGCAATATATAATATCGGCTCGGGAGGGCAAGAAGCCGGGCTCGCATGATGGATCGGTCACCGCTTGGTACGGTACTTACCTACGACGGCGCTCAATGACGCGATTTTACGAGGCGTACCCCCGCTCACCCCCCCTTCCCGCTAAGCTCGTTCGCGATGGCCTCGTCCGAAGGGGTATAAAACGCATTTAATCAGGGAAAGAGAGAAAAGTGTCGCATCACCGGCGTTGACGGGAATTCGTAATTTTTTAAGCAGACACTGCCACTGGCACTCTGCTGCTTATTAAATTTTCCCCCCTGCTTCTCACCCTAGTCCCCGCTTTTTTATATATCGCTGCCTCATCTCGTTGAATCATTTTTCGCTGAAATATGCATCACATTGTTTATGACACGTTTGCTCGTTCAAAGTTCACGCTGGAGTCTCGCGTCCCGCCTAATTGCAGAAGATTAAATTCAATTTCTTGTTTATTGGAAACCTCTTTAAATAAAATCAGCTATTTATTCGTGTTTATTTGGAACTTACGATTAATTCTTAATTTCTTATTTACGGTTTAAATATACTTAGTAAAATCTATATAGGTATATCAAACCTCATTAAATATTATAATTAAAATTAGTCTAGTTTATAAGTAAAAATAAAATACTCGCATGTTTTTTAATATTTCTAGAAAAGGTTAATGGTTAATAAAATTTTTAATTAGAGAAATTCAAAATGCTCGTTGTATTCGGAAAATGGACTTGTAAAAAAGAGGGTGAAAAATAATCGATAAGATGCTAATCTCAAATATTCTCTCCGTGTAAATAATAATAATTGGAAATTTAATAATATTAATATTTCATTTAACACCTTAAAAAAACTTAATTAGATTTAAATATTTTATGTTGTTTGCAATAAAGAAAAAGAGAGCAATAATCATTGTTAGCGTGCAAATAAAAAGAAATAAACAAAAATAACGATAAAAAGTGAGCATACTGATAATCGACGAGACAATTCGCTGCATCGTGAAAATAATGAAAATTCCCGACGAATTCGTCGTATTTCCGACGGACGGGCGAACAATTATAACAGTACCTCATCGTAATCCCGTGCGACAAAAATTTGATAAAGTCCGAAATGAAACGTTCCCCCCCGGCGGCAAACAAGCTCGGCTTAATCCCCCGCCCGGAAGAGCCCCCGACAATAATAAGCCCAATAGTATTTTTCAACGCGTCAAAAATCAATTAGGTCGCACGCGCCACGCCGCGAAGAGTACACCAGGGGGGGAGGCACGTCGGACGCACGGGACGTCTCCCCCGAGGACTCGCCGGATTACGACTCCCAAACGTCGCTCCGCGCGCGCCATATGCCGGCCATCGAGCCGCTCGCCTCGGCAACTGTCGCGCGAAAAGGGAAAGTGCCGCGGCGATTTGTGGGGAATTCCGGCGAGCGGAGCAAAGGGACTGTCTCTCGGCCCCCCCTCGATAAACGCGCGCGCACTTAGGGTTTCCGGGGGAAACGGCCTCGGCACGCGCGCGCCGAAATTTTCGCGGCCGAATTTATCCGACGGACAGAAATGTGCCGGGGCTACTCACTCCGCGCTCGATCCGGAGGCTGCGCGCGTGGGTGAGCGAGATCGCGAGAGCCGCTTCTGGTTACGGCAGTTTTTGCCGACCGCCCACGCTAACTCAATAACGCCGAGGCGTAATGATTTGTGTCAGGCCGGGAGAGGGTTCTCTCCGCAAATTGTATCGCCGTTATCGGGGATAAAAAGCGAGGGAGCGGCTGTAAACCCTGATTTGTGATTTGCCCCCCGAGAGATGTCCGATGTAAATGATGAATTTTTTCGCGTGTCTGCTTTGAGCGAACTTCGCAGCGCATGATTCTCAAATATTTCTAATTAATTTTCCACTCGGTCGGCGGAAAGTTTTAATATAGTCTTTGGAAAATATTTACTCGCTCGACGGTCCTGAAATACACGCTACCTGAATGTGGTATTACTTCTGAGCTGCGCGACAAACGGGCATTATTCTTTTCTTATTTAAATGTGTTTCTAAATCTGCGCTAATGTGTGCTAATGGATTTCTTATTTTTAGATTGTATCGAATTTTGTAAGTCATTCCGCAAAAAATAGCATTTAGATGATATTCACGTAATTATTATCGAACATGCCTTTCAGCGCCGGTGCTTTTTCTATACACATTTAAGCCAAGCTTTTCATAGTAACAATTTTGTTAAAAAAATACTTTCAGTTTTTTGATAGCTTCTAAACAGAAACATTTTGTTATGTTTCTTCGAAAAATGATGTTTATCCGTACAACTTTCCTTTTACACAAAAACAGTTGAAAGCAATTTAATTAAAGTTGTTGATTTTTTTTACTGTAGAAGTTTGGCAAAGTATAATTCTGTTGCAGAAACTTATTGTTCTTTGTTAAAAAAAATATGTATGTAGGAAGTGATATTTTTCACGGAATTACATGTACATTTGATTTGAACCAAGTAGCATTATATTTATAAGTCAATTTTTTAAACACTCTTACCAATTCTTGTAATCTTTTCATTCAGCTTCGTCAATCTAATAATTTATATTTATAATCTCAGAATATTAAAAGGAAATTCCAGCTTCCAGAGGTTGTTCTTTTTAAAGACTGAATGACAAGTTAAATAAAAGAGTCGTGGTCTATCAGGGATAATTCCATCGATTCGCCATTGTCGCTTTAATCGCAATTCTATTGGATAAAAAGATTACGATGACGTTCCATTAGAACGCGTTCGACAGCTGCGAATTATGGAGATAAAATCCTTTTACGCCTCTGTATACGTCTTACATTTCAGCATAATAGATGAGTCCATCAATTCAGGCTTCTTTGTTCTCCAACATTTTTTATGAAATCCAGCAAAAAAATACTTGTATAAAAAAGAAAAGAAAAATTGCAGCCATTATTAAAATCGACCACTTTTACATCCTCTCTGTAATCCCCCTTCTTTCTCCAACGCTCGAAGTAGAGGCTCGCGTTATTCATTTATTTGCAGATATACCCATTTTGCATTCATTCGTCAAGTTGCGCAAGCTCAAAGAAATAATCATCAAGTTACCCCGCGCTAATTAGGTTCGAGGCAAGTACGCGCGAAATTTTCGCGTTTTTCATAAATGCGTAGCATTTTTCGCGGCTATTCCCTCGTAAAAAATGCAGCTTCCCTTCTTTCAACTCTGCCGCATACGCGTGTGTACACGCGCGCCTGAATTACACACATACACGCACATACGCCTGACGGCTGTTTCGCGCCAGCGACGCCGTGCATCCCACTGATGCTTCAAGAATCCCCGCACGCCCGCTGGGATATGCGGAAAGAGCGGCTCGGCGCACTTAGGGAGTGGAAGGGAACGAGCTGCGTCCTCCGCTTTTTCCGCTGCTGAATGTATATTTTTACCGTAAATCCGACCTTTAGCCTCTACCCCCCTCCGAGGGGGGGCACGGGTATTTTTATTCAACCCCGTAAAAAACTCATTCCTCCGCGATTATGCAATAAAAACATGGACGAGGGATTTATATACGTAGGCGGGTGGAAAAGAAGCGCGCGAGAGCCGGCCAGGGAATGAAGGAGTGCAGCCGAGCATACGCCGGCGGATCATTTTACGGACGCACTTTCGGTGTAATTACCTGAAAATCAAGATTAAACATTGCGCGGAATCCCCGCGCTTAATTTAACGCGCCTACGGAGCTATGAAAACGCTATCTCGACTGTAACGAGGATGGAATTTAAACAAAGTGTATCCTCCCCGGAGTGCCAAAGAAAGAGGATAGAGGAGAAAGGAAAAATTAAACAGGGAACAGCTGAGCTGGGGCTTGCATCCAGAGATGATATGTGCATTTGAATACGTAGATTTTGTTTTGACCGATTTTTATTTTAGCATATTTACGGACCTTTTATTTATTTAACTGTCTTAATAATGTTTTATGCATTTTGTGTCTCATTAGATAAAAAAAGAAGCGAATTATTTGAATAAATAAGAGAGAGCTTATTTTCTCATTTACTTCGGGAATATTTTAAGGTACCGGCTTAATCCAACGCGCTTGGCGCGCTCACATTACTTATACGTGTTTATTTATTTATGATGCTTTATAACTTTTGAGGTTAGAAATTCATACTCGTGAATCAATTAAATTGCATTTTCAAATGCTTCACAAAATCCTGCCATCGATTTTTAAGAGAGGATATCAACGAACATGCATTTTTAATATAACCGTTAGAGTAAAGGGAACATAACACTTCATGAAAAATTCCATCATCAGATAGACACAATTTGGAAAAGTACTAGATATCATATTTATTAGTTTCTTTCATATTGATTTTCATCGAAAATATCGCCAATTAAAATTTCATATGTCACAATACGATCGAGATGTCACCGTATGTCAATTTACGTTATCAAATTGGAAAAATCTAACTGTTATTTTGATTCCATCTACTTTCCATGTCTCTTTTCAATTATTATTTACTCTTTTCGAAAAATTCCTTTTTCAAAAGCACCCGATGCAAATGAAAGTCATTACTTTTACATTCCGCTCTCGTAACCCCGTAATTTTTAAAATACAAAGAGCTCAGGTGTCCCCGGTCATCTGAATAAGGCGCCCCGAAGGCCGACAGTCGCGAAGAAAGGAAGCTAGTTGGACGCTCGTGAAAGGAGCGCGGAAAACGAGACGCATAGCGCAGCGAGAAAAGAAAGGAAAAGAAAAGGTCCCGGATAAAATGTATCTAATCTAATATTTCGCACAAAGCGACGAGGCGCCGTCTTCCCTTCAGACACCCCCTTTCAAACGCCGCGCGCTCGAACCCGACGCCGCTGCTTTTCGTCGCGCGACCGATTCCCTTTCACCCTCCCCTCCCCGCTCTTTTCGCAGCGACTCGGACGCGGCACGTCCTTGCCCGGAAAATTATAAGCCTCGTCGCTATAAGTGAATTTCATCCGCTGCCAAGTTGCGCGCCGTGGGTGTGCACGGCCCTCTCTCTCTCTCCGCGGCGAATAACGTTAATGGAGTGGGCCGCGCGCCACCGCGCTGAAGAATACACTCCATTACCGCGCTGTAAAACTTTCGAAATTCCCTCCGAACGATGTTTACACGGGGGGGCGAGCGACGAGATAAGGCCTCGGCTACGCCGCTGCTTATATACCCCACCCGCGCGCAGTCTAGCTAGTTACACCGCTCGTATCTCTCCTCTCCTGTCCTCCTCCACCCCCTCGGCGCTTCGCCCCGAGAGCGACGGATGGATAGATAGCGGCTGCGCGGCGTCTTGCGTCTGCGATCCCGCTCCATATAATTTGGCGCCGAGGTGTCCTAATGAGATTCGGAAATTCAAACGCGTCGACCCCGATCTTTTCCTAAGCATTTTTGTTCGGCTGCCCGGGCCGATCGCTCGCCCAAGTTCGTGGACCCGCCTCCTTTCCGTCTCGCTCCCCTTTCCCGGAAGCCACTCGCGCCCGGGTACTAACCCTCGTAACTTTCCCCAGCGCGGCTCCCCGGTGTTATGTAATTTTCATCCGCACTCCGTTATGCAACTTTCATTTTCCATTAATACCCCACCGCCGCGATTTTCCCGCTCAGCCGACTGATAATTGCGCAAATATTTGTGTTTTGCGACAGAAAATTAAATTGGACTACGAGTAAAATCTATTTACCTCGTGCTGGGGGGCTTTACGGTTGTGGGATAAAAAATTTGTTCGGAAAAAATTTCACGCGACGAGACGAACGGAACATTGGCCTGAACGGTGCGGGAATCGTATTATAAACTATAAATATATCGTGTACTACAATAAGTATTACTTATATTTTGTCTTTTGTTGAGGGTAGTTGAATTGCTTAATGCATGAAAAACAAAACGAGTATAAAGGAGTAGAGAGAAATATACTTCATAATATAAAAAGTAATTCATTGCATTAATATAACGAAATAGAAGCAGCGAATATAATAGCGTTTTAATTTTATTTTATCTACCGTAGTTTTCAATGAACTTTATTACTATCAGTAAAACGATCATTGATGTAGAATCTCATGATAAAAATATAACGATAAAAATATAAAACTTCATTACAGATTTTATTATTTTAAAAGAAGTTTTTTTAACTGAAAATTAATTTTTTAGAGTCATTAATAGTCAAAAAGTAAATAATTGCCTTTTCTACCGTGTCATATCGTGCTCCCTAATTAAATATTGTTTTAATTTTAGAGTAATTTTCATTTTAGTTTACCCTTCAAGGAAGGAGAAAATGAGTTAAAATTATTTCTCTTACATTATAAATATAGGAAAAATGATATCCTTTTTTATGCAATATTTTTTATCTTCGTTTTTAATTAAAATTTAGTTATCATGATAATTAAACTACAAAAAATTGTTAATGCTTAGCTTTTTACTAACTGTTCAGTACACTAATCTGTCGCGAAATAAGAAGGTTTATAAATAAAAATTGACGTTTTTATGCGACAAGCATAAAACACTGCGCATTATTAAAATTAAATTTCATAATGCGAATCCCAATTCTGAGCGCGATTGTCGTCGTAAATTCGATTCTCCCTAATTGATCCATTAGTTAAGACTCAGACGAAGGGAGATCGATTCACCGGCAGTTTCCTCAAGCAGGTGCATTTGGAGCCCCCCGTTATCAGCCGGTCCACTTTATCCCCCGCAAATTGTTGATAAAACGCGAGGACGAAAAATATTTCGCTGAAATCCCGGCGGCGCTCTGATAACCGGCGAAGGGTGACGGGGAGGGTATCGCCAACCTTCGTCGGGCGATGACGAGGATCTGGTTGCAAGGTCGTATTCCGGCCGCCCGAAGCCCATCAAGCCCCGATATTTCTTTTACAGCCTCTCGCCCGCTCCCCCACCACCACCACCCCTACCATCTATTTACCGTTCGTTACCTCTTCAATTTCCCACTCTCGTTTTTCCCGGCGAGCGCGAGCCTCGTTATTTACCCGGCCCGCCATCGAATGTCACCCTCCCGCGGCACGGCGCGCCGTAAAAAGCCGACGCAATTGCGTGCCTCCCGTGCCGCCGCGGGGGGTGGGCGCGAAAATTCACGAAACGAGATTTCGAGATTTGTTCGGCGGGCTGTCGCGCGCCTCCGCCGCCGCTTATCTGTTTCCCTCCTCGTCCTCGCGTGAGCCCGCGTCGTTCCGCCGAAAACGGCGAGTCCCCGCGAAGCCCCCCCGCCGCTCCCGGGGGCGACGCGAAGAATATTGGCGGCGAGATAGGGGTGAAAAAAGGGACGGTTCGAGTCGCGCGCGTCCGTATACAAATGCTGCCCCGGGTGTGACGAATATCGAGCGGCTGTCGTAAATTGAGGATCGAGCACGAAAAAGTGAGATCGTTTGCATGCCTGTTACGGCAGTATGTTCAAGATGGGGTGTCGAAGCTCGCCGGAGATTTCGCTTCGAGATATTAATGAAATATTCCGGCGTAGTTGGGAATGCGCTAAGGGAGGGAGACACGATGATAATGAATATGGATACTTAAGTGTTATGTTAGTAATAGTGTCATTTTAAAGAAGTTTTAGTGAATGCAAAGTGATCGCTTTTTTCTGAAAATATTTTATTAACAAACAAAATTAAATAAATATACCGGGTCCTATATACTAAATATTAATAATTAAATGGGTATCAGTAAAAGGTAGTTATATAAAGTATATGCATTTTATTTTACAGGCATTTTAATTTTACATAATTCATATTTATAAAGAATTCAGATATTTTATTTGTACCATTTTATTTCTATGTAGCTAAGTGGCTTACAGTATAAAACACATGACTCTTTTACACGTTTTTTTGCTAGCAATAAAAATTATGAAGTTTAAAAATAGAATACATGTTCTGCTGTTTCTGACATGTTTGTTTTTTAAAATGCTGCTTTAATTATAATTTAATTAAAATCTTTTACTATATTTGTTGACTAAAAAAATTGTTTAATGCTTGTAAGACATATAGTTCATTTCATGTAAATCCCATATCCTGAAGTGATTCCTACTACCACCCTCCACATAATTCTCCGGTAACACGAGTCAAAATCTCCAAACTAAGTCAATACGAGTAACTCAAACGCATTGAAAATTCAGATTTCAACTTCAAAAACACTCGGCGCGCCCGCTAGTCCAAAGTCAGTTACTAGGTCAAAACGATATATACCCGCGGCCAAGCCCCCTCCGGAGTCGATCTCGCCCGCGGCGGCGCGACTCCTGCGCGACATCTCCGTAGCGTCACCGATCCCGAGGTCCTGCGGATCGGCGTCCCCCCAGGAATACAGGACCTCGGGGTGGACGGCGCCGCGCTGCGCGAAGGAGCCAGCGAGGGGCGGCAGGGGGCGGCCGGGGGAGGGGGGGAGGACGACGACGACTCGGCGCGCTCTCCGCCGAGGCAGTGGACGAATTCCTGGGATCAATGCGTCGGTGCAGCAAAACGCCTGCGCCGCCCTTCGACCCCCACCCGGCGGCCGGCAGCCTGGCGGCGGGGGCGTGCGCGCGCGCGCGCCTCGTGCTTCCCGCCACCCCACCCGGGCCGCGCGCTATAGCGGCGCGCTCCCGCGCCGCCTGGAGCCAGTGAACCGACGTCGTGCCGACACGCTGCCGCCGCGCGCCCCAGCCTCCCGCGCCAGGGCCGATCCCGCGAGTCCGCAGCAGCACCCCGGTAGCGCGCGAGCGACGGGAGCGACGAGGAAGGTCTGCGCCAGGCGGCCGGCGCCGCGACGTCATGCCGGCCCCGGAGTGAGTGTCCCGCCGAGCCCGGTGTCCTGGGTGTACAGCCCGAGCGCGAGTGAGGCCGGTGGTGCCGCTCCCCCCGGCGGGGGATGCTCAGTTGCGCGAGTGCCGAGCGCGACTCTACCGCGGTGCCAGTGATACTATGCCAGTGTGATTGCGCGCGTGCCTGTCGCGCCCCGACGTCGACGATGGGCCCCGGCCGCCCCGACGCGAGGCTCGCCGCCGCGTGAGCCGAGCGACCCCGCGTGGGACCCGCGAGCACCCGCCGACAGGCCAGGCTCCCCGAGGAGCCCGCCTTTTACACTCCCCATTCCCCTTGCCGCCCCCGCACCTCGAGACTCCAGACGATTCTCTCAGTGCTTTTACAGGGCCCCGGCACCAGGGAGCCGCACCGTTAGCGACTGCCAAAAGTGAGTGTTGTTCTTGTTCCTTTTTTTTTTCGTCTGCCTCGGCGAAGTAACGCGCGATTCAGTGGTTCGTCGTCACGAGCTGCGGATGCTGTCTCGCGGCGATGAGTGATGGGTCTCGGGATGAGTAAGTGAGCCTGCCCAGTGTGCACCAGTGACGTTATCACCTTTTTCTCAGGCCAATTAAGGGATCATTGTTTATTGGGTGTTAGTGCAATGTGATAAGATAACATCGTTAAATTATACTGGTTTTTCTCGTTTACTTTATTTTTCCGAAGAAACTGATAATCACCGTGATTTATGAAGCTATTTTCAGGACTTTATGGTACTTTCGATAAACGGAAGTGCTTATTTTTATTGCGTTTCTTTAAAAGAATTTTTTTCAAATCTGATATCCACTGAAAAGTAACATTTTTGCTTTATCAGTGTACGAGGATTCCTTTTTCATCCGGTGTATACCACTGGTCCGTCATCCAGAACATTAGTCATCTCCCTAACTCGCGCCAGTGCCCGTTCTCCAATTCCCCAACGGACCCCCCTTTTACATCGCAGCTATTTGCCAACGCACATTCAAATTCCACGGTATTTGCCATATATTTCCGCGTTCTTGTAGAGATTCGCTCAAAGTAGAATCGCTTATTGAAACCTCCGCGGAAGCCCGCGGTGGATCCCCGCCCGAAGAAGTTGTCCCAACTCTTCAGAGCCTTGAGCGCTTACGCGAGTAATTCGATTCCCCGCTGAATATTTCAGCGCCTGGCGTGTTGACTCGCGCGCGCGCGGCTCCCTCCAAGAGGTGTTCGCCAAAGTAACCAAAGTAAATCAATCGCGAGTGGCAAACGAACGCGCCTGTATAGAGTGTTTCGCTCGCGGAGCGACATTTTGAACTGGCTATTGTTTCCTCGGTACACACGGCCGCGGGTTTCCGCACCTCCGAGACAAACAATGCGCGCGGAGGGGGCGGCCGTGCCTGGCTAGGTACGCGCGCAGCGCCGCGGGTTCATCGACGCGCATTAGAATCCCTTGATGCTGAATAAATCTTGGGCTTTGATGATATATCGCGCTGGACTTATTATTTTCCGAAGCAGAATAACGCGTATGAGGTTCAGCGGGACCGGGGAAGATTTATCGCGGCCGACTGGCCGAGCGCGCGCGACACTCGGCCGCAAGTAGAGAGGAGCGCTTTACCCTCCCGCCCCCGCGGTGATATATTCTATTGGGATCGAGGAGGATAATCCGGTCACGTAGACTCGCGGGAGAATCATTTTTGTTTTTGCATAATTTTCCAGGGGAGAAGCGGCCCGGCCAGGGGGGGGCAGGGGGGAGAAAAGGGAAGAGACCACTGGCCCCGGGATCGGGCGATCTGAGCGAGGATTTATAGCGCGCGAATGTCCCCTCCCCCTTTGTGCGGCCGGGCTACACCTTTTTCGTGTCCGGAACGTCTTCTTAGTCTCTTCTTAATAGTCGGCGACCCTCGTCCCTCTCCCGCTATTTCAGGATAACGCCCGGCCGCAACCCTTCGCCACCCGATGCGAGAAGAATGGCCTTGTCGAAGACGGAAAATAGATTGCCCTTGGACTCTCGAGTCCGCGTTAAGCTGCCCGCCGGACGGACACCCCCGAATCGAAACTGCTCATCGGCGCGCCGTCTATTTGTTTTTCTTTTTTTTTCCGCCGGCCTCTCGCTCCATTTTTTTCTCCACTCTCGTTTTTTTTTTCACCGTCATTTTCGCTCGCTTTTCAGGCACGCCGATACAATTATGAGCGCTGAAAGCCACTCGATCAAAGGGAGAGCGGCGTTCGTTATTATCGCGCGAGAACAATAGCCGGGCGTTTTCCCGCCGCGGATCACCGCTGAAAGCCCACTCGGCCCGGGTCCTTTGACGATTTAACAGTTTTCAGCCCCGGCGAGTCGGTGTATACCGGGAGGCGATTGGGATGAGTTCGCGGGGAAATTCGCGCTCAAGTGCGCCTGAGGGAGGGGGCCCGATGGGAAAGAGGCGGAGTAATGGATCGCCGATAAATTGAAAGATTATTTCCTTCGAGAGTTATGCCTCCTCTCCGTCTCTTAATTCTCCTCTACTTTTTTACGCTCGAGCGACGTCTCTCTCATTAGAATGTTCGCCGCGTTCGCGATGGAGCCTCCGCGGTTTTCCGGAGCCTTCGAAAACGTCCGCAGATCCACCTTCGCTTTTCCACTATAGGCGACTTTTGTTTCACTGATAAAGGCGAAATATAATACGGCGTTTTTTTTGCGAGCGTGGGTATACTCTGTATACGTGACTAAAGCCCGATCTGAACAATGAGATAAAAAGCTTGTTTAGGTGTTTTTTACGTGATTACGCGGAGGAAAGGAAAATTACTGCGAAGGAGCAGGAATTACAGGCGTGCTTTGTTATCACAGGTGTTGTTTACTCCCTGTTGTACATGAGTATTTATTGTGTGCTTCGTAAATTGAGTGGCTATTTTAAAACGCGTTTTAAAAACGAAACTCGTGAAAAAAAGCTTACCGTCCTTTTTTTCTGTGCCGATGCCGCGATAATTTAAAAACGCTCGTAAGTAACAATTTCGCGAGATTCATTGCGCACACAACGGAAATAAACGCGAGTTTAAAAAAAAAAATTAATAATTTAGTTTAAAAGGTATAATAAATATGTGGAAATTTATCATTAAAAGCTTCCTTTTTCAGTTTCATTTTATTTAACATTATGATTAATATTCATAAATTTAAAATAAATGTGTTCAGTAACCTCGTTTCATTCCAATTTTAATATTTCAATAATTTTTGTTATTAAATTTTATTTTGTATGGTATTACTGCCACGTTGCTCAATTTATTAAAAAAACGAAGCATATGAGTGATCAGTTTGCGGAATAACAATCATATTTGCTCTACTAATTTTACTTTATAAATCAACCTACTTTTTCGAAAATTTGGCCCACATTTACAATATCCAGTTTCGTTAGTTGGAAATGCGGAGTAAAATTGACCCACTGAATAGCTCATCTTTTCAAATTTCGATTACGGTAATACAGATTGTAAGAGAAAAGCTGGGAAGCAAAAAGTAAATAGTCTCGTCTTTTGATGAAACTGGTTGTTTTAAGTTATTTTACCGAGTGTCTACAATTTTCTTCCACACTGCCAACTCGTCTCTACTTACTTTACGGTACCGTCTTCTGCACACAGAATACAGGAACTAGCGAATTTAGCCTATCTAATTAAAGTCGAATTTAGAAGTGAATTTCCCCGAACACCGCATTTAAAATTTAATACTCAATATACTCCCTAAAACACTAAAGTATAAAAATTAAAATGAAACGCGCAGTCAAACATCACTGTAAATTACGAAAGTAATATAGTGCTCGATAATGGCTCGAGTGTATTATCCAGGAAATAAGCTGTCGCAGCGTTATCGAAGCCGTCGATTTGACGTCCCACGAGGCGGGAAAGGCGTGTCGCGCGACCACCATCCGAGAAACAAAGACACAGAGAGGGGGTGGCGTTGCTCCCTCATCAGGGATCCCGTTTCATCGAGCGCCGCGAGAGTCGGCTGTCTCGTTCGCGCGGCTCTCGGTACGTCGGGCGTAAAAAGCCGCGAGCGGCCCCTTTGAGGGTCGCCGTTCCGCGGGTGTTTTCGGGCGGAACGGCTGTTTGCGCGCGCGCGCGTGCCCGCCTTTTGCATAATTAGACCGCGACTGTTTATTATTGCGCGGTCATGCCCGAAGTCGCGGGAGCTCGTAACGCCGGCTAATTCAATTTGGGAATTAAAATTACCGGGAGAAACCGCCGCTTGTTTTACATGCGACTTTTGCTGCTTAGTTTCGGGACGAGGAGCGGCCGGGAGTAAGGCTGCACGCTAGTCAGTTTAAATAGCCCGGCTTGACGAGCGATTAGGCGGTACGATCTAGCGGGTGCTTCTGAAATTCGATATTTTCACTGTGTCGGGCGAAATACCTGACTTAATGAAATTTTACGTGGGGGGCTTTGTGTATTTCTAGTGGAGTTTTATCTATTTTAATCAATAGATGGGTTCAATTGAACTATTCAGTGGCCCATGTTTTTATTTGGAGAAATACTTGCGCGAGACATGACGTTAAAAATAGTCGTGATTAGCTTTTATTGTATTATTATAAACGAACCAGTTAGTCATTAATACCCACCGACTTAATGGTAGCTATTTGACTGCATGCACTTTGAGGTAGCCTAATAATAAACTTATTTAAAGTTTCCTTTAGTCTTTAAATAATTTGTAGGTCAGCTTAAATGAATGTAACAAATTTAGAATCAGTTTAAAAGAAGGGTTAATAAAATTTGTTATTTAACCTTTAATTTATGTTATATAGTAATTGATTTTTAAAGAAATTGATTTTAATGCTTGCTTTTTTTCAATATTTTATTATATTCTAAATGTACAGCCTCACGAAGTTAGTAATAAAACTGCCGAAACATTGCAGAATACTTTTTTCGGATAAAAATTTGTCTGAATCGTTCAATTACTCTTTTATTGATTACACAAACACATGAATGAAATTTGATTATTATTAATTTATATATTTTATTTATTATTAGAGGTGTTTTTTTTTTAAAAAAAGTATTTTTTTAGATTTCAAATTCTTGACTTTGTAATTTTATTGATTGTATTGTCTATGTATGTAAATGAAATTTGATGAAAAAGTTGGTGTGTTCAATGATCGTTTCGGATAGTTTTTGTGTTTTCAATTGATTTATCCCGATCTAATAAAGAAAAAAGTACTTCACGGCATGTTTTTCTAGTGTAAACATCCACAAACAAGTTTTTGATAGCTGTTCTGTACACGAAAAGTTTCAATTTTCGCAATACGAAAAAAAACTGCAGAATTTCTTCCGTTTTATTTGCCTAAAGTTCCAATAAATTTTTCTTTGCTCTCATAGACTGTTCATTTTTTGATAAAGTGCTGCAGATTTCCTATCTCGTATATTTTATTTACAATTACATTATTAAAATATTTATTAAGTGCTTTATGTGAAACTTTAGTAATAAACTTAAGATACTTCATCGAAATTACACTTTATAATTTTTTTTTGCCGTTTGATTGTGAGTTCGTGATTAAACGCTTATTTATATAGTCCTATGATGTTGTGCCGTACTTCAGATTTTATCAAAAAAGGCCATTTAACTATCAGCAAAAGAAAAAATTCTAGGATGTCTCAGGTAGCCCACGAATAAATAAAATTCAGAACACGTCGGTAGCCTCGAACGTTCGTGATGTTTACTTATTGAAATTGCCCGAACGAAGTTGCCTAACGCACGCATCGATAGCCAACGAAATGAATAATAATCGCGAATTAAATCGTCGAAAAAAATTATCCAAGAAACTTATCCACTCCTCGATCGAACTTTTCACCTGACCCAAGCAAACCCGGGCAGCGCCTCGGGCGCGTAGCAACAGCGGGGCCACGGTATTCCGCTCCTTCGATTCCTGAATTATTTCCTCCGCAGCGACAGCCATCCCTCGGCTTTTTACTGCCCCCATAAAGTTTAAGCGCGGCGCGCGCCACTTGTTCTCGAGATACACTGCAAAGTACATTCGCCTGAAGGTGCGCACATGTGCGCAAACACGGCGCGCGCGCGGCGAACTAAACTTGCGCGCGTACTGGTGTACACCGCCACTCGCGCGCGCACGTATTATCGCGGGCGGTCGGAGCGCCGCGCCCCGGTTTCGAAAGGCGGAAATTTCAGGTTTCACGCCCTTCCGGCATCGCGTGACGCGCGAGACAAGGGAAGATAATCGGCGATTCTGCCGAGCCGTAAGTCATATACACGCGCCCCTCCCCCGTACGGCCCGCGCCCATATGCATCTCATCGTTTATTGAGGGGAGAGCGCGAGCCCCGGCCGAAAGAGCCGCGCGGCGCCCTCCTCCATAATGCAGCCCTCGCGGAATTATTCAGCCGTGCCCTCCGACACTCCGTCTCGCTTCCACCCGCCGGACGGTCAGCCCGACGGCCCGGCTCCTCCTTTCTTACTACGTATATAAATCGTAGGTATGAAATAATAAGGGAGCTGCGAAGAGACGCTTTTAATGTTTCACCCAGGAGCAGGTGGGGCCTCCCGAGAGAAGTACGAATTTTCATCGGGTCTTTTTGTGCCGGGGATATCTCGCTCGGAATTGTGAGCTCTCGCTTCTTTTTGAATTTGAAATTTCGCAATTTCATGCTTTCTCACTCCTGTAGCTCTTCTATTAATCCGACCTGACTTCATCAAGAAATTATCAGACAAAAGTGACCCCGAGAATGAATTCGAGCCGCTCTAATTTATACGTTACTATTTGATACCTCGCGCACTTGGGCATTAAGTTAATTTATCGCTGAATATTAGTTTTAAGATACTGCTTAAATAAAATATTTACAAGGTCACCTTGTCGGTACTTTTTCCATACGAAACTTTTAAACGAAAAGTGGGGTACGCACTACTCGGGCAGATGGTCTCTGCAAAATCCTCCCATCGAGTTAGTGAAAGAAAAACTCGGAAAATCTTTTCCGCGAAAATTAAACATTTAAGTAAAAAATCTGTTAAATGATGAAAAAGTTGCGCCGGGAATTAGTCGCGGCGAGTGTAATTTTTTTCGAAATTTTTTTTTCTTTATCCCTTTAATGTGGTCCGCTAAAAATGCAAATAAAATATTAAAGACAGGGAAAAAAGAAGATAGTCGAAAAAAGCGCTCACTTTTAATACGAGCGAGCAGAAAGATACGAGTTCGTAGTCAAAGCTGGGAGTCGAGTAAGCACGGTCAAAGTTTGCGAGATAACATGAACCGCATGTGCGCGCGCGGGCGAGTGCGCGCCTCGGCGCAGCAAGACCAAAGAGCAACCAAGTATCATCGGACTTATACACTTGTCCGTTTCGCGTTATCTTGCAAATTTTCATTTAGTTCCCCCTTTGCCTATTTAAAAGTTCACTTTATACGTGGAATATATATATATTCTAAGCCGTTTATTTACCCTTTGCCGTTGTGCAACACTTAGGCGATTGGTCTGACTGTACAGCGACTTGTTCTACTTATTTGCGAGTCTCGGGGTATAAAAGTTTGTTTGCTCGCCCCGGTGAAGTTTCTTTATTTGCGATGGCTTATTGGCCGTGGATAACTCAAACTTAAGAAAAATATTCCTTATGTTTTTGTTCTCAACTGTGTAGATGTGCAGTTATTTTAAACAATGGAGTAAAAAATGTGGGTGAAGACATAATTAAGCTCGCTTTTCATTGGCCATTTTATTCACAACATTCGCCTGGTACTTCAATGGGGAGGAGAAAACTTTTCAGCGATTACAATAGCTTCTGCTAACTTGTGAAAAATTAAAATTGGTGTAAATTCGTGCGTATATAGTTGAACAAGTGGCTGCATTCAATTGCAGACAGATTTGCTTGTTAATATTCATAATTAACAGCTTTATAAACTTCGTTGCGAGATTAAAACGTGAGTTCTTTTAAGGATCGGCTTGCATTTTTTGCCTGGGTAAACTTTGCTAATAAGAAAAGTTACAGGTATTGACCTGATCATTCGGCCGTAGCCGCGGGCATTTTTCTTTGTGTAAAGAAATCATAACAAATTTAAGAACGTAAACTTTTAATGACAGGCCTGCACTGTGTAGTATTTTGATTATACAATATCAGAATAATTAATGTAATATTCAATATTGCTGCCTGCACCTCTGTATTTAATTTTAATATTTATTATTAATAATTATTGATTTTTAACGTTATTTCCTGTACCTTACTTATAACCATACGTGAAATGTGATTATCAATGACTTTAATGAAATTGCTTATTGTTATTGACAAATTTGAAGTTAAAAATTTATTCTGAAGTTAATAAATGAACAATTATAAATTATTTTTTAATT
Organism: Eurytoma adleriae; assembly: GCA_900480045.1. NCBI lineage: Eukaryota > Metazoa > Arthropoda > Insecta > Hymenoptera > Eurytomidae > Eurytoma > Eurytoma adleriae. The sequence goes on along the minus strand of UXGC01000064.1, from coordinate 299,128 downwards.
TATATCTTATAATACCGTAGAAATTACATACTAGAGTAATCTTTGAACTACAAGTAAGTGAAAAAAGAATAACAAAGCATTGTCTTTAATAAAAAATTTGTTTGCTTTTGTTCATTCTTACGCATTTATTACGTGACAATATTTATCCCGCTGATCGTTTATCTGTCAAGGTTACCATGATGCATTGTAAATTAGAAAATAGTCCCACCGAAAATAAATGATAACAATCGATCTCGTTTATTCTGGAATCAGATTTTCGAGAAAATAAATAATGGCCTGATTAATCATTTTTTGACTCCTAAAATATCGAACCATTATCGCCCCAAAAGAAGGCCGTATCGCGATCCTCAAACGCTGCAGCGGGCAGGTTAATTAAAATTTCGTTCGATCGCCTCAAAATAATTCACAAGAGTCGAAAGAGGCAAACCGCAGCGTGCAGGTCTTAAATTTTTACCGCGACCTCGCAGTCAAATAGAAGAAAGCAGCAGCCTCACCTCTTGGCGCGCCGCCGGTGGGGGTCGCGCTGTAATTTGCCCGCGGCACGATTAATGGGTTAGAAAGGTTTGCTCATCAGAGAATTATATGGCGCTCACGTCGTTGACGAGCTACGACTTCCCTTTATCGTTAAAGCTACTCTAAACAGAGCAAATTAGATTTCTATCCGAGGCGGCGCGCGCGAGTCGTTCGTGTAGGTGGGGCGGCTGCGGAGGAGGAGGGGGGGGGGGCAGAACAAAGCCGGCCTGAGCTTCTAATCGAACTTGGCATCGCGCGGGCGCGCGAGAAGCCGAGACGTGGCCGGGCTTCGATCTGTCTCGCTCTCTCGCCCCGGTATTGCTGAATTCGTTCCGGCGCGAGCGCGCCGCTCCGATCTAATGCTTTCAATTTGTCGCAATTACGAGCTCGATTGTTGCTAACGAGCACAACTCGCGCACCGCCGACGAACGATTTCTACCTCCGGGCGGTCGTTCGCCCTCCGCGCCCCTTTTTTTCCCGCATTTTTTTTTGCGCTCGTTTTATTTATCCCGCTCCCTTTCGCAAGAGAGATTCCCGTTCATTAATTATCAGATACAATCTTCCGGTTCGCCGATGCCGAAAAGTCCCAGTCGATATTGCGTGCCGAGACTCGGAAATTATTGTTGGGAACTATTCGGTGAAAGCAAGAATTTTACGTTCATTCGCAGAACGGATATGAAATTTCAGTGAAGTATGCAGTCGTTTACTTAGTATCGTGAAAATAATATGAGAAACTCGTTTTTTTAAGTTCAAAGGACTAGTTTAAATTCAGAGTCCGGAACGAAAATTTTGAAAGGAGAATAATGACGGATTAGCTGTAGGTGAAAATGGGAAAACGTACAAAAAAACGCTTGCTATTGTCTTGAGCTTATAAAAAAATAAAAATAAAAAAGATGAATCCAGAGAGATGAAAATGGAAAAGTTAAAATAAAAGTGTAATTTGCTAAAATAAGTAGAAAAATCGATATTTCATCCGACATTCAGTAGTAACAGACATATTACGCAAGCTTTACAACATTTTCCTTTTTATCCAAAGATAAATTTCAACACAAATGTTTTGTTTTGCACAAATACTTTATTCTTTTATCAGCTTAATAAATTCGTTATTAATATTTATAATCAAGTCCGTGCGCATCCTCCTTTTAGAATTTCAAAATAAACTTTTTTAAATTAAAGTAAAATCAAATTATTTCCGTTTATTTGGAAATAAATAAATGCGCAAGAGTACTAGAAAACGTAGAATTTCACGCGCATTAGCTCCCTGTTTTTTTCCATCCGCCCTCTAAATCGTTTCCGACCTCTTTTCAATGGCCGATCCCCGAATTAACGCTGGGATTTTCGACGACCGCGCGAATAATCGGACGCAGCCTACGCCATTTATTTATTCAAATAGATTTGTAAACCCGGCCGCGCGTTAATGCGGCCCGACGACAGAAACACGCGAGCGCCGGCCGGTTATAATACGCGAAATAGATTTCCAGCGGCGCGAACGAACGGGGGCTCAATTAGACGCGGCAGGAAGCGGGGGGAATTGCGCAGTATCCGCGCGAGCACGCGGCCAAATTAACGGGCTTGCGTGTGGTGTCCCTATTGTTTTTAGAAAATTGTTTAATGCGACGATGTGAGTAATTTAATCCCGGCTGATTGCGGGCGACGGGAAACTTTTTATCGTTCATTTTCAGGTCGTGATCGGGACGCCCGTGAGGGGCGATCGATTCGAAGGAAAATCATAACAGATGCATTCGAGAAAAATATGAATATAAACGCGCGCATTAAATTTGAAGATGGTTTTGATTTTCCTGTAAAAAATATTCATCGCTGGATTTGTTTTGATGTGATTTATAACACCCGGTATATTGATCTCGATAAGTAGAAACAGTCAGACATGGTAAGACATTAGACGTTTAATAACAGTAACGATTTTAATGATTTTTTAAAACTACCGTCGTTAATGAATATTAAATTTTGTTTTAAATGACTAGATTTAATCATACAAACGGTCGTGTGTGGCTCATTAATCTTCTCCAAGGTCGTCCGTTGCGTGTTACAAATTCTCTTCTTATCGACTTTTCGTACAAAACAAATTCAAAAAGTAGGATGGATACGCAAACCTAATTTTAAATACTTAAAAAAAAAATTTAAAGGATGAACGTTGAAAGACTTTTAAGCCCTCCGCCTGTCACCCCGAGTCGAACTCCGAGGTAAGCGAACTGTGCTAATATGGTTAACTTTGGCTCGGAGTCGACGTAACGTTTTGGCTTGTGACTCAATAACTGTATTATCGTATCAGCTTACACGAAAGTAGGAATTAAAGTTTAAAAATTATATATTCTCGCTCAGTGATTAATTTATTCATTATATTAATTTATTAATATATTAATTTATTTATTAATTTATTCATTATAATGGAAACTGCTCTTTGCATTTTAGAGTAAGAAATACATTTTTAATTGCTACAAGTCGCTTTTGCAAACTTGTAAAAAAGTTTTTGCAAGCATGTGGTGTACTTATTTACATACTGTGTGCTTATAAAAGGTTTTCAAATCGTCCCCAGTCCCATGCTTACACAGATATTTACTTTTCTTACTTACAATTTACAAGATCCGCGCTTATGTACGCACCTATTCCCAGTTTCTGTAAAGCTGAGGTAAATATTTAAATTCCACTTCTGGTAGATTTATTCTTGGTCTCTGAAAATTAAAATTGAAATTATTGTTTAACAACGTATCATCTCACTTTGTTTTATAATAAAATCCTGTAAAGCAAAGGTAATCGGTCAAATATCATTTCTTAAATTGCTTATCAATTGGAAAACAAGAGAAATCAAATTTTTCAATTATTTATCTTTTTCTAACAAAGGATTAATAAAATAAACTGATCGAGTGCGCGGAGAGTTTCTAAATCCCCTACGCTTCGATAAAGCAAAATCAAGATTCACCATAAAAATAGCTATCTCCTCTCATCCTCGTCGAGTTGAGAAAATATTCCGGCGCAGAAAAGAAAGGCTAATAAATCGGGACGCGGCCGAAAATTTACTTAAACACCTCCTCGATCTAATTTATAACCCTCGCTCCGTAATGCAAGGTCACAGCGGCGACAGCGACCGCGGCGTCGATGTGATTCTTGCTCGTTCCTTTTCTCCCCCGCACTCCGGGGGCCACTTTTCCAATTTTCTCAATTTTAGGCGCGCAGATGATATCGCGCCGATCGATGCTCCTCTTCTCTCGGGTACGCCTTCGCGACGAGCTTCGCCGACTAGGCGTGTACACGTATACACGCCCGGACGCCCCCGTGTACGCCGCGATGGACGGCGCTATTATTAGAGACGGCTCTCATAAAAAAAAGAGAAGAGGGGTGGATGGGAGCAGGCGGTCGTGTATTTATTACGTGTACACGGAGATCGGAGCGTAAATCTCGGCTGCCCGACGAGGCGCTCGCTGCGAGGGATATAAAGGCCGCCGCGTCGGGGTTATCCTGCGGGAGCGATGCCGCGCGATACAGAGCCCCGAGCTCGCGACGTCTTATTTGAATAAAGTCCGCGGCGCGGATCTACTACTTTTCATGCTCGAGCAGGGCTCTTCTTGTCTCCTCGCTTTCCTTTTTGTTTGTTTCGTAATTAATGGCTTTTGAGATTCATCTTCTGGTTTTGCCGGTTTTTATTGTGCCCCGCGTGTACCCTGGTAATACGCTCGGATGCGATTTTATGTGAATCCAGCTGACGCGTTGTGTGCAAAGGGAAAGATAAAATTTTCTTAGAAAAACATTTCCGCCCTGCTCTCCGTCGCTGCAGAGAAAAGCGCGATGTCGGACTCGAAATTACGAACTTTGTTTCTAGCTCCGGGAGCACATAAATATGGGTCGTAGAATAATAATAAAGATAAAAATATTTTACGCTGGGATTGAATTCCAGCCTCAATAAAAATAGCGGCGTAAGTTCGTCTTCGAAATATAACGCAGCCGCTCGACGCGAACATTCATGTCAACGTCGTCGGCCTCTTTCGGATTTAACGAGTCAATAAATTATCGCGAAATTTCCATATCCCGAAAACAGCGTCCGCTAATCCTCCCCCCTTCAATAAAATCAAAATTTACCGTCTATTTGCAACATTTAATTGTTAAACCGCGTGCGCGCCGTCGGTCCCGAGGCCCCGCCGTCACAAGTAGCGATAAAATCACGGGGGTATAAATCGACCGCGGCAGTTCGCGAGCCGAAGGATACAGATAAAAGCCGGGCTTTGCAAGGCTCTCTCTGTATTCGTTTCCGCGTCTCGAGCCCCGGCGGCGCGTCCCTCAATATGAGCGAAACAGCCTCGGCGGGTGAGCCGCCGGAGGTCGGATGGAAATCCAAAGGCACAGGTGAAAAAGAATGTATCGGGAATCGGGGGAGGGATCACCGTAGCTGTCGAACCGCGCTCTCGCGCTCGACTGATTGAAAAGAGGCGCGCGCACATGCGCGCTGCCACCAGAGAGAGAGAGCTAGAGCGCGCCGCTCCGCGTTTAATGGGATTTCGCTCGATTCCTCGGCCGGGGCTCGACTTAAAAAGCTTTTATCGAATTTTTGCATCGATTCTCACGCTGTCTCTCTGTGAGTGATGTAGCATGACAGTGACCATCGTCACAAGATGCTCGCGTACAGCTAATGTAAAAGTTCGAGTCAATATAACCTGTGTTGCATTTTGCACTGTCAACTGCTCTTCCTTTTTATTTTATTTTATTTTACGTTATTTTATTGAAGTAAACAAAAAGGAGGACGCGTATCAACAGTTTATTACTGGATTTGTATTGATGTGATGTGTAACACCGTTTGTATTGATTTCATATAATATAAGTAGAAACAGTCAGATATGGTCAGACATTAGATGTGTTATTTTATACAAGAATGTACAGTTATCTTTTTAACGAAAATATATAACATGGTCGCGAATATTATATATTCACACGTTAATATAACTGATACCTATTTATTATTTTTAATTTTAATTAAAATTGTACTTTAATGATCAGAACAAAAATTATTTGATTAGTCTATTCAGATCCATACAGATAACTTTTACAATCGGATAAAACGAAAAATGACCTATCATTTTGCAAATATATATATAGACATTATCTTATTACAATCTTTTTGTGACTGGCAATTTTGCGTGGAAAATATCGCGCAGTCAGATCAATCGTGAGACTCGCCACAATGAAAGTCTTGTTTGTTTGTCTCTCGACAAATTTAAAAGCGATGGACTTATCACGTCACTAATTTCTATCCTTGGTGAAGTGACGAGGCCGAGGAAGCGAAGGATAGTAAGGAAGAGAGAGAGGAAATGCCGCGACTGATTAAATCACATCCGGTGGGTGGGTTTTCGAGGGGCAATAGGGCGCGGATTCCGGGAGGGTCAAGCTGGGCGCTACGCGCGGCATTCCGGCCGGAACTTTATTTCCCCGAGGATCGCTCGGGGAGTTTATCGCTCGACGTGTAACGCGCGCTTTTTACTCCCTCGCTCTCGTTTCGAGACGCGGCCCCGGGGGCGCCTGCGCCGCGCCACGCCTCTTCCCCGTTCGCCTTATTTCGCCGTCCGGGACTTATCTCGCGCGCGGGACTTTTTTGCCCGAGCGACGCGCCGAACAATAAGCTCCGGATGCTGAGGGATTATCTGCTTAAAGTCACGAGTATCGCCTCTTCGCCGCCGTTGTCTCTCCCTCCCTCTCTCCTTCTCTCTCTCCGCGCTGCTTCCTCCTTCTCCTCCTCCAGCTCTGCGCTTCCTCCCTCGTCCTCCTACGCTTAATCGAAACCGCTACGCGCGGACTCAGCGCCGCCGTGCGGATCAGCTGCTTGTCCTTTCTCTCGATTATTTTCCTCGCGTATAGTAAGAGAAATTGTTTTTTGCGCGGCGATGCTTTTTAGAGAGTACACGCTGAGAATTTTCCAACCTGCTTGCGGCGTTTTTTTTTATCGTCACGTTCATTATTGGAGGATACTCCAAATCATACGGGTCACTTCGCTTGCCGGTGGATTGTTTTTATTTCGATGGTCGTTATTGCTAAAGCATATTGACGGATAAAAATATAATTGATCGTTTTTTTTTAGCGAGAGATTACTGTTTTCGGGAAGAGACTTGTCAATTTTGCACAAATCGAACTAAATAAAAGAACGACTGTTATTTGGTAAATAAACTGGCTTTTAAAATTCTAGAAAAGTTTCAATATTTGAGTTGCGATGGAAAATATCAAGTTTCGAGCTGGTGTAAGAGCTATTGAAGTCCGTCGTAAATATTTACCCTGCTTAAGCGGTATAAAACGAATCCCGTAGTTTCGTATGGGAAAGTGAAAAACGCATAATAACAGTCGCTTTATTTTATTTCAATGGTCAGTCTCTGAACTTACTCGTTTGTATCCTGAAAAGATTAGGTAACATAAAGAAAGTAAACTTGGGGCTTTCATTGGCGATAAAAATAAAAATGAAAATTTATTTCCAATTTCAAACAAAAGGATTTTAAAATATTACTAACTTTTTGCAGTATTTTAAATTTTGAAAAAATATTGTGAAAGTTATTTTATTTATTTTATTTTTTTTTTCAGTTTCGTTAGAAGCTTTTCAATAAAACGTATCCGGCAAGTTGCACGGTGTATTAATGGCTGAAGATAGTTTCTGAAGGTAAACTATTATTTTTTACAAATATCAAAAAAATTTAATCACGACTACATTTGACCTATTAAAGACCCTAAAAGTAAAGGGAGTGGGAAAAAATGCTGCATCAGCAGGGAAGCGCATCTGTGACATCTCCTCGAAAGTAGATTTTGCAAGATTTAAAGAGCCAGCCCGTGTACATTTGAGGCGCATTAAATTCGAATACAGCGTCATATTGATTCGAAGGAGGGCCGGTAGTGCGCCGATGGCCGTGTCGCGAGTCGACATCTCGCCGCGCGGCCGCACCGGCGCTTTTTATTTGCGTCCAGGTGACCCAGATTCGCGTCCCGGCTCTCCTTCTTGCCGCCGCCGCCGCGCAGGAGAGGCGGCCCCGGCCGAGCTCGGCCCCGAAATTCATGCGGAATAGAAACGGCGAATTTGCGCGTGGGACGGGCCTGCATTAAAAAGGGCGTCCCTGTCGAGGGGACGGGCGAGTCGATGAATTTGTCGAGCAGCGCGCCGCAAGAAGCCCGCGTACAATTAGGCGCGCGCGCGATTTTCCGCCGGATGCTTAGCCGTTCCACCGCGGGGTTACTAGATGCGATGCTTTCCATCGAGTCGTAAAAATCGTCTTGGCTGAAATCGCGTGTGTAATTTCGATTTTCTCGGAACGGTTATTGGAATTTTCTAGTTTATCTGCGCTATCGCGCAGGATCTGTATTATCTACGCTACGACTGCGGAAATTTCTTTTATTTTCGTTTATATTCATTTGTTATACAAACAGCATTTGCCGCAATTTTGTAGTTTTCTGCTTTAACACGCTTTTATACGAGTTTTTTACACACTTCAAGTGAGACGGTTTAACACGTAACTTTTGAAAATTTTAATTACTTTTTGAAAGTATAATTAACCCGACGGTTTCGAAATCATAATTAAAAAAGTTACTGCCAATTTCTCCGCCGACATTCTTACTTTGCCGGAGATAATCGCTAGTGCGACTATATAAAGTTATGACGCTTGAACTAAATGGATGTGAGGTTTTACTTCCGACAGGCAGCAGTTTGATATTTTTTTTTTAATCTTTTATTTGTTCAGATTTAAAGCTTTTTTTATTTCAGACTTTCGAATTCTGTGAAAATCCTTTGAAGTAAAAATACCGTGCATATCCACCCTATACATTGAATTTCCAGAAGGTTTTGTAATTGTTTTTTGTTCCGTCAAATAACTTGTAAAATATTTTTAAAAAATATCACTCAGAGTTTTAGGTACACATCATGAATATTATACAAAAATATATAAACCGGAAAAAGGAGCACAGCAAAGCTTGAAATTTTCAATAGATTAGACCGAGGCTAAAATCTTCGCAGTGCGGGTTATACCGAGAAACTCAGCGAGCCACGCCGTACCGTCCGTAGTTATGAATTCACGACGCAATAACTTACGGCCGGCTGCAATGCCGTACTTTGCGAGCATTAGGCTTCCAAGATACGAGATTTAAAGTTTTAGGTGCCACTTTCAGTTTCGACCCCCTATCCCTTTCTTTCCGCCTACCATCCACCGCCCGGTACCCTCACCCCCCTTCCGACGCCGTTTCCCGGTTCCTTTCGGACCGACGGTTCATTGCGCTCGGGGGGAAGGAAAAAAAATAAGCGAGAGAACGCGCGCGAGTCACGCCACGCCGTACGGGCCGCGCGGGGAAAATATTTAATTGAGCAACTGCGAAAACTTGCGCCTCGTCGAACTTTTGATTCGCCGGAGAGGGGCGGGAGTTTACAAGGGAAAATCGAGGTTAAGGACGGCTACGGGGCTCTTCCGCGTGATTTTTTTTCTCGCCGTTTCTCTCCTCTCTCTTGAAAGAGCTACGCGAATTTCTTAACTCAACTCATTTTCCATGCGAGAGATTTTTCAGCTTTCAGTGGACGTTACTCGGTGGGCGGTTTTTCGTTATGGCGTTGGATAGCTTCCGCGTTGAGCGTCATATTTCAAATTTTTATTTTTGTTTGAAGAATGTTGACGTATGCAATTGCGTTGGAATATTTTCGTTAGAAGTATAAATATTCGTATCTCAATAAAACAAAAATTTTTTTGTTATATTCTGTTATTTAAAACGTGGAAATTTAAATTGTAACAAAGTCGGGAATATTAAGCGTTACAAACGTTTCAGTATGGAATTTCATTAACTTTTTAAATGAAACTCAATAACCCAATATCGAATTTTTTAATTATTTTGTTAATTAAGTTAATTTGTAGCTTCTTAATTAATTTTTACTGTAAAATTGTTAAAACACGCTTACTTTGAAAGTTAATAAACGTTAAATGAAGTAAAATGAAAATATTGCAATCATATATCTTTAATAAACCCATTTTTATATAAAGGATTATGTTAAAAAGTTATTTCCGTTCTAAATGAGATTGTCAAAGCGATAAAAACATGAAGCTTCGAAGTTCCAATAAAAGGGATAAAAAAGGGCGTCGCGAAAAGCTTCCCACCGCTGAACAACGTCGCAGCGACATACTCCCTCAACCATTATGAAATCGATCCAGTAATTGATTTGCGTGTAGTTTTATTTGAACAAGGAGGAATCGGGGTCTCCAGACCTCGAGGGCTGCTCAGTTTGCATTGTAGTAACAAACCCCTCCCCCTCTGGAAAAGTTCAGCCGAGTACTGGAAAGACTCTTCTGCCTTCGTTTAACCGAGGGTTGCCATTCGTTTTCGAGCACATATTTCGTCGCGTCGTGTTTGCCAGATTTCCCCGGTACTGTTTGGCCGCGACTGCTCGCAGCGCCAGGGGTCCATTAGTAATTTACCGCTCGGTTAACGAGTGGAAACCCAATCGGACGCCGGGAAAGGCCCCCTCGCCTCGTAACGGCCCGGAGTGCTGCCGGCGGTTAAGCCCCGGCGTTCTTACAGCCCATTTTCGACGCCTCGGCAACTCAACGTCCTCCCGGAATTCAAAACGTCCGTGTAATTGTCTTCGCTGCCGGAGGACTGCTCGAACTTCTCTTTTTATGGAACTTGTTAGCGCAATCGACCGGGATGTTCCTTTTTTAAATTAAAAACTTGCCGAGAGTTAGTTGCGAGGGAAAAGAAAATTTGTTCGACTCGGTAGCGTGCGTAAAAAAACTTTCGCCCGGAACTTTTATTTGGCACTTCGCTAAGTGGAAAACTGCTCGACCCATTCAAATTTCCTCGGTCATTGTTTCGCCGCGCTCGCGAAATTCAATGGCCATCTGAAAAATTGGCGATCCGAAAGGTCGATAAATAATTATGAAACATTACGGGGGATAAAAAAAAAACGCACTTTTCTACAAAGCTGATTAAACGTCAACAGTGCTGTCAGTTCGGATAAGAGCGCGAGCGGCCGGCAGTGCTCGAAACGTCGGGGGAGGACCGGTGGGTTTATCGGACCGATGCCATTCAAAATTATTGCTCAATCAATCGTTTAATAGTCGCTTTTTTCCTCGTCAAAAGAGTTTCGAAATACCCACTCCGAAAATTTTATTTCGTGACAAGCGCGGTCGGACATTAAATGGAGCTGACAAGCGTCGGTCGGAATTCACCCCGGGACCCATCGGCGCGCGGAGCCACTCGCATTGATTATCTCGTTGTCGTCGCGGTGCCCTCCTCTTTTTTTCCCCCCTCTTTCTCGCGCCCCTCCGAGCGCACCGGCCGATTAAAAGATCCGGGCGAAAAGGAAAAATCGATCCGAATGCCGACGCAATTTCACGGTAGCGCCGCTTTGAATCAAAGCTCCGTCTTTACGCGATAATGACGAGCGAGGGAGAGGGGTTTATAGTCTTTAAGGCGACGTTACCGCGGGAAACTATGCATAGCTACGACGAGGCTGAAATGACGGACTTATAAACACGCCGAGCGTTAAATTTTACGGTCATTTGCGGATCGCTTATAAACTGCGCTATAGCATTGCTAAACGTTGTAATTCTTCTAAGACAGTTTAATAGGAAATTCAAACTTGTTAATGCTTTTCTTAGCTGACAATTATTTTCTAGGTCGAATGACTCAAACTTGCGGCGGCGAGTTTACGAGGGATTTGCTTACGTTCGTTTCGTGTGCTTTACTACTTTAGAGGATGCAAAAATTAATTAAAGCTTATTTTGGGCTTCTCTTCGTTGTTGGTACACGTGTACTGACAATTACTGGTAGGAATGGAAGAGTTTGTCGCTTTATTTATACGTTGAAATTAAATTTCAATTGTATTATCAAGTGTTCTTTTGTGAGCTTTTTTTTTAATGGATTGAATGACAAGAATATAACTTTTTTTTATCCACTTATGGCTCTGTGTCTCTCAGAGCTCAGAGTTCATTGATTCCACATTTGCCCGCAATAGAAATAGTACGCGTCACCTCGTACCAATTTATTCAAAATACTCGACCTATAAATTTTCGAATCTCGAGCTTCTCATATACGTCACTCGAGAGGTGGGAAAAGTCGTTAAGAAATTACGCGAAGCTTGACAGTAGAAGCTCACTGTTCATCCAAGATGAAATCACTGCTAAATCCATCCCTCCTAATATGTATATATAGCGATATGTTACCTATACAGCAATATCCCCGTTAGGCACGAACGACCGGGACAAACTGCGTACTTACCTTAGACCCTCCGCTCGTCCCTCTCGCACCTGCGCTCATCGAAGCGCAGCGGTCCGACGCTCATTGGCGCTGTGTGCTAATGGACCCGTTTGTTTTGACGCATCGCGCCGCCCCGTCGAAGGATCGCGCAGCCCCGGAGTGGAGCCCTCGGCTGCGAGGTGCCCGCTCGACGAGAGTCTCCGGGTCAATCGACGCCGGCTGCGCTACTCCGTCGCGCTTCGTCTCGCTCACTTTGCGCCCACCCTCGGGTGGAGGGGCAGGGGAGGGGGAGGGGAGGCTCATTTTCTGCGCGAGTTCATTTCGAACGAGCGCTTTTAAGGGCCTTTTAATGATCCGAGGTAAGAAGCGGGTGTCAACACTTTTATGACGTGTCGCGTTAAAAAGTACTTTCGGCGAATTTTCGCGAAATTCGCGGAGACTGCCACTCTTTCTATTATAAGTTTCCCTCGGTCCCATGTTTTAGATTTAAGATTTTTTTTTCCTAACTCCCGGGGAAAGGAAAGTTATGCGCGAAATTTTTTATGGATAGGTTATTAAATCTGAGTTATACCGGAGGCTCTTTTGTGTAATAATGAAAAATCCGCGCGGGGAAAGTTTAGTAACAGCCTTGAGGTATGATTTACATAATCGTAAAAAATTTGTTTTATCTGTTATTCATCGTTACGATCAGCATAATGCAATGGAAAATATGTGAAAACGTGCGCGCATTACGATACTTTAATATTTAACAGTCCCCTGCAAAAGTGACATAAATAATTTAAGCAACTGCAACAGCACATCTTGAGTGTCCTTCGCTGCGAGCCCCGCATAAATAGGCAATACACACGCGGCGAAATGAATAAATGAGGGAAATTCCGTTTATCAGCGCACGAACAAATGAAGCTTAGCGGGGATCGCCCGGCGGAAAGAGAATGTTTAAATTGGCCCCCAGTTAGTAGCTCGCAGGTCGCGCGAGCTCGCGTCGCAAGCCTTTTACGCCTCCCCGGGGCTCGCTGCGGTGGCCGTCGCTTTGTTCGCCAAAGGGAGGGCGACGCGGTTTTGCCGGGGTATCGCGGAAATCCTTTCCCGTCGGCCCCCCGACGTATATACGTCACGCGGCCCGCGGGAGGGAGAATCGGGGCGCGCGCCGGGATTGCAGGGGTGGGACCCTCCCCGCTTTGAAGGGGTGGCGAAGGGAGAGGAAGCCGCTGCCTCGGGACGTTGAGTTTGACGATGGAAAACTCGGAAACGAAGTCCATCTGCCGGCTGAAACTTAAGGAGGGGGGGAGAGGATGCGCCCGCCGAGGAGAAACGCGAAGAAGGGAGTTTCTTTAAAGCGAGATTAAGACGTAGGGAGGCGGAAAAGACCGCCGCGATGTGTACGTACTCCGAGATTATATCTTCTTTTCCGAGTTTATCCCGGCGAAAACGGCCACCGGGAAACTTGTTAAACTTATAATAATAATGACATTAGCGCGAATACTGTCGTTGCGAGGACTGCGTAACGCCTATATCGCATTGCGGATGTTAATGGAGTCTCGTTTTGTTTTGCCCTTTCTTCTCTCGCTGGTGCTTTTTTTCGTTATTTTTTCGTCAAAATGGGTAGTACCGGCGCTGTTAATTTTACTGTCCTTCAGAAGCGAGATGGAGCGGGGCAAAAATTCCGCGACGCTGTGGGATTGCCCGTAATTATGTCCTAATTCATCACAAAAGCTTTTCTTAGCGTCATATTACCTTCGTATTCATTAGGGCCGCTATAATCATGAAATGGTGCCATCCATCTTTTCAAATAACCAACTCGAATTTTTTCTCTTCAAAAAGCTCCGCTGGAAATTGAAAATATTTTTTAACAAGAATATCGTCATTTCTCTGCAGCGTTGCTTTGAGAATGAATTGAACTGAAATTTTTTTACATTATGAATCGTCAGATTTATTCTATCAATTTGTGAATATTGACCTTTCTGCGAATAATCTCTCGGATTTTATAAATTTGAGCTTGAAAAACGGCAGGACTGCTTAATGTTTGTACTCCATTCCTCTGAAACGTAAACTCTTTTATCGTTTTCCATATTTTTTCCAATCGACGCGCACTAACTCAAATTTTATTTTGTTGAATTTTTACGCTCTGTAAATACTCTAATAAAAAAAACTTAAACCGCTGAAATTATTTTTAATTTAAAAAAATCTTCGAATCAAAGCTTTACACATTCGAATTACTCTTTACTCTTAAACGTTCCTCCACTATTTTTACATGTCAAACGGTACAGTTTTATAGGCCATGTAAATTATAAATGCCTCCTTCATAATTCATACGTATGCAACGCTGCGTATCCTTTCCTCGCCGCTCCCTTTGACAGTTTTCCCAAGATGCTCCGCTTCCCGGCCCACCTCTTTGCATCATTGACCATCCTCTCAAGATTCCTTTATAAAAAACGAAAAAACTGAAACATTTCACTTTTCCATCTCGAGCTCCCTGCAGCCCGCGAATTCCTCGGAGAAGCTGACCCCTCCGTTTGTGCGCGAAGTCGAATAAATTTACGTTCCCTATTCGAAAGCATTTCCGTGGGAGAAATTTACGAGCGGACTCTTTGTTGTATTTTGCGATTGGCTCGTCGACTTGATGGGCGAGTCCGCGCCGGGTGCGGACGCCCTACGCGCGTCCCTGATCAGCCGCAAATGTTTATTCAGATATTCCGGAGGCCGCGCTTTATGGGCGATGACCGTAAGCCCCTCGCGCTCAATCTGTATTGCGGCGTTCGTGACCAACATTTTTCACGACCGCCTCGGCTGCGGGGAGAAAGATATTTATCAAAAAAAAAAGAGAGCCCGGGGCTCGCTCGCTCTTGCGTTTATGATTAAATGCCCGGCCGTACGGAGTGCGTAGTAATTAAGTCCGTCGTGTGTGGGTCACTCTTGCCACGTCGTATTAATTCGACCTTTGCCATGCGGGAGGATCCGAACACACTTCGTTCGCATATTTAGTTTCATCACGTAATTTAGTAAAATTACTCGATGCCGTAAAATTACTTGATATCGTAAAAATAGGTTTGGGACTGTAGTGAAGATTATTCAGGGAGATGCATTAGTTTCGGGCTAATCACCGTATCGCACGTGGTACCTCATTTCCTTTGTAAAGTTGTTTCGGTGCACTTGACAGAAAGTCCAACGTCTTGTGAAATTAATAATACATTCCGCTGTAACTTGTGTTTTGAAATTTAGGCTTTTAAGAAAATTATAAGTCCGCTATAATTTTTATGAAAATTCGTAATTTTATAAATGCGTTATATAATTGTGATCGATATAATTTAATAAGTGAGCTTAAACTAGTATGTCTATTCTTATTTAAGTAGTGATAAATATCGTACACGGTCTTTGAATTAATCATTTCCCCTGTACTAATGAGAAAATTTGGGGCCATCGCAATTAAGCGGTCGATAGCTTTTCTACATTTCGAGGACGCGACTTTGCTTCATTTATTATCATTCAATTATTTTCATTAATGCATTCGTAATAATCTATCAAATA
Source organism: Eurytoma adleriae (assembly GCA_900480045.1). Lineage (NCBI taxonomy): Eukaryota > Metazoa > Arthropoda > Insecta > Hymenoptera > Eurytomidae > Eurytoma > Eurytoma adleriae. The sequence goes on along the minus strand of UXGC01000064.1, from coordinate 283,879 downwards.
GAATATTCGCCTCGCATTACTTTTCAAAAGGGCCGCGATCAATTAATATTTACAAAGCTAACCAGACGCGTGTTACATTTACATATTCCACGCAGGCGCGGACCGCGCGAGTAAACTTTCTTTCCAAATTATAAAATGGAGAATTAACGCAACTAAAATTACGTCGAAACTTTTGCATTTGATATTTTACTTGTCCGGCACGGGCAATTTCCCAAAAGGCAGCCCAGAAAGCATACACAAATTTTCCGCTCCAGCCGAGTTTTGCCCGGCGCGTTAAGTTTAATCAATTCATTCGAAACGTAAACTCGAATTATCAAGTTCCGCGCGGACGATGTTTCATTCTTACATTGAAACGCGACCCCGCCCATTCGCACGGGATAACTCGGGTCGCGCGCGCCTCGGGTCATCGGCGCGTTACACCTGACCCTGCCGTCTCTTTTTTTTCCTCCCGATCCTCGAGCGCGAAACGAAGTTACGCGAAGCGTTAAAACGCTCGGTGGCTCGTTCCGTGCGGCTGATTACAGGGCGAAAGTGCCAAGACAGAGAGAGGTACCCACCGCATTGCGCGTAAAATCGCCCGTAAATATCAATGAGCGTCCGGGGTGGGGACGGCCGACGCGCTCTCTAATTTAAAATTAATTACCCAAGTCGAGGAGGGGCACAGTAGCACAGCCCAAGTTGCGAAGTTGCCATAGTTAGCCGAAATCCCTTGAACGCTCGCAGAAGAGAAACAGACAGAGCGAGAGCGAGAGAGAGAGAGAGGGAGAGAGAGAGAGAATGCGGAACACAAATTCCATCGTGCTTGCGCGGCCTCGGTTTAGACTAACGTGCCCGATAATTTCAATGAATATGTACGGACATTAGCATCTGCGCGCAACCGACGGCGAAACAGCGGTGAATTTTGCGGGGGCGGAGGAGGGGAACTCGCGACCGCGCGCGCGATACGCTAATGCGGAGTAACGAGTGCGCGCCAATAACAATGCTCGTTATATAGCGATACGCGCGCAACCTGCCCTTGCTGTAAAATATCAATCAATTATTTAGCCGCGATGCGTTTCAAGAGGGGGCGAGGACCGGCCGCCGCGGCCTTTGTGCGCCTCAATTATTCCTGCCGTTGAATTTTTCACGGTTACGGCAGCCGCGAGAGCTCGCCCCGGCAGTGCCGCAGCTGCGGCATTTTTTATGCACGAATGTTTCGCGATCCGTTGGTGTAATGCCGGTGTAATGCTGTTGGCAATTGTAGATTTAGATACTCTTTTTATGTATGTACACGAATTTTTTTTATACGGGGCAGACGAGATCGAATTTTTGAATTTTATTTTCAGTCCTTTGACGTTTCCGGAGCGCCGCAAATGATCCATTTAAAATTGACATTTTTCAAGTGGAGACTGATTTAATTTATTAAGAAATAATAATTTAATAACGTGGAGTAAAAATGGTAAGAATAATAATAGTTCAAAAATATTGATTTTTAATAACAAAAATGTCGTTATTACATTTTATCTTCATCGTAAAATGAATTATGTTTCAAATTTAATTTAAATTAAATTATGTAAAAGCACAAGTTTATAAATGGAATGAATTTTTCAATTTACAATTTTTTCCTTTTAAAATGATATGGATTGAATCCACCACAAAAAAACTTACTGAACAAAAATTTCGCTGCTTAGTGTAAAGGGCTTAAATACAAAATTATTATGAATCTATATTCAAGGATTCTAACGAACATTAAGCAACATAGTAAAACGAAAAATCATGAAAGACAAGAGTGCACGAACGCCCATGATCATCGTTTAAAGTGCAGTTGATCGTGGCATTCCTTTCAGCCGGGCCAGGCGATGACCGCGTCACAAAGCGGAAAATCAATCTTCATTTACTGGCGCCTGCCGGCCGCTCGTGTTCGACACCGAATCGCCCTGTAGACACGGCCGCGCCAAAGTCCCGGCGAAATAGCCGCGTGGCAAAGGTGCACGGTATGCGACCCCCATAGGCGGGCGCGTACGCAGATCATTGATTCCGCATAATCGGCCTCCGCCCGGCAAGGGAGTTCGCATCGATAATTCGGCGAGCGGGCGAAACGGGAAAGAGGCGCGGCGCGCGTGCACACCGCGGCGCGCAAAACGAGCCCGGCGGAATCGTCGACCGCGAGAGAGAAAACAATTAATAAACGTCGGCGACGCGGTAATGGAGCCGAGAGAGCCGCGCGTCGAGTGTCACATTAGCCGCGAGTTTGGTCGATGCGGCGCTCGCGAGGCGAGGGGCGGCGGGGGGGTGAAAGGGGGAGATAGAGGGCGAGCGAGGCGCCGCCGCCGGGATGAGAAAACTTTAAGCTTTTGAAATTCCCGCGGGCTCCTGCTATTACTGCAGGACAAAGGCGCGCCCTACCGCCGGCGCGAGATGTATATATATATATACGTGGGTTTTCGTACTTTGCACTTTATAGGGTGAGTTTGCGCTGCCGTTTACTTATTCGCTCGCGGCTTCCCTTCGCGCTCGACGCTCACACAGCCCCCGGGTCCCGTCTTCTTTATTATTACTGCATCTCTTTTTAGCGGCGGAGTGGAGGTAGGGGGGTGAGCTTTGTTTTTCGAAGCCAGTAAAGCGCGAATTTTACGAGGCGGCCGGGGAGAACGTCGACCGCGGGAAAAGAGAATATTTACATAGGCGAGGTGTTGCGCGCACTTTTATTGCGCGCGACGTTCATTCATATTCCCGTGGATTGATCTCGTAAATCATTCCCGCGCGGCGGTTTAAAACGGCGGACCAACTGCTAACGCATCCTTCGACTTATTGCATTTTTTTTCGAGACATTTACTGGTCGTATATAAACGCACGTGTATGTAGATGCTACTCAACTTATAACGTTATACTTTCTGGTAAGGTAGTATGTTGCAGTATGTGATAAAATTGTGTTAACGTTACTAGCAGATCATCTACGTTTTAGTGTTCAAAAAAAAAAAAATCGTTAGTAGAAAGGATCGGATATGTACTATGCACCATCTCCTTTTCAATGTTTGTGCTCTATTTGTATTAATCAATGTTAAATATCAATGGTTAAAAGAGATTCTTAAAGTAATTAATATAATAAATACTTTTAATTGATTTAAAGGACTTTAACCTGAGTCATATGAATATTTGCAAATTCTAAGTAGAAATATGCAGTTATGGTCAGACGGTGTCTTTTTCCATTGTTTTTGTTTTCCTCTTATTATGCCAATGATCTAGATTTCAAATGTTTAACAAAATTCTTAAAATAAATTCATCATTCTAATTTAATTAAGCAAAAAGGGTGATGTTTGTAAATTTTAAGTAGAAACGGGCGGGTATAGTCAGACATCACGTTGCCTTTATTTCAATGTTTCTATGGTTTGCTGATATTAATAAACTAAATATTAAATAAGATTTTTTAAATAATTTACACGCATTACAAATAAACCAAATAAGAAATACTTCTTTGCAAATCGTAAGTAGAAATAAACTGATATAGTCAGACGTCACGTTGTGCCATCCATCTGCTACATATCAATGTTACTATTCTCTATTCTTTTTCCTTTTTCAACAGAATACAATTTCATGCTCCGAGAATTCTTGAAATTGTAGTAGATCTATAAAAGAATACTTTTTTTTAAGATTTCGTTACTAAAATGTTACTTCAAAATCTTCAATAGTATAATTTTAAAAATTCATTAAATGTAAAAAAAGCCTTAAAAACTCGTTCTAAAAACACTGAAATTAATGTTATTCAAGATGCAAGCAATCCAAATTACGTTCGCTGATGGGTAGGATATTAAAATTTAACTCGACACCGCTACTTCAACGCAAGCGGGGCTCGAAATGCGGTTGGCAATTAATGCTTATTAGTCGAAGGTACAGATCGCCGTCAATTACCGGCTCGCAACGATAATAAATATTTCCGCAAAGCATCCAAAATAGATTTCCAAAATTGGCCATGCGTCAAATTTTCTGCGTACCGATGCTTGTCCAAACTGTTGAATACGGCCGTTCGTTAGTGTCTATTTTCGTTCGTTAGCTCTGTGTGCGTAATCGAGCATTTTACGTTGATCAAAATTTAATGACAACGATGGTAAAACTAAGCCGCGCATATCAATTAAAATTTAACAGCGTTTGTAAAAAAAATAGACAGTGCTACCTATCGAGTGTCAAAGAATCAAATTTATCCGAAAAAAATTTAATGACAAATTCAAACGGTCGATCCAATTGCTTCCCTCTACATCCCTTTCGAGAAGGGGAAAACTTTTGGACAGGTGAATGACCGAGTATTGCTTCGAAATTTTTGATAAATGGCTCAATGTTAACGTTGAAATGATATATTTTTCATAAATATCAAATATATAGTTATAGAACGACATATTACTATTTGATAATTTAACCCTCCTGCGCGGATATCTCATCCTGAAATTTACGCGTTTTCTGCAGCACTGAAGCAATTAACTGCGTAGGAGGGTTAAAGCCATTTTCCACATGATTATAATCTTATAAAACTAATTTATCTTTTATGGGCGTAGAATTACTTTTTGGATAGTTCGAAAAAGAAACACCTGATTCTGACGTTAATGTATAGGTATTATGTCGTTAACATGATATATTTGCTGATAATACACTGTGCAATGGTTTCGTATTAGTTACAAATGATTTTTTTCTTATCACACCACCGATAAAAATACCTTGAAATATTATGATTTTTAAGATAAGAATAAACTATCCATCTAAATTAACGTACAAGCCATAATAATATTTTTCAAAACGATCTAACTTTACTTTCCGGAATGCACATAACAAAATTCTTACTAAGCAGTACTGTGTTGTTCAAGTCCACTTTTAACAGCGCGAATGTTTAGCCGAGCAATGCTGAGAATCATTACCAGCCGCGCCCCTTTTAATTTTTCGAGCAGTAGATTAGCTTCGGCGCGTACCGGGCTTAAAACCCGCTCGCTCGGATTTGCGCATTTCACGAGGTAAGGAGCGAGCCGCATTATCTACTTAGGCAGCGACGCGTGGGAAAAAAACCCCCGGGACGCTCGCTACGGCGGAAAAGTCTCTAGAGCGCGCGGGGGAGGAGAGGGGGGCGCAGCGTCCGGCCGGGCAAATCTTCGGTCATTGTTCGGGCTTTGAGGTGCCGAGGGCCGACATCGAAAAGGCATCGGGACCCGCGGCGTGTACCGCCCGATCGACGTCGACTCTCGAGTTTCGCTTGACTAGTCAAGCCCTGCTCCCCGACGAGAGCGTTTGAGTTGCGCCTTGAATTTCCTTCAATTTATCCTCAGACGCCCCCGGGCTTTGCGAATAAACGTCAGCCTCGTCGCGAGGATCTTCTTCTCCTCCTTCTTTTTTTCTTTTTAAATAACTATCTTTCTTCCTTTTTGTGCTCTTCTGTTGTATTACGAAAATGGGGGGTAATCTGTTACTCGGTGCCTGGTATGGTTTTAGAGATTTAGATTTAAATTGACTTTGAAAGATTCTATTTTTATACGTAGTATCAGAATAAATTTAATCCAGACAATCGTAGCGAACAGTTTCTTGTGTGTCCAATGATTTCGTAACAAAATAATTGTTTAGACTCAAAAATGACAATTTTTACCAGCTTGTTTTAGAGATTTTCCAAAAGCAAGGAGTGATATGTGATCTTACTTTTTCAAATAGTTGAGTAATGAATTTTCTGTAAAAAAATACAGTATAAAAAACTGTACACAGACTGAATAGACATGAAGTAAACTATTAAGTTCCAAGTACAATGGCAGAAATTAAACGTTTGTTACTCAAACATACAAATTCATTACAAAAAGCTATTCGTGTACACTTGGCGTATGAATAATAAACAGGAAAGTATAACTGAATTGCAAAACAAAAGGATATACGCATGTTATGCCATTTTCGTAACTGCAATCTCTTTTATTACAGCACTCAACAAAAAAAAATCCCGTTTTCAACAATTTAATTAACAAAATTAATTTCCACCAAAAGCACGTACTAAATTGTAACGCCTAGTAGAATTATACTTGAAATTTGAGTAATATCACTTGCAGTTACAGGTCGATTCTGGAGTGCACGTCAGAGGGGCTCCAAATCGTGCTCTCGTACGGTCGCAATGACAACCGAGTCAAACGCAGGCTCCCGGCGCTCGCGTAAGACGGTCAAACGATCGCGAATCAGTCCGCGCGCGCATTTGCAACGCAGATCCCGTTCCGTTTGCCATTAACCCCCGGGCGCGGGTGCGCCGACCCCTTTGGCTGAAAAATAATTCGGCCGCCCGTCGGATGGGAAAAAAAGGACTGGAGGTGAAATCGAGCGCGGCTAGTTCGGCCCAAAAAGTTTCACGCTCCGCGGCGCCCCGGCACTCGATCCGCGTGTACCCACCGCTCGCTCGTAAATTACCGAAATATTTAGCGGCGAATCACTCGTCGGCTGTTCGAAAAAAAAAGGAAAAAAAAAAAGACGAGAGAAGCCGTTCGCTGGCGGGAAGGCAAAATTCTGTTATCGATGAAAAAGGAGCAGGTATTTTTTTACGTTAAAAATATAATAGAAAGAAAAATAAACAAGCGATCCTTTTTTGCAGTCGCCGAGGGGGAGCGAAAAAAAGTGTCACCCGTGAAAATGACGGCTAACCGCGCGCCGGCCGAACTATCACGGCTCTGTTGTCCGAAGACTTTGGAACTCAAACAAAACTTTAATTTTTTTTTCTTCCGCGCGGCCGCGCCCCGGCCGTTTGTCCGAAAACGATTTCGACCGTTAATGTACATATTGACCCGGACGGCGGCAGGTGGCCCTCTCTCCCTCTCCCTCTCTCTCTCTCCCTCGCTACGGCCCTCTTCTGATCAAACACGCGCTGACGTGTCCGCGCGCTGGTATATAAAACTCCGGCGGACCGGGCTGTATGTCACTCCTGCTCGTTTCATCGACTCGGTATAACTAGGAAGCGATTATCCTATCAGCCCGCGCGATTCGCTGGACAATGTATAATTATTCGCTCTTTTGTATCGAGCCTCTCATCCCCCCTCTCCCCATTGTACGCCGCGCAATTTCTACGGTCCAGCGTTTGATCGAATAAAATGTAATGCAGCTTAATCTAAATCTAAAAGAGTTCGACGCTGCTGATGGAAACGCGGACAAAAAGTGGATTAGCGGCTGATTCGTTTAGCCGAATGAATATTCTGGTCGATAAATATTCCGGTGGGGCGCATTCTATAATTGCTGCTCACGTAATTACAACTTGCTTCATTTGTTATTGTATAACTATAATTTTCCTCCATTGAGCTCTACGTAATTGTCAAAGAGGCGTTACAATTAATTACCATATTTAATGAGTTACATTTGAAACAGAAATGATATATACAGTTTGTTTTTTCGATTTTTTTAAGCCACACTAATTTCAGACTCGCTTTCAAAAAGGGAAGTGAAATGTTTTTAAAACTTCGTTGCGATTGCTTTTTACGTGATAGGAATCAAAAGCATGCAGTAATTCGAACTATTTTTTTACGTTTTATCTCTTCTTTATTTCGCCAATTCTCTGCTTCATGTAAATGTCACCCCTTTCATAACTCAGACTCCAGATGTCAAATCGCAATATAAATTTTGAAATAAAACGACCATTTTCTAAATCATGTGAAGCGTTTTTTCATGTAACTGTACGAGAGGACATGACTTTTCTGGGTCACGAATTCTTACGAAACTTTGGGGAATGTTATATGTTACAATAATAATATATAATGAAAGTCAAAAAATTACAAGATATCAAAAATTACGATTTAACTATTATTTTCTCTTTAATTTTTTGTTGTTTTTAAAGCTTATGCTTAAATAATTCATCAAAAGTCTTCTCAATGTTTCTTTTCTTTGTGTGAATTTTTGTATTTTATAGGAAACGAATTGACTACAATTTTGTGCAAAACTAATCAAGGTAAACCTTAGAGACTTTAAAAATGTTGAATATTAAAATTTACTACTTTGGCTTTGTTCATATTTTAAAATAACAAAACATTTTCCAAAATTTCGTAGGAATCCGCAGCTCAAATGCTACGTCTTCTCTCAGTATGAATAACTTAGTTTTACATATACAGAATAGTTCATTTTACATCAATAGTCAGTATTCTGTAAAAATGACTTTATTTATGTAATAATTTTTATCGAAATAATCTCATACTAAAAGTAGCAGACACACCTTGAAAAACACAGTTTCTACTCAACGGTACATTTCTTAAAAACTTTCAAAACCGCATTCTTACCGTTCATCTGGAAGCACGCGCGTGGACCATAAGGCCTCTCGCACTGGCGGATAACACCAAGCTTTTCAAGCGGACACCACGCGACAACTCCCCGGCACAATAAGAGCTCTTTGGCTAAAGCGCGTCGGTCGAGACAACCCCCGAAGTGGTTCGACGCCTTTGAAGAGGCGCGTGCACAGCGCGACGCCAGGTGTCGGCGCGAGTCAAAGCCCGCGTCCGCGGCAATCGCGCGATTACTCGCCGCGGAAAGAAGCCGAGGCTCGTGAGTCGGCCCTCGCGGAGGAGGAGACACTCGAGCGCGGTACGTGCCCGCGGCCCCGCGTCCCCTTGTGCACGCGGACAATGCGGCCGCGCGCGGATTCGCCGGAGTGGCTACCTGTCGGGTCGCGCGGACGCGTTCCTTCCTCGCCGTCGCGCACGAACAAAAATGAAATTCCCCGCGACGACGGCGACGACTTCCCCCTGCCGTCTGGAATTTTTTCATTTATTCCGAGGCGGATTTTATTCGCGCGACGCGTGTTTCATAATGTTGCGAGATTCTCCGCGACGCTGCGTATCGGCGCAACGTTATAAATGGGAATTGAAACTGGGGGGGAGCTTTTTTTAGTTATCGGTGTCTAATTTTATTTACGGCGTCGCGCGGTCGACTTCCGGTGGAAGTAATGATTGTTTTATTAACAGCTGGCGCTGCAAAAATAAACTGCGGGACGAGCGATAATTGCAGAAAAAGATATCGTCGTAATTTTATTGCGATTAAAAGGAAAAAAGCGCGGTGTCGAGGAAATCGACGCATGAAAATATAATTGCAATTATTTCGCGAGCAAATACGAAGCAATTACATCCGGGGCACGCCTACGGGCCCTTTATCTTCCCCGAGTAAAACGAACAATGCAGTAGCCGAACGGGAAAATAATATCGCGGTGCGAGCGGAACAATGCCGCGAAAAACCGAGGCGTTTAAGTGTGCAGGAGCCGCCGAAAATTAATTGGAAAACAAAGTAAAATAAATAAACTGATCTCCCACTCGAGTTCGCGCACGACAGCCTCTAATTATCGACGGAAACGAATTACCGTGAGTACGCGGAAAAAAAAGGAGAGAAAACCGTTCGGCTCCCGGCCTTAATCCCTCTTATTTTTTCTCGCTCGCCTCTCCCCCCGCCCCGGCTCGGGAAAGGGTGTACGGCTGGAGTTCCGGTCGAGGAGGGAAGAGGAGAGAGAGAGAAAAAGAACGAGAAGCGAGGCACGCGCGCGCAAGCTCCCAGGAGTAATGAACCGTAAACAATCGTCACGAAGCCTCGCGGCTGCTCGCGTGCTATTGAATATTGATTAAGCCGATATCACACGGTCTCCTTTCTCCCCTGCGATATTAGTCACGCGCTGCCTTCTTCTTTCGGTGCGGCCACCTTACTCCCTGCCACTCTCCTCGATTCATTTATCCCCCTGCATGTGTACACCGGTCACGACCGTATAATCGCGGTGCTGTACGTATCCATTTACCTTATTGCCTTGTTGCTTGTTTGCCGGTCGATCGCTCGGGGCGCCTCGCGTATTTCGCTGCATTTTTTCACCCGCCGGCGCTGCTTATTTTTTGTCGAAACGGCGTAATCGAGGAACAGCGATTAAAAGGAGGCGGCAATTACTCGTCGTGAGTCAGCGTTGAGTCACTCCGCTAAATAAGACGGTGGCTTTGACGGCGTGACCGACAGTTTTATAGGGCGCGCGGCGAGGGTGGGTTAAAGTCAACAGAGGAATTTTATTGCGGCAGTAAAAAAAAAGGAGGAAGGAGATAAAGCGGGGACAAGGAGCCTTACGTCGGGAAAATGTTTACGCGTAAATTAGCATCGACGTCGCGTGAACCGCCGCGGCAGAAAAACAGGTTTTATCGTTATAATATTCCCTTTTATCGGCGCTCACGCACCCAATCGAGAGACCCGGAGGTCCTGCCGCGGGTCGATAGATCCCGCACGCGAGCGGCCCCAATCCGCCGGAAATTCCCGCGACCTTTGGCCCCCTTTTCCCGTCCGGCGCGCGCGGAGCGTCGCTGAATTAATCCCGCAGCCGATCGGCCGGCGCCGAGGCCCGGGCCGGCCCTTAAGTGAGACGTACGACGTCTAACGACCTCCGGCCGGGCACCGTCGCCGAGGCTTACTTGCCTCGTCCCCCCCTAGCCGAGCTTCTTTTGTCGCGCCGACGGACAAGACAGCGCACCGGAAAGTTGACGCTGAATAAAATATCACCTTGTGTAACTGTTTTTTCTTCGACGTAGGGGAGCCGGGTGTCACTAGCCGTACCCGCTAATAAGTATGAAGAAACGTTGAAAGTGAATGGCCGTTTATTTTAAGTCGGAGGGCTTCGCTTAAATGATAAGCGATCGAATTTTACCTAGAATAAGTGACTATTTAGTTTTGGTATGGTTAAATTTGATAAAGAAAGTTGAAACGCCAAATTATAGGGGACATTTTTGTAGAAAAATTTTCCGTCTGTATCTTTCGTTTTGGTGTAATGAATGCGAGCTTCGTTCCTTTGAGGAAAAAACTTGCGGCACATTTTCTGTCTAACCCCGAATTTTCCGGGTTAAATTTGAAAAAGTTAATTAAACATTCAACAGGTATAAGAGTACGGTCAAAAAATTCTCCTATTCTCAAATGTGTTTTTTACGAGACCGTGACAATTACCAGTGGATAAAAAGGAAACATACATTTACAGTCGTAAAAACTTTTGACCTTTGTACACATCGCAATGTAACTACTTCAACAATCTTTTTTTGTCCTTTTCTCATAATCTCGTAATGAATTTCAATAACCACGCCGACCGTACTAAGGCACCACGAGCGAAAAAAAGAGGTGTGGGTGGGCTGAACTGCTTTAAACTAGCACGAGGCGTCCATTATCCCGGTGTAAATCCCGGGCTTGTTAAACGCCTCCCGGCTAAGGATCGAGTCGTCGCGGCCTCGTCGCCCGTCGGAAATCGGCGACGAATTGCGCCACGCCAGCCCCACCATTTATCTTTCCATCGTTTCTTCGCTGGCCCCCCCTCGGGCGTCCCTCGTGCGCCCCCGAGGCACGTCGCGCGAATTCCTTTAGGAAGTCCCCTTTATTTAGTGGCTAATAAAAATTTATGGTACGAGCCGGAGCGAAGGCCGAGCGGCGCGCGTTTACCCTCAATATTGAATATTCCGGATAACGCGGCCATTGTGCCCTCGGTAAAAATTGAATTCGAAATGTCGTCTGTGTCTTCGCGCCACTCGACCCGCGCCCGTTTCGCGCGGCTTGTTTGCGCTGAATTTTTACGGGCCTCCCGCTACTTCCCCTCGCCCTTTTCACGTGCGCGATAAAATTGCCAATGGAAGGAGTCAATTCCGCGCGGGATACTCCGAGTGAATAAGTCAGTCGCCGCGACGAGGTGAATATTTTCTGCGCGACGATTGCGATCCTGTACTATGAAATATCTATTCAAAATAAATGCGAAGCTGTGGGTGATGAATAAGGGACACGCTAGGAGCTTTAGATGCCCTATGCTCGGCGTAAAAAGAAAATTGTGCTTATTAATTATAATTTACTTTTTACGCCTTTAGACTTTAGACGAAAGGTTGACTGACTGAATTGTTTTTCGTTTATATATTTTATCTAGTGAATTTGGATGAGTTTTATCGGCAAATAAAGAGACATTCAGTTGGGGCTTCATTTCGATATTTATCACTGTAGTTATTTTGCAAATGGAGTATTTAATCAGCTTTTATATTAAAAAAGTAGATTATCCATTTAATTCAGTTGTAGTAAAAATCTTATTAAAGATATTTGACCTGAGCGACTTTCTCGAATGTCCAATCAATCAATATCTTATCTTTCAATTAATGAGAAAAAAGAAAAAAAAATAGATTATTGATACTGTTTTTCGTTTTTGTAGTAGAAACTAAAATAAATAAATTCTGAGGTAAAGTTATGTATTCATCACAAAGGATTGTAATTAAGATATTACTATACCGGTTCATGTTTCTTATTCACTGCCCCCTCCCCTTCCTCCAAAACCCAAATACAGTACTTGTGATCACATATGATCACTCCATTCTTCTTGTTCCTTTTTTATATTCTATTCCAGTCGATACATCTTTATATTATTTGGTTGTAAATTAAGATACACCACTTTAGCTTGATTAAACTCGGTGAACTCTACCATTAATTCTCCTAGACAAAAGTCTCACTTTTCCCCAATACTACTCTGCGGGCATATCGAAATCCCTCTTTTTCTTCTTGAACGGTACTTCTGCACAATTGAATTAATACAGCAGATACCATTTTTTCTTTTTATTTGTCAATTTTGCTCGTTAAATTCGATATTTAATTACAGCTTGTTCCTGCATCAATCGATGCATTGTTTAATAAATTACGCGTAAAGTGATATGAAATCACGCTTGCATCAGTAAAAAACGGGGGTAATTAAATCGTCGCGCGATTGGAGGGGAATATTTATTTATGAGAGAATCGACGGTTGGTCTCTTTTTTTTTAAGAAGAATTGATTACACGTCAGAAAAACGCTCGGCGCTCAATAATAAATCACGTAGAGCTGCGGTAATTTGCATTTCCATGGGAAATTAAATCGATATTAACGAATGGCGGCGATCCCGGCGGCGAAAAGTATAGTTTGATACTGTTCTTATGTAAGTTCGCACTAACGAGTTTTTCCCCGGGCTTTAATTTCCGCGAGCCTTTCACCGGATTTCCGATTCCGTAACTTTGATCTCTTTGCTTAACTTTCTTAGTGACGCGCGCGGCCAAAGGAAAAAAAAACAGAGGGAAAGTAAAACAATGAAATAGGGCGCTTTAAAAGGCGAGCGGAGGGAAATTTTACCGGGAACGAGAGTTAAAGGCGTATTGATTAAAAATTCAGCGTCGTTCTTGGAAAATAAATGTAGTTTCTCTGAGTATCTTTACTAATAGCAGGTATAAATGCGCGAATTCAACTTTACTCCATTTTGTAGTACGACCGATTAAATGTAACCTCGAGTTCTTATGAAGTATCGAGTTATGATTGTCAATTTATATATAAGAAAGTGACAGCAAAGATGAGAATGTCAGAATAGTAAATGACAGAATAAGTAACCGTATTTAATTGATTCCCGGCAGTAAAATGTCAATCAAGTATGAAAGGATCCGGTTTATTAAATCAATTTTCGATTTTTATTTTATAAAATGTACTTTTGTCTCCTTATAATTATGATTGTACCTCATCCGTTTTAAATAATTAAATTTTTTTCAAATAAATATAGTAACCATTAAAATCTCGATCTCAGTACACTTTTCCTTCGTATTCAGCATGTCCCTTTTCAGAATTATATTTCGGTTGATGACTATTTCCCGAATTTAAATCTCTATTTACTAAAATTACTATATAACTATTTCTAGATATCGAAAAATCGCTCACATTCGTAAATGACATTTTAGCTTCATTCACCGTTGAAAAGCTTCGTGCACGATGAACGTCTATTTCACTGACATTTGCAAATACATTTCTCAAACCACGCGAATTTCCATTTACTTTAACATCACCGCGATAAAACTGAATTATCCCTAAGACTCGCTAAGATCGCTTCTTTCGTCGTAATGCCAAAGAAGAAAGCCGAGTTAATAGGATAGAAGGGAATAAAAGGGTCCGGGAGTTGGGTTTGAAAATCGCTCCCTTGACTACCGATCCGGTTTTGCCCGGGCTCTTTGTCCGCCGCTTGAAAATCGTCAATTGGCGGGCTCGCCGTGTAACAAACCGTAACGGCGTTGGCGGGGAAAACCGGAGAGAAAGAGAGAGAGAGAGAGATATCCGCGCCGCTGCGAACGACAGCCGAAAAGAGTCGGGGAGGAGGTAGGGTTGCCGCGGCTTAATTTGCGGAGCGACTCGGCGGAGCGCCGGCTGAGAGAAAGCGAAAACAAAGGTAATTCCCGCGGCAAAATCAAATTCGTTAATTTGAGGAGTTTGGCGCCGTCTCCTCGAGGCGCCGAGTGCTCCGTTCTAATTCTCTAACTCCCTCCCCATCCTCCCGGCTTTTTTCTCTCCCTCCCTCCCTCCTCTAATCCCGGGGACGCGGCTGCAACTTTCGGCCCCGCTTCCCTCCGCGGGCCGGACTTAACGAATCAAATTGAGAAGGAGCGTCGCAGCTGCAAAAATGATTTTCTCTTCGGAAGGGACGTAATTTTCGACGCCGCCTCTGCCCCCCCTACCCGCTTATCCCCCTTTTCTCTCGGGCTTCTTTGAGGGACGAGCCTCGGGCCCACCGGCGCTAACGAGATTTAGCGATACTTTCAAAAGCACGTAGCGTTAATTATTATCAAAGGAGACGTTTGCTCGTCCGACTGTCCTTTTTTTTCATTGAACTGCAACTTTTACCCGTAAATCGCCGCGAAGGCAGTGAGCTAATACCGTCTCCTCTCCTCTTCTTTTTTCTCCTCGCGCTTAATTGAGAAGTCGTTTGCGCGAAGAACCAGTGGCCACGTTTCGCTGGCGCGCTCTCTCTTTTATTTTATTTTTTTCCACGAAAATTTTTATTCCCCCGCGAATTTATGGCCGGGCGGGAGGGTCGGGCGCGAAGTGTTATCGGAAGGAGCGTCAGGATCCGCGGGCATTTTGTATGGTAACTGTAATCGTTAAATGAGATACTGCGGCCGAAGTCGAAACTGGGCCATCCCCAGTCAACAGCAGTTTAGGATAACGAAGCATACACCGGTTGACTGGTTATAACTAATGATTGATGTCGCGCTGCTGATCTACATATCGATCCGAAAGCTTGGTCGTGTCGGCCGCCCGCCGCGGAGAGGAGCTCGTTTCCGTCCCGATGGACCCATCGCGCTCATAAAAATTCCGAAAATCGAGCGGGCGAAATGAATAAAAAATAAAAGATTTAAATACTCCGGGTGCTCGCTGGATTTACTTTTTTTTTCAATTTTTATTTATGCCGCTGCTCGTTATCTGTTCAATTTTATCTTTCGTTTGACCGATTTCGAAAAGAGCAGTCGTACGGCAAGGGTGGATATTTTTAGAAAATCCTTTTGTATTGTTACCGTTGGTGAAATCATTATAATGGAAATAGCATTGTATTGAATTATTAATTAATGTAATTGTATTACACGCTCAATAAAATGTTGAAATAGTTCAAAGGATGCGGCATTAAAATTGTAATAGGCAAGTAATACGATTACATTATTAATTAATTATTTAATAATAATTGAAAATTATGGAAAATAATATATTTGATTTAAAGCTTTTTGATCGAACATCCGTCTATATATCCATTCTATTATTAATATTGATCTTATTATCATGTTATTTAATGCAGTGCATAATCATAATTCATTCAATGAATGTATTTTGTAAATTTAATAATAGTTAATTTACTGAAGGCAAAGTTAATTAAATATTTGTTAATTTTGCATTAATACTGTAGATTTGCAATGTAACAAAAAAATTGCATTTTATTTTACGTAAAAAAAGTGAGAAAATCCCTAAAGTGCACTTATAATTAAATTCTTGAGATATTTTAAAAATTCCATAAAAAAATTCGGAAGGTGCATAAATAATAAATTTTAATTACCAATCAGTGAAATAAAACTTCGAAATAGTCAATGCGAAGACTCTCTCTCTCTTTTATCTCGATATTCAAAAAGTAATGCCAATGACTACTTGAAAAGAATCTTCAAAAGAAAGTGCATAGTATAGTAATCTTGGACATAAGCCCTTTGTTTCGTAAAAGTTATCTCACATTATTGTAAAAATTGATCGGATAAATCGCAATTTTTACAGTAGTCGGGGCAATTTTTTACTTAACGGGTAAAATTACCCTCTAAATTTGAATAAGTTAATTGAGTATACTCATAACTTGAAAACAGGTAAAAGAAAGCTTCTTCTCAGGCTTACAGAAAACATATTAATTTTTGCAAAAAAGAAAGTAATTCTAATGCAGACATTATTCTCTCTCTGTATCAATAAAATAAGAGGTTAACTTTTATCGTGTAACGAGGAGGTGCATACTCCCGAGGGCGAGGGCCCATCGCGCCCGCCCACGCGACCGCGAGATGATTGCCCTGCGCTCTATCTCGGGGTGGATTTAATGCCCGCGTATTAATCAGGTATCGGGCGCGGGCTCATTTGCCCGGCGCACCCGCGATACCTGAAATACGAGCGACTGTTTGCGGAGTAATCCAAATTGAATCTTTCGCGGAAAAATGGACGCGGAATGGATGGGGGTATACCGCGGCTGCGCGAAGGGAAGTCGAGGCCGAGCCCCGACGCGTTCCTACGGCTTTTGTATACAGGCTGCTCGATAAATATTTATTAAAGCGTTATCGAAAAGCCGGGGAGCGGCTACGTTTGAGCCGAGTCAGCCAATATCGGTCTCTCTTTCTTGCCCTTCTTTCGACCGCTCGATCCCTCTCCCTCGCTCTTTTTTACTTTTATTGCTAGATTTTATTTTTTATTGCGCCTCCATGCGATGGATTTTGCCAATCTTTTGTGCATTTCCAAAAAAAAGTTTAAAAACTAGCACTTTGAATTTTGATGAAGAGCTTTTGATATTATCATACTGAACAGTATGTTATGGATAATAATATAAATAATTTAATTTTACAGGTCGTATTTCTTCAGGATATAGTCAGAATAAATGCATACTTTGCTTCATTACATTTTTTTATTCCTCTTTTGATGCAGTAGAAAAAGATTGAGGTAATATTCTCTTTAATAAGACTAATTTTTTAAATTTTATGAAAATCTAAACGGTAATTCAATTAACGAGGGTACTATCGTCACAAGAAAATAGTATTCTAAATTCCTTGCAGTGAATATTCACTGAATTAATGAACTTTGGTTATTTTAGGTTTAATGATCTGATTTTCACTGCAAGTTTGTGAATATTCACTGTATTACTGAATAACTATTGAAATGTAAAATAGTGCAATTTCACTCTTAAATAAATTCGAAAAATATGTTAAACGTTTCCCATTTATAGATAATGACGTCCGCTAAATCAATGCAATTATTATCCCCAAAAATTTTGCAAGAAAAAGAAACGATTAAAAAGAAAGAACGACTTAACTACTTATTTTTTGGCACATTGTCGTAACTGGATGTTTAATACTCTCCCGAAAAACTTCGGCGCCCATTAATCTTTAAGCACACTTTCAGCAACTGCAGTGAATCAAATGCCTCCCGTTTAACGGGCCACTAACTCAAAACGAAAAGATCGCGCAATCACGACAGTCATAGAATCGACGCGTGCGCCCGACGCGCCGCGGATAAACAATGACTGATATTATTTAGCGCTATCGGCGTTTAGCCCATTGAGTAATTCCAATTGATTTTAATTTGAACAATAAAGAATCGCACGCACAATGCGGCGCGCGCGAAGTGTGTGCCTTTCGGTCGGCCGATGCGGGCGCGCCACTCTGCCCCCCATTGTCCACTGCATTACGCGCGCGCGAATTCCGGTCGTGCCGGTGGATCTCACCCCGGCCGATGGAGCCCTCCCGGATCTTCGCGGGTCGGCCAATTTGCGCCCGGGCCATCGGGATAAACGCACTTTCGCGGCTGCGCCTCATTAGCCCGACCGAATTAATAGCGCGAATTTCGTTCCACGGCTAATCGGATAGTCGACGATTTTAAAGGGCGCGGTGAAGAGGGGGGAGTACTTTGTGCCGCGCGAAATTTGCCGGACTCTGTCCCGGCGATTAACCGGCGATGGGACGGGAAGTTTTCCGCGTCGCCGGGGCTTCGGGCGCCGCCGACGGGCTGACGGGAGCCCGAGCGTAACTACTTGCGCGCGAGGCGTCGAAAAGTGAAAATAAGGTCGGGAACGGGGTCAGTCGGCGGGCGCTCCGCTCGATATCTCCCTGAAAGCTGCCTAAAAATAGCGGCGCGCATCTCTCCGCTCTTTTCTTTTAGTCGCTCGTTACGTCGACTGGACCCCATCGCTGAACCCGCTTTTTCCCCGTTCCAACGGTGCACTCGTCACAATTTCTTATTAAATTTTCGCTTAGATGGCTTTACGTCTCGAGCTTTTTGCGTAAATTTCAGTTTTTTTAATTTTACTTTAAGAGGAGTGCTCCGAGCTTTGGATGGCCCAGTCCATATTTTACTTTTATTCAAATTTCCCTTTACACATTTTCGAATATTCATTACTTTGCTGTATAAACTGATATGAAAATTCGTGCTTACTATGCATTGTATTAGTTTTAATAATTAATATTCCACTTGCATATTACATTAAATTTTCCTTTTCTGAAGTACATAGCAAATTTTAATATTCTATAATTTGGATGATTAATAACGGGAATAATAAATAATTAAATTATTTTATTTAATATCCTTCCGATATAAAGTTTCCGTACTAGTTTCAAACAAATTTTCACGCTTGCATAATTTTTAGTTTACAGGAAACTTTCTTAAAATTACTTTCACTTTTGTATTCTCTAAAAGAAAATTGATAATATAAGGAGTAGCGTAATTCACGAAATCGTAATTTGAATAAATTGAAGACAGAAGACTCATTTGAGCGGAGGGGAATTTGATATAAAAACAGATAACTCATAAAAATTTATAAGTCATAAAGAAGTGATCATTTTATTCATACTTTTATACTGTACCAATAAAAGTTGAAAATTTCACTTTTTCTCAATGCGTAGTTTAAAAATTATTATTTCCACTTTCAAAAACGTATGTCACTGTGACTCTATGAAATGTATAATATTCATATCGCATAATGATGCTAATGAGAGATAACTGCAAATATAAACCGCATTACCAAACGTATCATTCAATAAATAACATTTAATTAATCATTTCAAAAACTGGACATACTAATGTACGTTCTAAATTTGTGAAAATTCAATATTATAACGAAAATTATTAATACCTACTGTGGACTGGTTATATAAATCAGGATCATTCACACGGTAATACAATATCGCATTCAAGATTATCGACATCCTTCAAATAAATAATTCGGTCAGTTTTTAATAGAACCCGGCAGCGACGACGCGATCGCGAAACTGCTAAGTGCACTCGACGAGCCGTTTTAATATTTTAAAGTGTACAGCTCGGACGACACAATGGCCGGCGTAATAACGCCGAACGAGTCGCCCGAGAGCGCGCTAAATGAAGAGCCGGAAAACACGGGAGAAAAAGAAAGTCAGCCGGGTGGGAAGGGGGGGAGGGGGGCGCAGAGAGGAAGAAACGAAACGCGACGTTTACGTAAACCGGGAACAAAGGGAGCCTCCTATTTCCCCGATTGCGAGTGTCGCACTCCACCGCGCGTGCAAATAAAAAAGGCGCCGTAGACCGGAGGCACTTCCGGCGGCCTCTCCTCCTGCTTCGCCGCGCTCGTCAAAGTCCCCGCGTAATAATCGGCGCGCTACGCGCCGGGCATCGATAACCGACGCGGGGCGAGAGGAAAAAAAAACAGAAAGTTGCTAATGCGCGCGCGTGACCGGGGCGCCGATGCGCGCCCGAGGCGTCTGCCTGTTTTTTTTCTTCTTTTTCCTCCTCCCGGCGGAACGAGGGGAGGGGGATCCTCCTCTGGTTTTTTTTCGCGCGCGTTACGCTGATTTCGTAGCCGGCGAGTTACGGGCTCGTTTGGGGATAACGCACTTTGCGCCGGGGATACTTTTTCCCGATAAATCGGCCCCGAGAGTGATTCCATTTTTATTTTCGACGGCTGAATTGATTAGCCATACATTTTTTTCCCTCGCTCTCCCCCTGCAGCCCGCTCGCTTTTCTTTATTTCGTTTTCATTGCGCGGGGAGGCGAGCGGCACTGGCTCGCCGCCTCGATCGACTGGGTAATTTACAGCGATAGCGTTACATTTCTCTTCGGCGAGGAAAAATCTTTGCGAAGGGGGAGCTTCTGATTGCTGACGAATGCCGAGTTAAATATGCTGGATTATCATGATTTCGCGAGTAAGCAGCTGTTACGGTTCTAATTTATATCGAAATCAATTCGTTTTTTAATAAATCTCCTTTTTAAATTAATGGAACTTAGAAATATGGAAGTAGCTGTTTATTTTTTTCATCTCTTGAACGATTGCGTGATATATTAAAACGAGAAAAATAATTTCTTTTTTTTTATAGAGTAGGGATTTGACATTAGAATATATAGATCATTTTCTTTTTTTGAATGAAAAAAAATGTAAAAAAATTCAGTTGATATGTATGGTATGAAAAACGCGTAAATTTCATAACATCACAGGGTGCAAAAAAGTTAAAGATATTTATTCATAAGTAATGATTACAAACAAGGAGGCGAATGAAAAAAAATTGATATTTTATTCATATAATTTATATATTTACACTAGAGCTATATGAACTGAATTTTTAATTATTAATTTTATAATCAAAAGTATTATCAGCGGCAGTTTTTTGAATATTAACATGAACCTGTTCAAAACATCACACAAAAATGACGAGTACATTTTTCGCCCGCACTCTCATCGAACTGAAAAATTCATCGACAGCCAGCGGCGAACAACAATTTCCCCGCTGCTCGGACCGACTGTCACTTCCGCATCGCTTTAGCGACGGCTCGCGTGCTAAGTGCCAGGCGCATGATCCGCGCCAGCTAGCGCGTACACACCGCGGCTGCTTGATAAGTTGGATGCGCCGTCACGTGACACCGGCGTCCGACGGCGGAAAATCGCGGTGGGGGACGAGCCTAGTATCGGAAAATTTAAACGCGCGAAAACTCGCTGTCAGTCGTTTCCGCGTATCTGTGCGCGTACTCGACGTCTCACTCGAGACGCGAGGGCTGGCAACGCCGGCGTAGGGCTTATCAGCAGTTAGCGCCGGGTAATCGCTACACGTCGTTATCGAGCTCGTTTTTTCCACATTTTCATCCGTCGCGCACCTAAACCCCCTCGCTCCCTCCCCCCCTTGTACACCGATGCATTTTTCACGCGCGCGCGACAGGCCGCGTTAACAGCTATCGAATAATTGCCGATCGAGCGCGTTGCACCGACTAATCACATGACTGCCGCGCGCCCACCCCCGCGCCGGGCCCGAAACAAAGGAGCGACAGGTTCAAAATGTACAATCAATAAACGACACTTAAACCATTTTTCAGAGCGGACGATTAATCAAAGCGCGGGTAGATATAGATGTAGGGGAGGTGGGGTGGAGGGGCGAGGGTTCCCCCTAGCCGGGACGGTCTTGCTCGGACGGTCGGTTTTTCAGCGGCCGGAGAAACCGTGCTTCGTTAGAAATCTAACGACGGGTGTGTGTGTGTGTGGGTGCGCGGCTGGACTCCGCGGTGGGTGTCCAGCGGGCTCGGCGTGGCATGACCGGCGCGCGTTCATTTTCGACCGAAAAGCGGCTGACCATCGACGCGTCCGGCTCGTCTCGTTTATCAACCGGCCGATTAGCTTCCGCGATTTGATTAACGCCTTAACGAGCCGACCGTGAAGAACTTATGGGGCTCGTCGTGCTTACCGATGTTGCGCTTCTGTTTCACCTAAAGTGATTCTTTTTAAATGTGATTCATCGTATGATGAATTATTTTTTAACAGGTTATAACTGATCAGAAAGATAAGTAATTCTTATAATCGTTAAAAAACAGTATTTCGTTAATTATATTTCGTTAAAGTAAAACTTTCTAATAAAAGTAATTGAAAACTTGATTTTCTTTAAACTAGATTCAATTCTAACAATCTCGTAGAAAAATGATGAATCTTCCTTTTTCTTCTTTTGTGGATGAAATGGAAATAATCAAAGTAATCAAAAACTCGTTATGTCAATCTTGTATTACTGAAGCATATTCAAATTGTTAAATTACAGGATGCCTTAAATAATAAATGATGGCATGGATTTTCCATTTTCAGTTTTGTTTAATTAAACATTAACTTTAAAAACTAACTAATCACGTATCTTGCATATAAAAAAATTGTAGATTAAGTATCTGTCAGTGCCTAAAAGAATTAGGTATTAGTCGGTCAGCGACCTACTTGGTTCGATTATTATTTGTGCCTAGTAATATTGGAAAGCAAATAGTTTTGTCAAATATAATTACAAACTTATCAAAATAACATCAGATTGATTGACACCTCCAAAAAAAGGAAAAAATAACAGTATAAAAGTGATTCATCACTTTTAGTACCCAATTCTCCTTCCTACCGAGCAAACCACCGCTCCGCTCATCAAACAAGCTTTCGAATTGTTCCTTCAGTTTCAGAGATCAGCGCGTATCGCAACGCGAACTGCTGGGAGCGGCCCGACGCCGACTGACCGCCGGAGTGGCTCGTACACGCGGCGCGACTATATAAAGCGACGCGGCCGCCGTATACCAACGAGGGGGAGATAAGCGCGTCCGGGCGTTAATGGAAAATACTGGCGCGGTTTACGGGGTACTGCGGGGGATCGCCGCTAAATCCTCCCGATCAAGATTTCGCCGCATCGCGATCGCGCGCGCGCGCGAGCGCACCCTTAAACTTATGCAAAAGCGCCGTGGCGAACTAGGCCGCGGGCGACTTCCGTCCCCCCGGCGCCGGTGGGCCTCGCGACGCGCCGAGACGATTAGCCGCCGGTAATTAAATACACGTGCCCAAGTCGCAACTCCCCCACTTCTGTCGCTCGCTCTCTCTCTCTCCCTCGCCTTGGGCTGCGATCTGAAAGTCTAATGCGCCGGGGGTTGAGGAGAAAAACGCCGACACATGTGGATAAGCGATTTGACAGGGCTGATAAGAGTCTAGTGTGCTCTTTTTTTAGTATCTGTTGTAAGTGGAGATAAATAAACTCTAGAATTTTTTCCATTCGATATTCTTCGTTTCTTTCCAAGACTTTTGAATATTGTATGAGCTTATGATAACAAGGATGTATTTTTTTTTTAAAAGGAAAGATGTTACGTATTTTTTTGATGCATTGTTGCTCTTTGAGGCCAGGTTTGAAATTAGCAGTTCATTTGATACTTGGGTAATGTTAGACAAAGCTTTGTTAGGTTTTTGTACCTGTAAAAGGAGTTGATGGGATTACTGAATGAATTTTGAACCAAATATCCCGCAAAATTTAAGCCCGCGATTAAACATCGGGTTACACGAGGATATTGAATTACGCAGCTTGTCGTTCATGCCATAAATTTCCTTGGTGGATTCGTTAGACGCATTTCGCGCGCCAATTTCAAACAATTGTCGATTGTATTCGCGGAAAACGTGATGAGCATTATATCACGTTCTACCGCAGCGGTAGCAATTTTAATTTCGTCAGAATGCACAAAATTTACCGCTCCGCTGAATATCTAAGAATAAGTATCTCCTCGAGTATGAAAAATACAGTCACAAAGGAGGAGATAAACAACCCTCCGCGTCAAACGAAAATATGTCATATTGGAAAGCTGTCGGGTGAAAATCGGTAAACGCGTTACGCCAAATGCTCGCTTTAATTGTCATGTTACGGGCGGGTCCTGTACCCTTGAATCGATTAACTTTAATTCATCGATTCAATTTCAGCGTGTTGGCGCGTTCAATTTTTCCAAGTGTTAATTTAACTTTTAAATTTGCACTCGCAAAACGAATTACACATCTGACGGCGAATTTCAAATGTGACGCGTGTCGCCGTTAGAATGCGGTAATTACACCCGGGCGATGTAACGAAATTTGTGGAAAATTCGAGGACAAGTACATTCATCATTTCAATACGAGTTTGTACAGTGCGTATTTAAGGAACACTTACGTGCTGAAATCGAACGGTGTATTTAATCAGATAAAGCTAGCACGAAAAGCACTTGTCACGATCAAGCGGATTAAGCTAGCAAATTTGTCGAAACGAAATGATAAAGGAAGGTGTTTGCGTTAGCCAACTGCTATACTCGTAATTTCAGTAAAACGTCCGCTAAAGGTGCACGAGCGGAGATATTTTTTTTATTGTTTTAAGACTCAATTTATTTGGAGGACAAAAGGCAGAAATTTATGAAAAAGAATAAATATTAGAGAAAATGTAACTTATCAGATTGAAATAAAGTAAAGCTTTTAAAGAGAGTACGTAAGTAACACCTACTTCGATCATCAGCATATCAAAAAATAATGTTTCTCTTTAGGAAAAAGAATTTCAAAACTTATAAAACCAATATCTTTAAATTTTGCATTTTAAATTAAGCATTTAATCAAGGATTTTTACAAATTTCTTTAAACATTAAAAAGAAGGTTTAATATAAATTTAACAAATAAGTCTTTCACATTTTTATTCGTGCTTAAAAAAATCGCTTAAAAAAAGAGAACAGAGTACCCCGGAATCTCTCGAAATACCGGGATGCTCTTAAAAAAAACATCGAACCTGTCCTTTCGACGACGTCACAATAATCGCCCGGACGATCCGCAGCGAGTTATGCCGAAAACAAAAATCGCAGCTCGCGCGGTATTTCCTCGACGAGGGAGCTCGAAAAAAAAACAAAAAAATCGCCTCGGCTTTCATCGGTAAAAAAAAAGCGAGAGACTCACCCTGAAACAACGCCGGAGGAGTGCCAAGCTTCCGCGTTGCATTTTACAATCGCGCCGCTGGCGGGCATTCATTTCGCGGCTAATACGAGCGCGCGCGTTAAGGGTACCCCACAATGCGGGCGGCGCGTTAAAATCGAGGCGATGCGCGGAATACGATCAATGCCCGCGCGGCCGATCCGCGTCAGTTTCGAGAGTTACGGCGGCCGAGCCTCGCAGGACGGCTGACGGGCATTGTGCCTGCGCCGGCCGGATAACGGACTGCAATTATTGCGACGGGCTGCGGATCTTTTTCCTGGGCATTGGCCGCGCGAGTTTCACTTTTTTTTTTTAGGAAATCCGACACCTGCGCGATCGTTTTATGGCTCCGCTGGCGCGGCGATTGGAGGATCGGGGATACGATACTTTGGTCGTTCGCGCGCGCTTTTAAAGCTTTTCGAAATTTATTTTTTTACATTGATGGCGGTGAAATGGCTCGATGTTTGTAATGGGTTTTACGCAGTGTCTAAAGCTGTCGATGGAATTGGCTGCACGTAAACGGCCTTTTTCTGTTTTTAATGAGATAGGGTTAAATAAATGAAAGCTGACTAGTGCAGAAGGGCGTAACGAGTTTGACCATTATTTGTATAGTATAAAAAACCTTTTTTTAATTTGAAGTTATTTGAGAAAAGAACGAATAATATTGAAGTCAACGTCTGTCTACATTCACCTGTTTCTACTTGCATGTATTTGAATTTATTGGACAGAAAACGAGTAATATTAAAGTCGGTGTCTGACTATATTCGTCTGTTTCTACTTCCATATATTATTCTAATTTTTCATCTTTATATACGAATAAAACTATGTCAGTAAAATTTTCATTGAGACAGTGTATTTCTAGTGCAGAAGTTTAAAACTTAAGTTAGTAAAAGTACATATTCTCATTTTTTTATATCTGTATGTAAAGTGAACAATTTTTTTATATTCAAAAAGTTATTGGATTTCGAAATCTTAGCAAACTGAGACTGGAAACTGAAACTTGAAAAGTAACTTTTGCGAAACTTTCGACGTTTTCTTGTTTTTGCTATATGTATCCCTTTCTAACATTATATTTGCAAATTCCGACGGAAGTTAATATTGTTCATAGACAAGAATAGAGAATCATACTGTGAGACGAAATTTGTTTGTTTTCCTCGCAGTGTTTATGAAATTTAAATACTAACTTACTGTTGGAAAAGTTTTAAATGCATCCTCTTCATCATTTATTAATAATTTTAAAATTTTATTGATATTTGTAAGTACGTTTTGTGTATTATAAACTGTGCGTTATACCTAATAGTTAGTTTTTCAATCTTTAAATGTGATAAGAGCAAGAGTGATAAATACTTTTTTCTGTAGTATAATAAAATTTAATTCTGCAAGATATATTTTAATGTAAAATTAATTAAACTTGTATTACAAGATTTAATTTTGCCATAAATCACAGTTATCAATCTCAAACTTTAAACAACAAATTCCATTCAATACAGAATCGTTGTTCTAAATTAAACAAGTTTTTAAATATCATTTATTTATTCTACCGTACATGTTTATAAAACAATATTTTGAAAAACTTTCAAACACACTCAAGCTGCGTTGATAAAACTGCCAACAAAAGCGTGAGCTATAAAAAACGCCGGGATGAAACTCGAGGAAAAACAATCAAGCAAAAGGTATCAATAGCACTCGCCCGGGCACTTTTCAGAGACCCGTAAAAATTCGGCGCGCGGACATGCCGTGCGATCGGCGCGTGAATCGCTCGTCCTTCTTCCCGGCCGCGTCGATGCATTAATAGTCCTGGGCGCGAAGCCGCGCGGCGGCACCTCCCGCAATCTCGAATCGCAAGGGGGACGAGAACACACCGGGCGCTGTTCGCCCGGCGCACTCCGGGCTTTCAAGCGGCCGATTTTACTGCCAGCGATCGGGGAAAAAAATTTCGCCCTGCAAATTGGAATGGATTTCGGACAAAGGAATCCGGAGTACAAATAAAACGTTTGCCGCTTTTCGCCATTTTTTTTTATTCCCCCATTGTCTCTTGTCTTCTATTTGGGTGTACACTGAGACTCTTTCTTTTTCGAGAGTCGGTCAGTTGTGTTTTTCCTAAATTCCGATCGTGTATTTTAACTTTCGGCCTCCCGGAAAGTAGTCGGTGCAGCGAAACCATTTTTTAACGCTGTTTTTTCTGCACTCGGGGCTCGTTTTTTTTAATAAGAAAACTTTATCGATTGCTTTTAACTTTTCAAATACTTTGAAACGCGAAAATCAGAATCAATCAAAAAGATAGTTTTCTTTTTGAAAATGGAAAAAATGATTAATGTAGAGAAAAAGAAAACGGGTTCCTCCTGGAAGGATTTTCTTATTCAAACAAAAAGTCCTTTCTTATTCTTTGGTATTTTACTTCGCAATTATTCTTGATCTCGAGCGACGTTAAAAAAAACGGTGAATAGTTCAGGCTAATACTCGCGTGACTTATCGCCAGAGCCGAAGATCTAATCGCTAAACTTAGTTTCCTCGGAAAGGCGCAAGACCCGACAATAGTTAGGCTCTCGTATAGTCCACGGCGGAAGCGAGGAAAGAATCGGAGCGAACGGGGGGATTCGTCAAATGATCCGAAAAAGATCAAAAATACATCAAAAGATATTTCATACTCTCGACTCGAAGGAGCGAACGAGCGGACTTCAGTTTGCGCGGGATGAGAGAGACAGACGGGAGAAGATAAGAGGGGCCGGAGGGGGTGACGGTAAAAAAAAGACGAAGAAGCACGACGCTCGATAAAGCTCAAAACGATAAGCTGTGCAGCGACAGCAGAAATTGTAGGAGCTCGGCGCAGGGGGGAGGGGTAGAGAGAGAGGAAGCCTCGCGCCCGCTGTAAAAGACGACGTCGCCGAGAGTATAAAACACCCGGTGGGGGTAGGAAACGAGCGAGAGAAGAGAAAAAGGAGGCGAGCGAATGAAAACGCGATTTCGGGTGGGGCCACGTGTACGCACGCACTTTTTTCCCGCGGCGAAGGGAGGCAGGAGGAGAGAAGAGCAAGCTAAGTCGCTCGTTCGGCCGGCCGGTCACGTCCGCGCCGGCCGCGAGATCGATGCGCCGGGGCGAATCGAGATGAGGGGAAGGGAGCAGCAGGCCTCGGACAAATTGCAAGAACTGCCGACGGGCTCGGCCCTCCCGCGGCGTCTGGCCTTTGGACGGAGGCGCCACGGCGTATATCGGATTTCCATTGATTCGTCTTCCCTTTTGCCGGGCTCTCGCCTCCCCCTCCCCCCTCAGCGCCGCCGGGCGAATAAACAAGAATATTAAATAGCGAGCCTCGTGCCCCGGAGCCTCTCCCCGCTATAGCTCATTTTCTATCGCGCCCCGCGCCGCGAAAATAACGTTAAAAGAGTTTTCGCTAATGGAGGGAACAAAAGTTTCATTCGTTAATAGGTGGAAAGTGCTACTTTCAGGGAAAATTGATGCTTTCAGCAAATACGCTTACCTCGGCAATCGCGGCGGGAATCTTTCAGAGATTATTTTCTCTTTCGAATCACGGACCTTTCGCTAAATTACAAAAACACCGATGGGTTTACTTGCGATATATTACACTCCGGTGGGGAAGAGGCACTTTTATCATTTCTGCCGGGAGCAAGTCGATGGAAATGCTTCTTTTCATTCGACGCTCCGTCCCGGACGTTACAGTTTTCGCCGTTATTTTAGGTCATTCATTAAGCGTGCTTTCTTAACGCTCGGTGCTTTTCCGAGATCGTAATTTCTATTTTATTTCTGTATTATTTCCGATTTTTATCAATTCTAGTCAGAATAAAGTTTGAATTTTTAAAAAAGTTCTTTTTGTCAAATATTATAATATTTAATAGATATTTTTCGAAAATAAATCACTTATTCGAGAATCTCATTTCGAAGCTATAGGTAGAATTTACTTCATAATGTGGAGTTACCTTTAATTATAAAATCAACGAACTGGGAAATTTAATTTAATTTTCTTCAGTGCTCCTATTATGAACAAATAATTAACTACAATTATTTTAGTCTTATTAACTGCGTAAAAATTATAAAGTGAAAATGTTAAGAAAATTTTTATACGTGTTTTAATTAAAACAAAATTAATTTTGAAGTTTTCCTGCAAATTTATTAAGACGAAAAGTATCATCTATTCATCATAATCAGCCTTCCTTTGCACAACAAACAATTCTGATTTGATTTGCAAATAATTTAGAATTTTATAGTTCAATTTCTATAACAATCGATCAACATTAGCTTACGGAAATTGAATATCTTTTTCGAAAATGAAAAATTATAGTTGAATATTATTTTACCTCGATATCAACCCCTATTTTTCCTTGACACACAAAGCATTAGGCCGGAAAATAATAAACAATAAATACAATCACGAGTGTTTCCCAGTAAAGCCTTGAAACAAGAAAAATCGACGAAAAATTTACGACTGCTTATTAATCTCATTTAACCTGGAGCGACGCTACTTTCAGACTTAGCGAATCTTCGTAAAACGATGCTCCATCTAGCTCGCCAGAGTACGGCCCTGCCCGGCCGAGATACCACGGCTTAATGAATCCGGAATTTAAAAAAAATGCACCGCCATAAATCCCCGGGTGTTTACACGCCGAGCAAATCGTCGCGATAAATAAGCGATTCTCCGGAAGTCATCAGCGCGACCCCAGGCCCCCGCCCGAGGGGCGCGCTGCAGAAGAGAAAAGACTGGCGGGCGCAACAGCCGCGCGCGGGGGTAGAGGCGCGGAAAAAGCCCCTGCGGCAGGGCGAGGGGTGGAGGAAAAAACGAGGAATTGACAAATTGCGTGGCGCGTGCCTTCGAGCCGTCGTCGAGGCGAGAAAATCGTCGGGATGCGCGCGGCCTCGGAATGGCACACGTCGGAACGATTGAAATCACTTTGCCCGAGAGAGCGGGGAGCTGCGCCGCCCGGGATTCCGTCCGTCACTTTGTTTATTGGGCGGGACTGACGGCGGGGACTCGTTCGACTTCATTTCGCGGGAGACGCCGCCGCCGCGATAGTCCGCGAGGCTCTGCGCTCCTCGGCTTTGCGGGGAAAAGTTTTATTTCCTTTGAAGCGCTGTAAGGAATGCCAGACAGCGTGTCACCCGATGGGCTGCCACTACACGTCTGAGAGTTTCTTTTTTAAGAAAGTGGATTTAAAATATGGTTGAGTGGCCGTGCTGGCTTTTTCTAAAAAGCAAGATTTGCTTTGCGCTGTGTAAGGTGATGTCAACTTGCAGTAAAATCTTTCATTATTAAAAATAGTAAAAATAATAATCTAGTGTTAAAAGCTTATTCAAAAATTCATATTTCAAGATATGAAATGACTAAAGCTCTGAACAATTCGAGAGTTTAAACGAAATTTTATAAATTAAAAGTCATTTCCTAACATCAGTAAAATAAATAAATTAAAAATTTTATGTTTTAGGTTAACTATTAAAATAAAAATAATAAAGTTGCTACAAATTTGAATGTTAAATAATTACTCGTAACCTTAAATATAAAATTACATTCATTTTAGTAATGATCATCTGGACTCTTTAAGATGGACGTAATGGGGTGATTATAAGTTTTAGAAAAGTCAAATATTTCACTTAATTTCTGATCTTGCAGAATTTTTTTCGTGTTAAAAATATGGAACATTGAAAATAATTTTCAGAAAATAGATAGCAGACAACAAATTGAATTTATTGAAATTTATTTTCAGTTTGCAATTACAATGCGAGTGCATTTAAATAAGATAATTCTAACTTCAATTTGTTGGACTTCATTCTCCAACCCCTTCGATCAGAAGAAAAACGACTGTTGACCCGCTTAATCAATACTAAAATCGGACTGTTCGCAACACGAGTACATTATCGTAAGTAGCAATGCTCTATTTAGCAAGTAATCGCAGAAACAACTGCAATTACAACGGCGGGGGTGCGCCGCACTCCGAATCCCGGGTCGCGGTCGTCGCGGGGCAAAAGCCGATGTAAGTTAATAACGGGAAATCGATATCCGGCTGTCATAATCAGCGAGGCGTGCGAGGATAAAGTTGCCGAGCAAAGTGGGATCTCGTGTTTGAAGCGTTTCACGAGGCGGCACCTGTCGAGAAATTCCGCGAAATTGGCGCCCCGTTTCATTCATCTCCTGTCCCTCCTTCCCTCGGACTACCCGTCTTAATCTTCGGCCTCGCGCCCGGCGCGGCTCGTGCCTTTAATCCGGTTTTCCATTTTCGCACGATCCCCACCCTCCACCCCCCCATCTCCCGTATTGGAAAATCGAATCCGTCCGAAAGTTCGGATACGGCCGGCTCCGGGGGAGGGGGCGTCCTTTAGGGGCCGACAGACACGCGGCCGACTCGACTCTCGCTTTATACTTTACATGGAAATTTACAAATGGAAGGCAGGACGATGTTTTTAGATCGAAAAATCAGCCGTCCGCCTTTGTGCCGCGCCGGCGATATCTTCAATTTTCACT
The DNA here is from genome assembly GCA_900480045.1 of Eurytoma adleriae. Taxonomy (NCBI): domain Eukaryota; kingdom Metazoa; phylum Arthropoda; class Insecta; order Hymenoptera; family Eurytomidae; genus Eurytoma; species Eurytoma adleriae. The sequence goes on along the minus strand of UXGC01000064.1, from coordinate 252,704 downwards.
CGCATCGACGGCCGGACAATGGCAGGCGCCGCGGCCGAAAGCAATATTCGCCGAGCGTGTGTTTTGCGCGAGCTCGTGAATATTCATGCGGCCGAGGAGGCGCTCGCCCCGCCGCGAAGAAAATTGCGCGCCGCTCATTAATATTTCATACAGAGCCGGAAAAATAATAAATTTCAAATCAGCCCGCGGTGACGTCCGACAAACGCAGAAATCCGCGCCTCGAGGGTAGTAAAAAAGAGAGAGAGAAGGAAGGGAAAAAGAGTGGGGTGGAAGGGAAGCCGGCAATTTTTCTCTCGCCGAGCGTGACGGAAGTGACGCGAGCCGAGCCAGTTAGCCGGGGAACAATAGCGCGCTCGAGTGCTCGCGGGGGTGTCCTTTGTCTCGCGCGCCTAAAACGCGTTGAAAAAGCCAAGCGGGAGCAGTAGCCGCGGGACCGCTTTGCGCCCTCCCCCACCCGTCCGCCCGTAAAGAGGCGCGTCGCGGCGACCTTGGCTCTCCCCCCCCGCGCGCCGCTAAATCCTCCGGCAGGTGGCGGGTAATTGCGTCCGGCCCTCGCATAAGTCAGCGGCGCAAAGGGCCGGCGGCGTACGCGAACCACCGAACTTAGATTGCCTCCTCCTTTCGCGCATTCGTGACCCGGAACAACTTCGTCCGGTGGCCGGATACAGCTGCGCGCGCCCGCGCTAACTGATAAATCATGACTCGCAGCCGGGACGTGAGGTCACGAAGCGGCTAGCCTTGGCGCGCGCTGCGATCGGTACGTATATATACGGCGACGCTCCCGGGGTAATCGCCGTCGCGATAAAGCCGGACGATGGAAGTTCAGCGCGCGAGAGACCGGGGGATAAAAAAGTTCGGATTTTTCCTCTCGCTTTTTCCTTCGCGCCGGCGTTAGTCACTTTGATGTCGGTCTTAAATTGAAATTCTTTTTAGCGCGGACTTTTCTAGCCTTCCCCTCTCTCTTTACCCCGGAGCGCGGCCGTCCCGACGCTGTTGCTTCGCGATTTTGCCGAGGCGCGGCAGAATTTTTAAATATCTGCCGGCGACGACGCGGAGATTGCGCGACTGCCTCGGGATGGTTATTAAGCAGCTTTTGAGCGGCTGAACTATAATTAATAAGCTGGGACGTCGGAGTCGGGAGATGAGAGTCGGCTAAAATGGAAATTCATTACAGAATTGAAATGAGAAAGGTGTTATCTCAGTGAATGGCGGCAATCTCAATCTGCTTACGGAGCCTTGCTTTTATCCGAAATTACAAAATTTCACGATTATGCCTAATGAGAAAACACGTTTCGTTTCTTTTCAAGAAATAAACTCTTACAGTGTATAGGCTTTCATAGCTGGTGAACAAATTCTTTTCAATGCAGCAATTATATCCGCAATTTTCTTATTATTTGTGCTACTCTTCTATATTAAAATATAGCGGTGCACGTCGATAAAATTAGGTCGAATGTTTTCCTTTTTATTTAAGAAAAACCATTGTACGCCTTCATTGTAATTATTGAAAAATGTGTATATTAAACTTGTACTGCCAATTAGTGCTTAAAAAAATATTTAATTAAATAAAAAAGTCCCTTTTTTATAAACGGAAATATTTGTACAGATGTAATTTTAATAATACTCTATGTTTAGTGCGTTTAAGTAGAAACAGACGAGTATTGAAAGACTGAAATAATCGTAATTAAAGTTTTACTACATTCATTTTAAATACTTGAGATTTTCCTTTACGTAATTGTACAACTATATTCTTACCCTTTATACAACTCATACCCTTCAATTTGAAATAAAGAGAAATTCTCTTTTTATGCAAACATCAAAGTGCAAAACGACTGCTTTTCACTTTTCTGTACGATTGAAGTCAAAATAGATTTTATTTTTTACGCGAACGATTAATTTAATCACGAACAGCTCCCGGAGTTTATTTTCTTATATATGCGGAAATCTGCATTGGCGATAGCGTCGAAAACGTAAAAAAGAGACTTTACGAAGTCGCTGCTCCGTTTAACCCTGCGTCGTTAAGCGCGCGAATAACCAATCCGAGCGACTTTAAGACGGCACTTGGAGAATCTCGCAAACGATAGCGCGAACAGTCGCCAGCAGTAAAAATGTGCCCCGCTTGTTCCATCGCAGGCGTTTAGTCCCGTCTATTGGCCGCATCATCGTTTTGCAATGCCGAGTGGCGGAAAGAGAGCGAGCGAGAGGGACTGAGACGCAATAACTCCCCCGACGCGAGATGTACAGAAGCGACGTCGCAGCGAGCGTTGTCATGCGCAAAGTTGCGACTCCAACGAGCGTTGTCGAGCGAACGAAATAATGAGGCTCGCGAGTCGTTCTTTTTTCATATACGCTCTCATTTTGCGCACATAAAAACGCTCGCTTTTGCCCTCGTTCTCAAAGATTCCCGGGATAGGCGGTTTATTGCCGGTACACGGCGTATGACGTATGTGCGTGACCTACATGGCCCGGCCGCAGTTAATGGCGTAAACATTTAGACGCGGACTCCTAGGATTACGAAAATGAGACATTGAATTCGCCGCCGGGCTTGCTGTCGCTCGCTACTCTCTCTCTCTCTTCTGGAGGATCTGCCGCGCTGCACTATTCCTGCGGTAAAGCGCAAATGACTCGTGTTACTGCATTGTCGCCGATTACCCGTTTAAACTGCTCTGCGGAGCGCGGGTAGTACTCTTTTGGCCTGGGTAGCTAGTCATTTGTGCTTAAGGGTGTAACATTTTTTACAAGCGGAGATGAAAATAGTGGTGTAAATGTGTAATTTCTTGTAAGAAACGCAAAAAACCATAGTCAGATGTACAGCTGAGAAAAATATTTTTCTTAAATTTTCTTTAGTGCTTTGTAGTAATAATAAATTTTTACTTCAAAAGCGACGTTATATATTCGCTAAGAGAAGGGATAAAGATTACTTTACAGATAAATTTTACTAAATCAATGTTCATCTCACGTAGTGAATGTATTTTTTTTTACTAACAAAGGGCAAAATATCACTTTCGTTAAGCAAGACTGAGCATCATCAAAGAATTTTTAATTATCACATTACTTCGGGTCACTTTAAACATAATTAACTAAGGGATTGGCCAGATTTTGTGCCTTTTGATTCGCGCAAAATTCTCGACTAAAAATGCTCATTTTTCCGTGCCGACGAAGCTGCATAAAAAGAAAATTTGACCCGTTAAAAATTAAAACCGGTTGGCCGTTCGAACAAAAAGTTCCAATTCATTCTTTTGCGCCTGCCGCGACGACGTTGTAAAACCTCCCCCGCATCATCATCCCCGCGGTCCCCGCGCTCACTTTTTAATCCTTTTGAATGAGAATCGCGAAAAAAGAAACGGTAAAAATTGCGTCTGGGATGAAGTTCCTCCTTCGTCCAGAGAAAAATAGCCCGAGCGAAGGGGCATTATTAACGCGGCTAGATTTCGAAAGGCGGTGCGATCTACAGATATAAAGACGGAGGCGCGCGCGCGGCCTCGCTCTAAAAGTAACTAGCGTCGCTAGTTCTCGAGAGGCGAGTGGAAGAAGCAGCGGCATTGAAGCCGGAAAGCCCGGGCGAGCGAGCCGCGCTGGGGGGGCAGGCGAGCATGGCTAAGAGGGCAAGAGGGAGCAAGAGAGGCGTCCTCGTGGCTGTCGTAGTCGACGCTCGAGTTACGAGGGCGAGCCGCAGCCGTTCTCCCCGGTAAGCTTGCGAAAAATGAAAGGAGCGCGCGCGCGAGAGAAAGAGAGGCGGAGAAAAAAGAAGGAGAGGAGAGGCAGGCCGAGCGCGCACAACAAGGCAACGACTCCCTTCTGCTCCGGTGCAGCGGAACGAGCGAGCCGCGCGCGCGTCTGCTTATTGCGGTGAAAATTCTCGAAGAACCCAATCTGGGGAGGTGTAGGGCACGCTCGGGACTTGGCGGCCGATGGGGGCGCGAGAAAAAAAAAAGTCGCGCGCCAGAGATAAAGGCAATTCCGGCGGAACGAGGGACGTCGTAACGACGTGAAAATGAGAACTGCACGCGGGAAAATGAGGTAAACAGGGAGAGACGACGACGACGCCGCGAGACGGAAGGACGAGAGCGACGGCCCGGTGGAAACGGAGAAGCTGCAGATGCCCGTGGCGATAAGCGAATACGTTATTAAGCGGACGGAGACGCGGATGCGAAGCTAGATAAACTTTTTTAATCAAGCGACTGCGCGCGGCTTATAATTACGTTATTTTTGGCCCGGCCACCAGACCGACGCGGGGGTGGGGAGGCGTAAAAAGTTAATTGCACGTCCGAACGCTGATAATGCACGGATGAATATTTAGGTTGGCTGCGGCTGGAGCCCTCGAGTGGGGGGGTTTAATGTAAGTCGCAAACTGAAAGATTGAGGGCTGATGCCTCGAGGGCAAACTTGGATGTTTTACGCGCTACAACGAAGCGTTAAATACGTAATAAACGCGAGAGGCCCCATGTCGACGAGTGGAATTGTAAGATGGGGTTTATTTATTGAGGTGCTGTAATGGCGCCTCGAGGAATGCGTGACGCAAAAGACAGCAAGGTCGAGCCGTGGAGCGGGGATCGAGGGCGGGCGGAAAATTCTATAGGGGCGTTAGCTCGTCTCTCACGGTAATCATCCGTAAAACACGTTTGATCCTGCTTTTTTAGCGATTCTATTCGCACAGGATTGGCTGTAGCAATCTATTTATTTCATGATCTCTTAATCCCGTGATATCTTCAGAAAGTTGTTTACCGAAATATTTGAAACATTCTTGGAAATCGTTAAATCGGTTTTTAATGAAGTATTCGAACGTGATATCCGAAGCATGTGATTTATCCACAAAAAGTAATAACATTTTTTTATTTTTTAGATAACGAGTGGGTTATAAAGAAATCCTCCCCCTCCGTGAGTTCATGCATAAGATTTGTTGATAAGTAGCAAAAATTTATAAAGCCGATTTAAAATGCATTAATGCATTAATAGGCAATATCACCGTCAAAACTTAACTCCACTTTGGTTTTAACTTTCTATACCACAAGTAATATGTTAAAAAATTTATATAAAAACATGAGATAAACAGGAGACGGTGCGTAATCTCTTCGCACTAAATTTGATTTCCAATTATTCTTACGAAGCTAGTAATGTCCCTCTGGTGAGACGCAGCTTGTTTTAATATCTAGTTACATTCGCCTCGGAGGACCTAATAATTTCCATAAGAAAATTCCGGCCGCAATGGGGGCGAAGGGGGGGAAAAAATCTAGAGAAAGGAAAATGGGAAGGTGGAGTTACAGAGATTGCCAAGGCAGCGGCACAGACAAGGAGCCCGAGTCTTCGCTTCCCTACATTTTCTCGTTACCTTAAGCTCGTCCTTTGCCAAGTGACGGAAGTCGGGGAGCGGAGCGCGCGGGCGCGGCGCGAGATGAAAGAGAAACAGCGCGAAGGAGGGAAGAAACGGAGGCGAGGGTGTGCTCTTCCGGCAGGATTGGCGAAGATACTCGGATCCCAAGGCAACTGTTTCATCATTAATTCAGAGCCAGGACGTATTGCCTTGATAAGACGGTGATGTTCACGAGATCGGGGAATTGTACTCTAAAAGATTCATAGATGGAGCCTTGGCGCCTCTGGCCTCGCATACGTATACCGGCGATCGTCCGCGGCCGCCTCCTCGAGTGTAAGTTCGACGTCGATGAAGCGCAAAGTGTCCGGGGGAGTCAAATTAGACCTCGACGTCGTCCACTACCTTGCCGACCGCACGGCCGTGTCTTTTCCGGCCCACCGGGGGCCTGGGCGACGGAACACGCGCGCATTCACGTACGAGTTTACAGGGATGTGAGTGTGGGTCTACATAATATTTGCTGGTACGAGGGTAATGAATGTTTCAGCGCCGGTCCATGGGGGCTGAAATCTCCTGTGAGAACTGCGCCATCGACGTATTAAATGGCCCGGTCGAAATTGCTTTCGGCCTCTTCTCGCCGCGCTCGGCCGTTCCATCTCTCCTCGGTCTTGTTGCGTATGCGCCGGAATGACCCGTGAATTTTACGGTACTGTTGCATCGAAAATGTCCGGAATAAAACAGTCGCACGGTGACGTTCGCCGCGACGCTCCTTTTATTTTTCCGATTACAATTCCGGGACCAGCGGGGGTGACTGGGCTTCTTTCGTTTGGCCCGGCGCTGCGCGAACGTGCACCTGCTGCCTCGCCGCTGTCTTTAATATGCTAGTAATGTTCCGCGCTGAATAAGGCCTTTACATGAAATTTCTCCTTTCGTTTATTACCGGATCATGCTCTGATTTTATAATAAACTCATATCTGCTTCGAGACGATAAAATTTCGGTCGCTCCTCGTGCACCCGGCGTTTACGTCATCCCCTTTTTCTCCCCCTCTTTTTTTAAGTGCACTACGCATCTGGATAGGTACAACGTAATTTGAACAATAAAAAGGGCAGAAAGCCGGAAAATACATCTAAAATTAATTTAATGCAGGGGAAGAAGACTTGAACCGTTTCTCCCTTTCCCTCTCTTTTTTTTTTACTACGACAAATAAAAGAAGCCGCAGTAAAAAAGCGCGCTTTATACCTTTGCATCTCCCCGGCCATGGAAACGCGAGATAGTAGTAAATTGCGTTTTCTGAAAAGAATCGCGAGGGCATAACTGCCAGCGGAAATGAATCCCCCGGCGATATACAGTAAACACCTTTTTACAATATGAATACCGGGAGGCTCCTGGTGACGCGCACATCTAGATGCCATCGGGACTCGCGACAAAGCACAATAGCTTAAGGGGGTGGTTTCGAGATATAGGCCGTGGGGGAGAGAGCGAGAGGGTGGTGCACGGCAGATAAGGGAGCGCCGCGAATACGGCCCGGGCGCCAAAGATGACGATAAAAAGCGAGAGTCGAATTGAAGCGGGAGGGGAGGGGGGTGGAGAACCGAGCGCAAATATGCGGCAAATGAGAATGAGGTGGCGGAGACGCGCGAGCGCGCCGATAAAGCGCTATCTGATTCCTCCTGCCTTTTTTGCCTCACCGCCCCCCCCCCTACCCTCTCTTCCGAATCCACGAGCGCCCGGGTATTTCGAGCGGCTCTTGAGAGGTTACCGGGGCTCCTTGAGTATTCCCTTTTATGACCGGTTTCCCAGCGTCTCCGCAAATATTTCTATTTGCGGAACTCGTTAAACATTCGGGGTACGTGCCGCGCTGCGTTATTGCCCGTGAGGCGCGTGCGGGCGGAGCCCACCGCCCGCTCTAACGCGATCCGGCTTCCGAGCTTTCTCCTTTCTTTTTGTTTTCTTTCATCTTGCGATGGTTTTTTATTCCCTTTGTGCGCTTTTTCGAACGGCGCGTCAAGTTCTTGTGTAACTCGATGCGATAACGCCCGCTCGAAATTCGATTGCGAGCTTACTTTTCGTAGATTGGCATCGCATTAGCGGTGTTATATAAAGGATTTGTTGTATGACCGTGCGAGCTTAGGGTATTGGTGAGTTTACTTTTATTTTCGTAGGGAGATGAGATTTGCCTTTTTTTGTAATTCGTGATTTTTTGTGGTGAATCTTTATAGCTTAGGTCTACTAATTTTTAATTTTTGTAAATACTGTAATTTGCCATAATAAACTATTGTAATCTATTTAAGAAATAAACTAAAACCATGAAATCCGCGTGGAAATCTGTCAAACATGCTTTTTTCTATAGGTGTAGCAATATTTGTTTTTCCGATTGTTAACAAATTAATTTCTCGAAATTAATATCCTCAAAATTTTGAGAAACATAAACATAGTTTATTCTCATTATTTGGAAAACACATCAAATATATTTCCAAGAATAATGTTTCAGGAAATAAATTATAAATTAAGCATTTTATCGGATTTCACAAAATCTATACGTAGATATTACATTACATTTCCTGCGTTCATTATTTATTTCAAGAAACAGACTTATTTTATAAATATACTCTCATGAAAATGCGCTTGAAAACAATAACAGAAACAAAATGATGCTATTAATTAATTTATAAGGAAGTTATAGATAATTCAATAATTATTATGTTTTATTATAAAAAATATGGAAATAATTATAACAATTTTTAGTATAATATTTTCCAAAGCAAAAAATGTTTATTCTCGCAATATTCTTTGTACAAACCAAAAATAACTCGAAACAGTAGCCGCAGCAGTATCAATAATCAAAACCGCAAAATATTCCGGCTTAAATAACACTGGCACGACAGCGACAACAATTCGGAGCATTACTACAAGGGCCGGTTCCGCTCTGTAATCGTCAGGCGTCAATCAAAGGCAGGCGTAAATACAAACAGTACAAACGAACGGACAGCGCTCGGGCGCAATCAATGGATCGGTTAATTAGCCGGAACAATTCGCGTCTTTTTAACGGCGCATTACGCGAGCGCTTCGCGCGCCGCAACGAGCGCCGGATTGTAGCGCGCGCCCGATCAAAGCCATCAGCGGCGGCTGTAACATTATACTCCGGCTGCGGCGCGCGCGCGCGCGGATATTTAGCATAGGCGGCCGCGAAAAGCCGGTAATTCACAGGTGCGAGAAACAACGGCACCGCTGGGACGCCCGGGCCTCGAGTCAAGTAGAGCCGGGCTCGCGCAATTACGCGGTTATCATAATGAATCCTAATCCCCGGGCAGGCCACCCCACCCCCGCCGCCTGTCGGCTAATCCGGCCGCGACGATTCCGCCGCTCGATTTACAAGACAGCCCGGCCCCCGGGCGCACAAATCATGTAATGGAAACGTATGGGGTGGGGCGCGTCTGCGCGCGCCAATTTAGCGAGCGCGCCCGGTCTAATGCACCGAATTTCCAGCCTCCCGTTCGAAGTATCGCCGAGGGGGTGGGGGAGTGGTGTAACGAGCTCGTAATTTTCTTCGGCGCCGCGGCTGAGGTGCAACGGACGCCGATGCGGGGGCGGGCGCGCCCGGGGGAGCCAGTTTCATCGCTCGACTTTTTTTTTCCGCTCGAGGAGATTTTTCCCGAGCTTTTTTTTTCTGCAAACTTCGCGCGATTAAGCGAGCTTTTTAGAAAATTTTATTACGCGGGCTTCAACTTTCCAGGGGAGCGAGGCTCTTCCGATGGCTATTCACCCGGGATGGCGTGGGAGGAGCAAACGCACCGAGATTCGCGGAAGCTCTACCGGGATACAAAGGAATATTTTTGATGTTTGGAGTCGCAGTAGTCAATTGGTGTTCTACTGGATTTTTTGCATCGTTACAGTAATTAAATTTTCCCTTTGAAAGGAGACACTGGTATATTATTATAGGTTGAGTCAGTTTATGAAGTGCTGATCTTTATATATATGTGCATTTCCGCGGAAATTTTTCGTGCGGAACTGCAGTCATTCGTTCACAAAATAGTAGCATATTCTAAAAATAAAAAATGAAAATTATGAAACGATGTCATACAAAAGGTTTCGAAACTTTTTAAAATCATACTGTAAAGTATTATTTATTTCATTTATTAAAACAACAAAATATAAATTTTATTAAGAAAATAAAATATAGATTACACAATAGAATATAAAAATACGATAAAATATAGAAAACATAGAAAACACTGCATTTTTTTAATCAATGCTGTATTTAAGATGTAAGTAGTAACAGACGAATATAGTCAGACATTAAATTTCGAACTTTAAAAAGAAAGCGTTATTTAAGCAAGTCAATTAAATTATTCAAATCAGTACAATTTGTTCTTAGTATTCTTCCTTCGTTTTTAATAATTTTCTCGATTAAAACCCAAAGTTAATAAACTGTCCAGCGATGCACAATAACAATTCCAAAGACTTTTCCATTGCACTCGTTGACTGGAGCGAAAGAATTCGAAATATGTGGCTGGACCTCGATACTCCGGCGCTATACTTCAAAATTCTGCGCTCCCCCCAGCCCTCCCATTCTCCCGAACGAGTTTGGCTTAACACAAGACTGGCCGTAACGCCGTGGCCGCCTCGCAAAAATCAGGTGCAGGAAGTGCCGTTACCCCCGGCAGAAAAGAACTTCGGCGCCCGTAACGGATCGCCGGGCGCGCGCGCGCGCACGGGCCTCAGGTCACGCTGTACACTTTATATCCCCGGCAACTTGGGTCGTTCGGAAAGAATCATTTAAAGCGTCGAGCGCAGGCCAACTTCCGAACTCTCGGGAATCGCGGCGAGTTACGTCGCAAAAATTGATTTAGCCCTCGAAAGGGTAAAAAAAAAAGGAAGGGAGAGGCTGCAGAGGGAGAAGAGAAGGAGAAAGAAAGAGACTCCGGAACTTGGAGCTTAACGCCCGTCGCATAAAACAAGCAGTTCCGCGTCGGCGTGCTTTATGCCCGTGGGGCGCGGTCGAGGATCGTCCCCCGCCCCCGCGCTCGCGGGGAGGGTGAAAAATTCGCGCGACGCCTCGGGAGGCGCCGAACGCCGCGGGCGCGGTTTAGGGCCGCGCGTGAAAAAATTAAGAGCCGCCGGGGCTGCCCTCGTAACTCATATCGACCGAGCCTTATTCTCTTCACGTGCCGCGTATCCACGTCCGGCCGCTCAGTTTCTTCCCTTCTCCAGCCTCTCCTTTTTACACGGGCCGCTCTTCCTCTTCCGTTTCGATTTTCCCTCCCTCTCCGCCCTTTTTTTTCTCATCCTTCCCTCGAGCTTCGTAGGTGTACAAGGCGCGTTTCGCTTCCTCCCTGTACGCTCGAAAAAATCGCGATCCGCCAAGCTGGTCAGGATGAATGGGGTCATGATATTCTCGCCGCGCGCACACATCGTGCTCCCGGCCGCGCGCATAAAATATCGCACTATCCGACGTAATAAAATCTGCAATAATTCCCGAAATTCAATAAAGCCCCCCGACACACTCGAAAACATTACCGAAATTCAAATTGAATCGCCGACAGGTATTTCGGCCTCGTACTTTTAAGATATTTAAAACGGTTCGCCTTCCGGCACTTTTCGCTTTATATTAAATTTTAAAAGGAGGAGGTGGGGGACTGCATCTGCCCTGTGTTATCAGATTTTCCCGCGGATTTTTATGCGCGCGCTGAAATTGAATGAATCGAATGGTCTTTTGAAAATCGTAAAAATGTCACTGTCGATCTTTTCGATTAATCAAATTGACAAGGCGAAGCCAACTCTTTCTTTCTGCGCTGGAAGAAAAGCCACTGCCACCTTCTGCGCGACTGAAGTGGATGGGCGCAATGTCAAAACACATAAATAACAGCGTCGAGACGCGAAGTCTTTGTTTTTTCAGCGTCGACGTAAGAATTCAAATAATGAAAAATGTTCGTAAAAGTATTCATGGATATTACTGTAATTATTAGCATTTCGTGGCTTTCGATCATATAATTTGCATATTATGTTGACGTTTCGTGAGCGGCGTTGCTCACAGAACACACAAAGCGCGATCAATATTCGAAAAGTACCACTAAACAGTGTTGAATCGAATATTGACATAAATTTTTTCTTTGCCGCCGACAATGAATAAGAGTATAGTTTTATATTTCTATTATTTATACTTATTGATTGATTGCTGTACATGTACGTACTTTCGCTTTCCCAACTAAAGTTTCTTGCTATTAAAAGAAAGTTTTAGCGAACCACTTAAGAACCTGCTTACTCGATAGATTCCCAAGATTAGTGCGTTTGATATATAAGAAGTAAACAAGGTTAAATGAAAGATTAGATGAAAGTTAAAATCCTCGATTTTAATAGAATGTTGGAGTAAAGAATTTATAGTTTCAGATCCCCCGACGGGATTAAATTTCACTCGCACATTTAAATTAGACCGAATATCGAGCGCGACGTGAAAACGTGACTCCTATTTTCCACTTTTAATTAGAGAGACCTCCAGCGTAAAAAAAATAAAAAAAAAACTTATACAAAATTACAAAAAAAAAGTCGCAATCGCACCGACCATTAACAAAATTTGTTCTTTCTGTTTCAGGTGAGTGAGAGAGAGATTATTTCGATGCGAAATACGTAAGTTGAAATGAATAAAATACAATCATGCCTCGTAGCGCTTCGCTCGCTTGATTTCTCTCGCCTCTCCGCGTCGCCCCGAGAATTCCCGTCGCCTTCCGCGCGCAGTATCTATTTTTCCAACTGAGTTATCGACGTCAATGCGCATTTTATTTCGAGTCATCCCGGGAGCCCCGCGCGCCGGCACGAGGCGCGGAAAGGCTCGTCCCGTAAACCATCGAAAATTGATAGAGCACGCCCTGCATACTAAACCGGCGAGCGACTTCGCGAAGCCATCGCCCCCCTAGCGCGTCGAACTTTAACCGTCCAAAGTAAAACAGTGTGCGCAAGCTGGAATTCCGCCGCGCGGACGGCCACTGCGAGGATGGGGGGAGGAAGATCCGCGGGGGAGGGTATATATATCCTGGCGGAAAATGAATGGCGGGGCCGTATGTAAACCGTGACGGATTAGCGCGGGGAGCGCACGAGGCTGGAGGGAAAAATCCGGGCGGAGAGGGAGGGAGGAGGAATCGGCAGTCGCCTCGGAGCGGCTTCGTGTATTTCTCCTGGGAGGGCGAGAGGCAATCCGGCCGGGCATCCCCCGGCCATGGCGGTGAGCGCCTCGAAAAATCCTCGGGCTTTAAAATTTCAGCGGCGCGGCTGTCGGGGGGATGTACCTATACGCCGCGCGGAATTATTTCGCCTGCGTATCGTGTTCCGATTATTCCGCTACTTGTTCGCCATCCCCCACGATGATGCGTCGCCTTTTCCAGCGGCGATGGAGGTGGGGTGATCGCGCTTTGCTTACGGGTTCGGTTTTAAATAAAGTCTTCGCGGTTGCTTAACAACTTAATAAGATTTTGAGTTTATCGACGATAAAGTGAGATCAAATTCCAGGAATTTTTATGTTATTTTTATATCTTCCTATATGAGGTGGTTTTAGTATCATTTTTTTGGTATTCTAGATTAAAGGTTTTAAACTAACTTGCAATTTTTGAGTTTTGATAATTACATGAATAATTTAGAATGAAGTTTAAATTATTCCCGACTCGATCATAATAACCACTTTATTAAACCGAAAAGAAAGGTAAAAATGGTACTTGATTTTTTAAGATCTTTTCAGAAACTGTTATTAAAAATTAGTTCAAAATAGTACGCACGGAAACTACTAAATACGCCTCTGAACATTGAAAATATTCCACTTCATTTTGTTAGTGTCCCATTTTTACAATCAATGAAATGATCATTGTTGAGACGCAAATAAAGTACTCTACGTCATATTATTAATTAACGATTTTTATAAAATAGTATTTCAAATACAAAGTTTTATAAAGCGACTATGTAGATTATCCGATTGTAAAACTCGTCTGGTAAATGGTAATTGTATAATAGAATCAAGCATCAAAGTAAAGAAACAGCTATTACATTTTAATAATATTATAAACTTTTATAATTAATAGTTTTATGAAGCAATTGATTGAATTATATTAGTCTTTGTGCAATCATGACTTCTTTAGTTAACGACTTCAGGTGTTACTAAATAAACAACTGTAATTCCAATTAATTCGCATAATATTCAAGAGAATTAAATTATCTCTAATTATTAATTAATGCAATGAGGAAGTGTACGTTCAAATAAAGTGTCATTTACTTCAGAAAGTAGAATTCACATTATAAAATTATAGTCGTCTAAGATATTCTGCTACAATAACATTATTTATAATTAGAAAGAATCTAATCCAAAACTTAGAAAAGGATTTTTTATTAGTTTAGATTGTACTCGTGGAGGTCAAAATGTGCAGGCTAAATCCTTCCTTTCCCTTAAATTTTTAATCACTCCTACTTTATCCAGCGTCGCACAAGTTATGTAGGTTAATTCCGCAAGATAATTACGTCCCAACTCTTGATGATCAAATTTCTTTGAAAATTAATTTCGTCCGCCACTTTGATCCAGGCTTTCTCCGGCGCTCGGTAAAAGAAAATACAGCGCGCGCAAAGATTCCCCTCAAAATTGCATTCGCGATCTCATCGGACGATTTATCCCGGCGCGTAACGGTAAACCGAGCGACCGAATGACGTGGAAGAATCGGCTTTTATTGAATAATTTCCCCTCGCGCAGCAGTGCTTACGTGTCACCGTAAAAAAGGCACCGCGTAACGCACCTACGCCGCTATCGCGCGTAGCGCATCGGCATTGTGTTAAAACGTCATCTAATATCGATCGAAGGGAGGGGGCCCCACCCACGCACCCGCAGCACCAGGTGATGCCCCGCCGTGGGCTCTCTCCCGGCGGCGCGTAGTCGCGCGCGCAGCTGCTCGGCGGGTGAGGTGAGGCCGCGCCGCTCACTGCAACCCCCCCGCTCCCCCTCCACCGCCACCTCGAGGCTGCCGCCGGGGTGACTCCACAGGCGCTTTTCAAGTACAACAAAGATGCCGCTATTGCCCTCGCGAGCGAGCGAGCTTCCTCGAGGGGTCGCCGGCGCCACTTCTTTTTCCTGTTCCCGCGCGCGCCTCTCGCTCCTTTCTCCATCCCTCCGGCGGCCCTCCCTACCCCCGCCGGCGACCTCTTCGTGCTTCTCTCTCCCGGCTTATTGCTCGTTATTGAGCGGTAGTCGTTTCGCGGGAGAGGGAGGGAAGGAAGGCTGCCGCCCGAGTTTGACATTCGGATTTTGCCTCTTAATGATCGTATTATCGAGCCCCGCCGATAATCGGCCGTTGTGTCCCTTATTTTCCGTTCGCATTATTGGATAAATCCCGGTGAAATCTTTACTGCCGGCTACGGCGACCGCCTATTAGAGGCGGAAGAGAGGAGGAGAGGTCATATCTTGGGATTTCGCGCGATTCAACCCGCTTCCTTTTTTTTTCTCTCTTTTTTTTAAATAAAATTCGATTAAGGCTGACCCAAATTTCGCCGGGAGCTCGGGGAGCAAACTCACTGGGAGCTGTTATATAGCCCGACTGCGAGGGATAAAACGCGGCTTTGATTCTTTAGTTTCTTAATGATCGGCGTTAACTGCTGTGTAACTAGGAAATGAGCTTGGAAAGAGGTTCGCACGAGGACGCGATATTTATCCATTTTATTTCGCATATTACTGTTGAATTTTAAATTTGTTTTTCGTTTTATAAATACGCCGCAGCGCCGAAACTCTTGTCGTTAATATTGTTTATTATTTAAAATTTCGCTGCGATACGTGTGACATGCATAATAAGTGGTTCAATAAGTCTCTTCTGGATATTCTGCATCAATACGTTAGAAGAACTAATTTTAAAGTATAATTTATGCACAATTTAATCGGTGACCCATATTAAAATTTGCTCTAGAGTAGGAGTACCATTTATAAGATAGATGTACTTTAACGATAAAAAAAAGCCGTCTAATTTCAATCTCGAAACCCGAGCTTTTTAATAGACCCTATTCAAAAGCGTGCACTTATTATCCATTCAGCCCTTAAGTATATCTCGAATCTAATTCGAATCTAATTCGTCGTCTTCAAACTTGATTTCATCCGCATTAAGCGAGTTTCTCTAAATTGCCGCAATAACTGTAAAGCTCGACGCTCCTCGCTCGCTCTCTCTCTCTCTCTGTCTCTGCTTTGTTCGACTATGGAATGGAAGGTTTGCAAGTCACCCCCCGGGAGATCGATAATCTCGGTACAACACCCCCTCCGAACGAGCATCACTTGGTAATCGTTATTTCGATTTTCAAGGCAAAGGCTGTGGGCATTATACGCCGTTCGATCAAATAAAATCACCTGAACGCGTAGCACTCCAGCTGAGAATCCGAAAGCACGGGTATAATAACGTGCATAAGTAAAAGAGCAAAAGAAAGGCGCGTAATCAGTGGCATTCCTCGTTAAAAGGTAAAATAGAAGCTAGCGGGTAGCGCGCCCGGGGCTTTATCTCATTTTCGAATTACATATTTCGCCGCGGGCAGTTTTTGCGTCGTACGCGCGCGCGCCACGTCCGAATGGCCGAATAATTTATGGTCTCGTCGCACCTGCATCGCGCGCTATATATAACGCGCAATTTCAGCGCGCAGCAGCGGCGAGCCATTCCCGCTTTTTCCTCGCATGCGGCCGACGCGGCGGGGGTGAGTCTGCTCTCTCTCTCTCACTCTCTTCTCTCTCTCTTCTTCATCTCTCTCTTTCTCACTCTATATATCTCTTACTCCCTCGCTTGCTCACGGCGGTGCGCGCTCAGAAAATTGGAGAATGCGGAAGCGACTCCTCCGGGCGACGTTGCCCCCGCCGCGAATTCGGTACGCTCGAGTTTTTGCGGTGCAGGTGTCGCAGTAAAATTTCAATTTCCCCCCCGTCCCACCCGTTTCTCATCCCCGCGGCCGCAGATAAATGGAAAAGCGAGGAGTCGGCGCGACAATGAGGGGCCGCGCACGGCCGGTGACCCTGACGCAAAGTTCCGGGCTCAAAATTGTTTCGAGCCGGCCGAACTTTCTTGATTCGATGTGGATTACGACGCGGTGTTCATCGGGGACTATAGCTTGGACCGAACTGCTTTCGGCCAATCAGGGTAAATCAATGCTTTTATGGGAGTTTAATGCGAGAAAAAAGACGCTTGGGAAGTTTGCGTTGAAAGTTAAACAGTTAGATTTGGGTAATCAAGTTGTTCTATTTCGTTAGATATATTTAGTTATAGGTCTTTATTTTGCGCAAATTAATATTTGTTTTAGACATGTAAACTGAAATAATGATTTTACATCTACAGTTGTTTGCCGTATGACCAACTTTATCATTTTTAAACCATTTTAATTTTAAACATGTACTATTACTTTTTTGCTTTGTTTAGTAATGTAGAAGTTGTAATAATTTCAATTTTTCCGTGGTACATTATACATCTTTTACGTTTATAAAGAAAATGTTGAAATTTTCATTTTAAAATTTTTATTCTTTACCAGAACTTTTCAAAATTTTAGAACAAATAAATATTATTCAAATAATGTAATGCTATACGCAATTGTAATTATTCTCTATTGTTTCGTGTTTAACACCAAGGCTTTATAAAAGCATTTTACTAACAATAATTTCTAGTGGAATTAAATTCGATCAAAGCACATTAAAATGATCTTAAATATGACAGCTAGGATTATAGCAATTTCATTTACCCTCTTTTGAGCAATTTACATGAACGCTTTGTATGTTTTGGCATAATTGCTCGTAAAACGGAGTGGCGGCTAGTGAAGAGGCTTCTAATAAGCCTCATTGTCCTGCTTAGTTGAATAAGTCCTCCGACGCTTCCTGCGCTCTCTAGGTCCATGATTTCAAGTTGCACAACAGGATTGCGACAATAAACTTAACTACACCTTAACTTGTTCATTATTCCATTATTCCTAAATAAAAAAAATCGTTTATACCGATAACAAATTCAATTCACCAGCATTCAGTATTCCACAAAAAAAGTCAGCTAAAAACGTACCTTTCACTGCATGTAATGAACGGTCCTTTGTGTATCCTTTCGAGCGTTCACATTGAGACTTTTCAAACGAAGGGAGTTTTCTATGAATTCGTAAAGCTCGTCTATAACGTATTTTTAGCACGCCGCGACAAGTAACCGATTTCAGGTCACTTCGTTATTATTGCAAGAAATTTCCCATCCACAGCTCCCACTGAAAATAACTTCCAAAATTCTCTCCGCGCATACTACTTCTTGAAATTCCTCCACGTCTGCTGCGACCCCAACACTCATAATCTTTATTACGCCCCAAAATAGATACACGTACATTCATAAATTCACGTCCCCCTGCAGTCCCACTTATTTACTATTAAAAAGTCACGGGGCCAACGTGCGACTATTGCCTTACGAAACAGATAGTAAAATCGACCATCTCACCGCATCGTGAAACATACCTAAAATCCAGCATCTCACCGCGTCGCGAAACAGATGTAAAATCGAGCGTCTTACCGCATCGAATGGTTAATGCATCCGCAGCCAGCCGGGCCTGTACGTCTAATCCCTCGACTTTGTTCGAATTACTCGGTCAGCTAAAACGGCGTCCCGCAATTCGAGGGAAATAATCGGAAAAGTTTTGCCCCGCCGGGAGAGCGAGGTTCTTGCTCCCCCCGGCCCGGCCCGATTGTGCCGCGTCCCTGTCTCGCGGTCTGCGGGCGCGGCGCGCGGGCTTCCGCTGCAGCGCCGACCTAACCCGAGCGCGCGCGTCCCACCCCCGCGCGCATACGTGCCTCCCCGGCGCACCTCGCTTGTATATAACAATGCGGCGTACAGCGGCAGCCGAGCGATACAATCGTCGGGCTGCCGTTCAATCTTCCCGCCGCTCGTGCGAAGGAATTTAGAATTTACCGCGGCGCAAGCTATTCGTTAATGCCGCGATGTAAGCCCGTCGATCCTTGCCCCCCCCCCCTCCGCGGTACATACGCGCGTGTGCTGTTGCATTGTTTACGCGGTTTTGTATTTTTGGAGTTCGCGAGCTGCGGGTGGCTTCGAACATTTTTACTCGGGGATAAATTTGAAATATTTTCGAAATTTTACGCGTCGCGGAAAAATTTTACGAAATGCGAGGGGGTTTCGGGAGATTTAGGTACAGTGCAATCCTTTCTACGTAGGATAGACACGGAGGTATGGGAACTTACGTTGGAGGCTTTGAGATTTTTAACGGAATTTTAGATTTAGTTTTGATAAATAATAAAAAATTCATCTATTTTACTTTATCTGACTGTGGAAGATAAAGCCTTTTACTTTATTTTTGAAAAATATTTCTATAACTATTTCTCTATTCAAAGTTCGACGATTTTCAATTTTTAATTTCGAGCTGGATTTCTCTTGAGGTTTGATCCAAAAATTGATTTTTTGATGTTTTCCAGTATGTTTCAACACAGGATTAGTTAAAATATTTTCATCAAAGCAACTTTTATTCTTTAGGTCTTAAGAAAGAAAGAGTACGAACAAACTTCAATACCAACAAAACATTTTACATGATGGAGCTCACTAAATTCATGCTCTTAAAAATCTTGATATGTGCTATAAAACAGATTTAAATTATTTAAAAAAAATTGTGTAATTAAGTCAAAGTCCAAAAATAAAAAAAATTAGATTAAAAAAAACGCCTTAAAGAAGTAGAGATGCTGCAGAATTTAGGATAGAGCAATGGAGTCCTCATTGGGGAAAAGAAGAGAGATTTTCAGCGATATCGGGCCCTTTTACTCGGCGGAGGAGGCGCGAGCCGCTCGATAAAGCATTAACGGGCGTCGCGGAGAAATCGAGAATTTCGCGAGCTGTTGCGCGCGCGTTATAAATTGCTCCCACCACGGGGGAATCGATAGTCGCAACGTGGCCGCGATTTTTCCTCTCCGGGTAATGGCCAGACCCCCCTCCCCCTCCCACCTAGGTGGCTGGAAAAAATCTGAAATCTACAATTTTTCCTAATACGCCCGCTGACTTTTTCCCACTGCGCTGCGAATTCGCTGACTTAGAAAAGCAAATCCAGGAGTTGCATTTCAATTATTTATGAGAAAGAATTTGTTTTCCCTTATTTCCTTAATTTTAAATATTTACATGAATATAAGCCGATTTCAGAATATGCAGTTTTTCGGAGGATTCAAATCTTTGTTAAAATATTTATGCGCATGTGTTGTTTTAACATTTTAATGTAGCACAAGAGGTTTAGTATTTTTTAGTAATAATTTATCATCGTTTAAATAATTTAGCTGCTGAATATAGAAAGTACGACTCTGTTAATATTTTTCAATCCGCATTACCCTTTAGAATTTTATATGAAAAGGGTAGTTATAAATTTAATGGATATTTCATTCTGTATTACCAACTCTCGCGTGTGCTCGGACTTTGTGACAAATGATCGTACGAAATGTTCCTTTCACATGTGCAATTTTCGGAGCAAAAAGGGTTTTACTTCGAAAAAAAACTTTTTATTCATGCCGACAATTCCACATGTTATTTACGGTTACTTACATCGTTCAAACATTTTATTTATCTTCCAGAATATCAACAGTCGAACTATTAACAATTATTTTTACATCAAAATACATTGGACCTTCGCGTTACGTATCACCAGCAGGACCTCGGAGATAAACTTGGTATTCCTGAAAGACTAAAGGTCGTCCCTAACCAGGAAATATGGAAAAAAATTTATTAGCCTCCTCCGGAAAAGATGAAAATACAGGCCCAATTTCGAGCTTATTATCCGGCGCTATATTACTCTGCGGAGCACATGTCAGGCCGCGAAAGGAAAGCCATTTATCCGGCTCAAAGGAGGGAGCCGAAGCTCGGGGTTATAATAATTCCATCCTCCTCTCCCCCCCGGAAAATCCGATCCAGCGTATAAGAAGGAGAAAAAAAGAAGCAACACGAAGGTCATCCCCAGGCGCACGGGGAGAGAGATACAAAGATGAGGCACACACGCGTCCCCCGAGCATCCCCCGCATTGTCGCCTCAAATGCGTCGCCGTGTACGTCGACGTTCGCTGCGGCTAAATCTTGAGGCGTGCGCCCGGAAAGGGAAATGAGGGAGGGGGTGGGAGGGTGGCGCGTGCCCCCGCATCCCAAAGCGACCGATGATGTACACGCGTGCGCGCCCCGCGCCCGGTGTGTCTATATGGGGACGCGGCGGTTGTGTACGTGTAGATAGGTGCGCGCGAGCCCCGCCGCTTGATTACCACACCAGCCTGTATGCCGTGTCTACCGGCGCGCGGCATTATCGCGCGATCCGGTTACATCGCGCTTATCGGGTCCAACTATGCGCGGAATTTAAATTTCCCGGCGCGAGGTATTTTCCGCGCGCGGCTCTCGCTTTGCCGCGGATTTTGATGCGGAAGCGGAGGAGGGTGGGTGGGTGGGGTAATGGGGGGGCTCTCGGCGGTGTCGTCGAAATCGACGGAGGATTGAGAATTTTGGCGGTGGCGCTTCGAGCCTCTCGCTCCGGGAAAAGATGCCCCCTTTGAGAAACTCCCGGAGTGCGGGCTGCAAAGCTTTCTCATTAAGTTACAAGTTAAACGACCAGGTTAACTAGTTTAACCTGTGGCTGGGAAATAAATGATTTCGTAATGAGCAAATGTGAGGAACTGAGAAAAGTGTGATTAGTCTTATAAACAATTCAATTAATGTTCTATATATTATAATAGTTTTGATGCTGATTTATAAGTTGAGTTTGCTAATGAAATATGATCATTTAATAAATCATTTAATAAAATTAAAAATATGAAATTTAAAAAAAGGCTCTTCAATGATATATTGGGTAACTTCATCAAACTGTAAATTTTTCTTAGAGAGGTAAAAAGAAAATTAGTAACGATTTGATATCCGAAAAATCACATTTTACTACAGCAAAATTATAGAATTTTGGTACAGTGAAAGATGCATAGATTAGATTTTCAATTTTTTTAATGAGCATAAAATCTCTCATTTCTTTAGTACTACTTATTACGATAACAAATTGTAATTATTAATCCGTGATACAAATTTCCATTTAAATTGTGCAAAGAAATTCGATGTGGGACGAATCAATGTCGCGTTAGTTAGCAAAAATCAGGAAGGATTTTTGCCATCAACACTTCGCTAATCCCTTCAGCAAAGCTACATTACAGCGCGCTACTGATACGTTTGGTCGTTAATGCGATTGAAAATGTTCGCATTGCTTACGATCTGAATAATTAATTTGATCAAAATACAACGCCGAAATATCATCGCCTAACGACGGGACGAGGGGCAGGTAAATCGCAAAATGTTCAGATTAAAAATTATCAATTTACCGAGGGATTGACGAATGCTGATAGCGTTCATAAATAATGCGGAGGAACGCGCTCACGCCCCGGGCGTTTTAATCTCTAAATAAGTAAATAACGCCAAGTATACATTCACGCCCCGGCTGTTTTCGTCTCTGCTGGGTCTGCCGACTTGAGTGACGTTGAGTAATTGCGAAATAAGCCTAAAATTCATAAGCTGCAGCGCCGGTAGATAAATGACAGCAGAAAGAAAATAAAAGCGAATGATTAACGCTCGAATAAAGAGCGCGCGGTACATGCCACTCTCAGGAGTCCGCCTCCGACTGTCACGTGAATTCCACGTACTGTGTTTTTGCTTCCCATTCATTTTTTTACTAATTCCCGGGTGGAAAATGCACTAAAAATCAACATTACGTATGCCTACGGTATTTGCATACTTGATTATCTGCGACGCATTCTTTTTATTTTTCTCTCGGTTTAATTACGTATTCCAGAGTTGTTTGTATTGTTTCCGTTCGTATAATCGTGATTGATGTGGAAGTGAGCGATACCGAATCAAAGTATTAACGACCTTGTGGAATTTTGATAACAATCGGAAGTCAACGTCGGGGAAGTATTAAATGCCCACGAAAGGAATTATTCTTTTCAGCTTTTTATCCCTCGTCAATCTCAGAAGCGGAGTTTGAAAAAAAAAACAAGGGGGTTGTATTTCTAATTGTGGGAAAAAATGGAAATGATCCTTTTCTTTTAAAGCTGCAGATACGAAATGGCTAAATTATTCTCAAACAAATTTAATTGCGAGCAAATATAACTAAATGATATTTCTGAGGTAGAGAGAAACTAATGGGTAAGAACTAGGTAAATATTTGCTTTCCCGAAGCAGTCAATTAGTCTTTCCGAGCAGTAATTCATATTATTTCGTGTTTAAATTCGCAAACGGCGAAATGACTGGCAAATTTACTAACGTTCGGAAATATCATTTTCTTACTTTAGAAAATTCAAATCCTGAGAGCGTCGCTTTCGACTAGTGCTAATTTTACACTTCGAATCACTTCCCGATATCTCTCGCTCATCCATTTCTCGATTACAGTAATTATCTTTAAAAATAAAACGCGCAGGTTCTGTCTGAGTAATATTAATGTAATATTGCACGTCCTGGTAGAAAGTTAAAAGGTAAATGATTGAAATGTAATTTAAAAATTTATTGGAAAATTGAGCAAAAATGTAAAAATACGTTACGTATATGAAGACATAGACTGCAGGTCAAACGGAAAAATTTGCTGCAAATATTGTAATGTTTACTGTAAGACTAGTAACGTTTTTCATTTGGTCAGCCTACGACTCCATTTATAACAAATATTACCATATTTTCTAGATTTATGCTAATATTTCCAATAAAATTTCTCTCCATGTGGTAAATAAGTGACTCACGGAGACAAGGAAAAGAAATAAATTAGGGAAAACGTTTCGAGTAAAAAAAGAAATCTTGATAAAGTCAAGTCACATCCGGGGAGAAAATTTATATCTACTCCCCGCCGCTCCTGCACGCCGCCGCAACTTTTATTTCCACGAAGTAAAACTGGGACTCGCAATCGGCGTGTTAAGATTTCGAATGAATTAATTAAACCGGAAACCGCGTGATCGATCGTCCCGATCATCAATCTTAACTCGCGCAGTTGGATAGCAGATATCCGCAATAATGAACTGCGCTTCATTATTTCATCCTCCGCACCGAGGGATGCCATTAAGTGTGTACACGCAATTTCATTAAACTAGGAAAAGCCGTGAGGCGAAGTGCAGCGAGGGAACTGGCGCACCGGAATCTTTAATCTCGAGCGTCACATGCGGGCGCTGGCGCATCGAACTTTCGCCTTATCTCGGTGACACTCAACGGGACGAGAGGGGCGAGAAGGGGGGTGGAAGCGTCGGGCCCGCGCGAGGTCGATCCACCCGGAGGGCTCTTTTCTTCGCGGCCGACGGGCCGCCTTTGAAACGTCTCTATATACATGGAGCAGCCATTATCGATTGCACGCGCGCGAGGGCCAGCTTTCCATTAGCGGAGTACATCGGCGGGCCGACTCTCCGCGGCAGCCGATGTGTGACGCACGTCGGAACTTAGCTCGCGCGCGGAGACGCGAGCAATCAGCCCGAGAGGCTGGCTGTAAACGCCCCCCTCTCCTCACCCTCCCCCTTTCTTCCTCTTCAGACGGCGGGGCTTCAATTTTATTCTCCCCCGCTTCGAATCTTTTGTCCTCCTTTTTTTTTTCGCGACACTTTATTCACGAGCGACGGAGCTTTAAGGAGCGATCGATGCGTAGGCGCGCGCGCGCGCGCTCGGCGTCGCAGTTTACGGCGGCGCGGCGTTACATCGCCCGGAAATACTTCGCTCGAATACGCGATTCGCATAAAGTGCGCGGCCTAAAACCGCGACTAGGCGGAATCGCGCGATGGGCCACTGTCTCTATTCTTCGGAGCCGCGGGAGAAGTACTCCGCGGAGTTGGTAGCGAGTTGGGCTTTTGTCGAAATATTGCAAAGTTCGATGTAACGCACGGCGGAGGGATCTTCTATTCAGTAATATTCAATACAGCCACTCGAATTAATCTTATTCCGCGGTAAGTTTTAAGTGAGTTACGATGGAATCGTTGGATTTCGCGGAAAATGTGATAGGATTCACATAATTCGCTTAATGCATTTGAAAATCTTATTACGCTGGCGGCGAATCTGAAGTAATTTATTATTGATTCGATTTGAAAAGATTATTATCAAGGTACTTAAAAACTGATCTAAATTTATTTTAACCCGAATTATCTGTAAGGCATTGATCAATTTATTAATATAATTCGTTCTTAAGAAGTTTAAGAAATTGCTGAATTGCATTATTGCTTGAAAAGTTATTCAATTTGTCAGTAAATTTATTGGACAGAACAAATTAAAAGTAACCTTTTTCATAATCAATATTAATCGGTGTTATGAGTATTAATTTACGCATTTTTTAAAGAAATAATTATATGTTGGGCTTGTAAAATTGTAAATCTGAATATATTCTCATGATGTTACTGCAACTGAAAATAATTTACAAGATATTGGATTTTTATACAATTGATTTGAAATAAAGAATGATAAATTTATTTTTGTGCCACTGAATATTCGAACAGGTCGTTCTAGTCTTTATGTGAATATTGAAAATTCACCGAACCTTCCAGTCATTTATATCGAATATTTTACTGTAGACGTGGAGGCTTAGATACAAGGTATTGAAGACTTACATAAGTAGATCTCAGTAACGAGTCTTCTGTTTTCGTTTATATATGTTACCTTAAAATCTGGATGATTAGGTGTTAGGAAATTAAAAACATTGAAATTTCATTAAATGGTTTAAAATCGATTAAATTCTTGTATTTATCGTATATAAATGACGAAGTAAATTTAAATTTAATTTTGAAATCTTTGATTAACAGTTACTAAATGATTGATTTCGATAGATTTAATAATGCAATCTCTAAGTTAAAATAGTCTAAAATTTAAAAATGTGATAAAATGGGTCACTCTCGAAAAACGATACAAAGTCATAAATCATCAAATCAACCGTGACACACATACATAAACCATGAAAAAAACCAATTCTTTAAAATTTCCTCAAAAAAGCGGAAAAGAAGCCGCGACGCAACGCACGTCATTTACATAAACCGTTCCATTTTATCAACACAATATAAAAGTACATCCCCCCGCGACCGTCATCCCTCAACGTGTACAGAGCCGGCGCGTGAAGTGCGAGACGCGAAAGACGCCTGGCGGGGATATCCAGCCTCGGCGGGCGCACGCACGCGCGCCCATATCAATCGTCGGGGGCTCTAGGCCACTCAGCGGGGCAAACAATCGGAGCGCGCGTCGCCTCTCTCTCTCTCTCCCTTCGCCGCGCGCTTTGTGTCCCTCCGCTCGCGCGACGGGGAGACGTCGCCGGGGTAGTGTATCGAGAGGCTGCGCGTGATATTGGCACAAATCAATAATGCGCGAGCGGCCGCGTCGACGTGTGTGCGCGGCGCGCCCCGATCCCGCCTCCTCCCCAGACTTCGTTAGCCGGAGTGACGTTTAATAATGACCGCGGCGCGTGCTCTCCAACGGCCGAAAGGATTCGACAGCGCGCGCGCGAGTGTCCCCCTCGACAAAGCCCGCACCTTTTTCCCATCCCCCCCGCGAGCCGTACTTTTTCGGCTTTATTACCGCGACGCGCCGGGTAATGCTCGACTTTTATCAAAGGCTGCTGGACCGGTTTTTTTTTCTGTGCGAGCAGGGAACAAAGGACCGCGCGGCCCCACCCATCCACCCTCCTCTCGCGTGTATACGCGATAAATATCGTTTCGCCAAATTACTCGTGCCCGGCCTTTTTTGGCTCGCGCTGAAGCATTTCCTCTCTCTTTCGCTCTCTCTCTCTGTCTCGGTCGTTTTTTTTTTGTCGCGAGCGAGCTTTGAAAACGACCGGTGCTCTTGTTTGTTTCTGCTCTAACGCTGTGTGCGTCTGATTCCGCGCTGCTTTTTTCGTTAGCGTCGCATTTTTAATGCGCGTTAGAAATATTGCCGGTGTTACTTTGTGCATGCATGTTTCATGCGCCGCGTCGCGGATTTTCTCTTCCGACGGGGGAAATACGAAGAATGCGGCGACTTTTATTTATTTATCAGGCGGAGGGCACTTTTAACCTAATTAAATTTTTACGAGAACATTTTTGGAGTTCGTGTTGAGTACAAACTTTTAAACATTTTGTGTTGCAATTTTATTATACAATGATAATGTTTACAGTCAATCTCTTTTCAATGTTTTAATTGTTAATTTTCAAATATTTTAAAATTTGAATAAGGTTACATCATACTCATTATATTGTACTCATTTGATATTGAGCATGTTATGGTGAGTGTAAAAAGTAATCATTTTCTTTGAATAATTTTTCACGCGCAAAAAAACTAATAATAAATCAACTATATAAAGAGAGTCTAGCTTTTCATTTAGTAGTGATTTTTCAATTTTCAAATTTTAAAAAGTTTACTCTATAAAAGTCAGCTTTTAATTTTTTTAAGTGACATTTACTAGACGTATATATGTGAGATTTCATAAATATAACAACCATTAAAATCGAGATTAAAATGATTTAAACGAATGTTTCTTTTTGCATCACTGATGACATGAAGGCATTCTTTTTATTAAATTATCTGATTATTATACTCATGAATTTCACGACTTTTTTTTTCGTATAAAAAGCGCCTTGTTAACGTTAACGCGTGAAAGTCGTGAAATACAGCGCGCGATAAAGTATAATGAAGGCAATTAAAATAAGAATAAACATAATAATATAAATTAGTCGTTCGCCCAAGCCGGCGATTACGGCGAAACGAGCCGTCGCTTTTAAAAAATTTAGTTAGGTCTATTAACACACTTAAACGGGCCGCAATTATCCCTGATTTATGCTCCTTGAACCGAGGCATTCGACGGGGGCATTGTGCGCGGCCCCCATACGCGACATTTCGCGCAATTATCTCGGCATCGCTCCATTAAAACCAAAAAAAAAGCGGAAAAAAAGTTTAAAAAAAAAAGGAGAGAGAAAAAAAATTGCTCTCCAGAGCGAAGAAAGCGTCCACCTTCCGCGCGCTCGCCGGAGAAAAGCGGCGCGCTCGCGTCTCCATTCTCCCCCGGCCAGATATATTGTGTCCATTGTGAGGAATTCTGAGGAGACGCGGAAGCGCGAAGGGGCCCCGGCGGAAGCGAGCGGAGGGGGAGAGGCGAGCCCGGGCTCGGCCCTTATTACTCCCGGCGCGGCCCATTGTGCCGGCGGAAAGTGGCGCGATCGCGTAATCGAGATCGGGATCGAGCGCCTAGGCACGCATTGACTCGCCCCGCGGAGTTACCGGGGGAGCGAAAACGCGGCTCCGGGAAAGTGGCCGCGCTTTGGTAGCGCGTATCGATTTCTGCCGCGCGGAGCGGAGAAACGCAAGCGGCGCGCGCTCTGTACCCACCGACAAAGAGGCGCGGGCCGATCAGCCGCACGGCGAAAGGATGCGAGAAGTCCGATGGGGCTGGAGACGGGGCTATTTACTGCTCTGTCAATAAGTGCTCGCTTTGAGTACACAGATTTTTTTTTTTAAATCGAGTTCTCGGTTTTAGAGTACGACAGAGTAGTGCGCCGGGCATGGCTGCATCAAAGCCTTTCGAGAGCGAAGAGAAATGTTTGCGATGTGCACCTTATTAAGGATAGTTTTATAATAAAATAGTTTTAATTTTATTTTTGTGGTTAATTTTATTATTTTTATATTTCTATCATTAAAATATAACTTTATAAAATAATTGTGATTCGATTAACGATGCTTGAACTGTTTTATAAGTACATTAAAACTTTGCACTATAGAGTAAAGGAAGTATAAAGTTATTTGATTTAACTATATAATTTTGTTATAATTTCATTTTTCTATATTTGTAATTAAAGTAGTCTCAAATTTCATGTATAAATACTCAACAATTTAAAAAAATAATACTTCCTTCTTGAATGTATTTTTTTGAAACTTTGAGTACATCGATACGATCAGTTTCATAGCAAAAGCTTTTATTCCTCTAATAAAATAAGTGTACGTAGATTAATAAAAGCCAATATGTACTCACATAAAATAAAAAAAAAAGAAAAAACGCTACCATTTCTTCGGCAATAAAAGTCGACCGATGAAAAATTGTGCTAAAATCTCTCATTGAAAAAAAAATCCTTATAAAAGCACATATCGATTCCCGCGTATCCCTCGCCCTCCGTCTCCGCCCATGGAGGACCCCCGTGCATTTTCCACGCGACCGTCATTTGTATGCGAGCCCTGCGATTTCGAGAAAATTGCCCGGTTAAACA
This sequence comes from Eurytoma adleriae, assembly GCA_900480045.1. Lineage (NCBI taxonomy): Eukaryota > Metazoa > Arthropoda > Insecta > Hymenoptera > Eurytomidae > Eurytoma > Eurytoma adleriae. The sequence goes on along the minus strand of UXGC01000064.1, from coordinate 224,214 downwards.
TAGTATAATAACGCGCTGTTATCCCAACCGCGTCGCGAGAGGTGCGCACGCGTCGGCATTTACAATATTCATCGGGGATCGCGAATTTGCGCCGACTGGCGCTTCGTTACCCCGCCGCCCCGCGCTTTATTATCGTCGTTTATCACGAAGATTTCAGCTTCCGCGCGCGGGGGCGGACGCCGGAAAAAAGGCGTCCCCCACTCTCTTGCCCGCTCCGAGGGCAACTTCGCAGATGATAAGCGCGCCGCATAAATTAAATCCGGAGCCTCCGCGGCCGGTCATTTTTCTCTGTCCGCCGACTCGAGCGACTGCAGCGCTTTCGAAACGAATGCCAGGAGGTCAGTATATTAGCCTTCAGCAAATTGCAAAATCATTTGTCACTCTGGATGTATCGTCGCGAGATATCTCCGACGCATTTTTATCACTGATAAGTATAATGGTATGCGCTGTTAGTTATGCAGCTGGCGTATCAAATTGACGTCGGGAATAATTTCAACGTTGTAATTATGCGCATTTAACGAAATCTTGTAAATGAATCGTTATTATCCATTAAATAAATTAATTAATGGGCAGTGTACAATTACAGTGAATTAATCCCGTTAATAATATAATTATAAATCACTAATCAATTGCAGTAATAGTATTAAAGTAGCTACACTTATATACGTTGTAAATATAATATGTCGCTGTCTACACAAATCATTTACTAATTAAAATTACTCGCAACTCAGAGCTTCGTGGTTAAAATACAATTATTGATCATAAATAACATTTTGCATTTCCATTAACTATACTATTAAATTAACTAATAATAAATTTCAATTACCTCACTGAACACAGAATTGCACTTTCAAACAGTTAAAAAACAATGCTTTCAATCAAATGCGACGATTCATATTTTATTTTTAATTTAAATTTTTTACTGCTTTATAAATTTTAACTTAAACGTAACACACTTCAGCTGTTACATTTTCCCTGAGCGCTTAATTGACTCACTTATCTTTAATGACTTTACGATTTTAATATAGTATATTTGCAAAAATAAAAACAAATAGTTGAAAGAAAGACAGGGTTAAACAAGTAGAATACTTTTTTCTTTTTTTTCTGGCTAAATCCTTAACTCTTTGCTGAGTATATGGCCTCAAAGAAGCAGACTAGTAATAAGTATCACTTTCCCGATCATTTAAAAGAAACTTAAACGCCTATCCATCAGCGCACGTAATCGTCGGTAGCATCAGCCGCGAGGAGCGGTCATAATAGTCTTCAGCCGACCGCAATGGAGGGGGGGTGGTCCGACTTTATTAGGCGGCGTTGCGGCTGGCCGCTCGCGGCCGGTCCGCAAGGCCGCGCGCGTGTCCGCCGATCTCGGCCTAACGTCCGATACGGGGTTCGGCGGCTACATTATGCGCGAACAATGGGTTGCGAACCAACCCCCGTCCCCCCCTCCCGCCCCCGTAAATCCAATTACTCGCGGACAAGGTGTAGCCGCGCGACCTATTAGCCCGGGGTCCCGAGGATTTACGAGCGGGCCACGGGGCAGGCCCCGGGGAAAAAGGCGCCTAATTACGCGATCGCCGCCGAAAAACAACGGGGAATTGGATCGGACCTCCGGGGGATTTATCCGCTAAGTGGCTGCTCGCTCGCGCGATGAAATATGCAGCGCGAGCCCGCGGATCTTGCGCCGCGTGTATTATTCAGTCGGGGGGGCGGCCGCGGCGAGCGCGGGGAAATCGCGGGGATTAGACGATGCGATGCGTCTTAGTCGGGGCCGCTCGCGAGAGTCGGATTAAAAGTGCACCGGCAGGATCGCTGCCTCGACGGCTGAGCGAGATTACGGGGTAACCAGGAATCGGCAGACTGGGGCGAGCTTCTTATTTCTCTCTTTCCGGACTGGCTGATAATGGATCCTTTATCGGGTTCTCGTTGCTTAAATTTTGTTTTGCTTAACGGTACTGCGGAATTAATTACTGTAAATTTTCAAATAATTTAATGATCCGGTAAATTTGATTAAATGAGCATTAATTATTTGGAATGCGCATGCAAAATTATGTAATTGCTATTATAATTATCTTCGAGCTGCATCGAATTATAAACTATCCATGAATAGTTTAGATGATAAATGTTACACTAGAGATAGCTGATCAAACGGATTACAAATCACTACCTAAGCTATAACCGCTGCTATTCACTATTGTGTTTTAGTGAACAAAGTTTGAATAGCCAATAGTGTAGTGTCAATTAGATTCATGATCGAAATTCTAGATCTTCTTTCACTTTAACAAAAAAATCTGAGGAAGTAGAGTTAAATTCGATTGAGATTTAGCTGCTAAAACGTCGAAATCATAGTTTATACTTGAATTCAGTAATCAAGAAATAAATTTTCTCTTCATTATTCTAGATGCTTTTATAAAAAATTTCGTAAAAATAAGTGTATATTTAAAAAAATTTAATTATTTTGATGGAACCATAAATCAGTCAACTAAAACTCAATTGCTCTCATTAATAAAAAAAAAAACAAATCGTTTGAAGATAGAGTTCATAGAGAGTATTAATTACGCATCACCTCGTTCTTACTGTATGAAATATGCGATGACTAACTCGGATTAGAAAACAGATGGCCAGTCTAAAGCTTCATTGTGCGACTCGAATAACTTACGCAACGTGATGTAAAATTAATCGAGATTCCAGTTGTTTTATGAAAATGGCTAGCTTACGGGGGTCAAGAGTTCGAGAGCGAGCTCCGAAAGTTATTGTCGATTCGGTCAATAGAGAAGGAGATAAGATATGAATATATGCAAGTCGTAGCACAATCCGCCATTCAGTTAGTGATGAGTAGCGTCGGAAATAGGAGATACGCCGACTGCTCGCTCGTTATTTTAGTTTTCTTATTGTTGTCGTTGTGACTCTCCTAACTAGTATTATTTTTCACATAAACTCCAAGGTGTGTATTATGTAATAATTCTTTTCCTTCTTTCTCGGTGGTGAGGGGAGACGCCGTTATAGGAGGTGCTAATATTCTCAGAAATATGAGGGTTTGTTTCAGATAAAATTCATTCTGCTTTATTTATTTGCAATAGCGCGGATTTATTCTTTTTTGCTCGAATTATGCAGCAAAGTTAGTGGACAAGCGTTTCGCATCGATTTTCTTGTCACATAAAAACTTGCATAAAAATAGCACGGTGGGAGGAAGGATTTTAAAAATTTTACTAGCTATAAAAAAAACCATCGCCGATTTCCTTCCCTCACATTCTCGACATTCTCTTCCGAAATATTCTTAAATAATGCAGAGTTCAGAGCCCTTTCGGAATACTTGAAAATTTGTCAAACAAAAAACATCATTTTTCACCAATCAATAACTAATTCTCAGTATATTATCCATATTAAAGCAGTGCATGTTCAAAAGAATACATTTTTTATTTAAACGAACCGTCGTTGTATAGTTAGACCAGGTGATACATCAATTTTGATTTTGATGTGTCACCTGGAGCAATACCCAATGTTCACATAAATAAACTAACATCGGTGTTTAAACATAATTTGTTTCATTGAGTAGAGAAATGATTGTGACAATGACTCTGCGTTAATGCGTTACCGTGGACAAATAATCGCCCCATAATTTCAAGGCAATAATAATTATTATTGTCTTTCATTGTCACACGAAACCTATAAATCAAAATGACTTCTAATATTGACGCTCATAGAAATGCATATTAATAATGACGAATTATTATTACATAGCCGAATGTTAACAGTAAAAAGCTTATTGTATTACGCTGCTTTCTGGTATATGGTTTCACCAATATTAGCTGGATATCGGTTTTAAAAAAGTGCATTAATTTCGGTACACAATCAGATGGTCTGGCTCTTGAAACGGTGAAATTCATAGAAATACTTTAATATAATATTAAATTGTGTTATATTTTTCAATTTGTTCAAAGATTTATCGGTGTCAGTTAAAAATTTAACAACTTATTTTGTCTTCACTTTATTTAATTATTTCAGATGATTAGTGAAATGGTTAAAGATGAAGTCGCACAATTTTTAAAAAACATAATAATGAAAAACAACGGCAGTAATATTTCACGAACAATCAACAATAAATTAAAAAATAAAGAAACAGAGCGTCAATCTCGACTTTGATAACTAACACGCACCCCCTCGCATCAACGAAAAATTCGCTGCGGCACTTCTCCCTCACCCCAGCGCGGAAGAAACGAGCTTGCGCTGACACATTTCGCTACGATTGCGCGCTCGTCACGTTTAGTCTCGTTCGCGCGCTGGCAACGGAGGGGGCGCATGTGTAAAAGATGAGCGGTGAAATTGCGGCGCCGACGCGTCCTCATCGGGCGTCGCATCTTCATAAAAGCCCGCGGCCTCGCGCCGAAACACAGAGGCAAAGAAAAGCGAGGCGAAAAGCCGAGAGGCTTCCGCATTCGCTCTCTCTCTCTCTCTCTCTCTCTCTCACACACACACACACACACATACACTCGTTCACTCTCACACGCATATTCATTCACAAATGCGCAACTAGGCTCACTCTCTCGCTCAAATTCTTTTTTTGTTCACTCTATTTCACTCTTTCGCTGATTATCTTCTTTCTCACTCTCTATATCTCTCTCTTGCTGATTTTCTTCTTTCTTATTCTTACTCTCGCTATCTCATTCTTTCTGAAACCAGTTCACTCTCACACTCGCTATCTTATTCTTTCTGAAAGTAGTTCACTCCTACGTTCCCTATCTCATGGTTTCAACTCGTTCACACTCATGCTTAATTTCATGTACACACTCTCTTTTTCCTCACTCTTTTTTCCCTCACTCTCGTTTATCCTCTCTAACACTACCTTATTCTCTCTTTAACTCGTACACTCTTACGCTCACTCTCTTTTTCTCTCTGAAACTTGCTCATTCCCACTATCTTTTACTCACGCTTACTATATCTTTCTCTCTGAAAGTCCCCCAATCTCATTCTGCATTTGTTATTTCTTGCACTCTTTATCTTTCTCTTTCTCTCTCTCTCATTCACTCTCTCGCGTTCTCTCTCTTGCACTTTCTCTTCTTATTTCTTTCTTGATTTTTTTATTTTTATTGCAATTTTTTATTATTTTTAATAGATATCTACTTCTCTCCCTTTACCCTCTACATTCTCTTGGTAAGAGAAGGATAACAGAACAGAATATAATTTATTTAGACTCGTAGAGAGAGAGGGGACGAGAGAGAGAGAGAGGGGGGAGGAGAGAGAGAGAGAGAGAGAGAAGCCCCCGGACGACGTTGGTTTTCGGGAATCAATTTCCGTCGGATGTGCGCTTCGTTAGAGCAGTTTCGCCACGCGCGAAGGTCGGACACGCACGCGCTGAATTATAGATGTGCGCTCTGGCGAGCGGTGCATGCGAGCCGATCGCGCGTCTCTCCATCTGGGTCAAAGAGCGTTTGATTTCGTAAGCTGCGTCTCGCGTGTCGTAATCACGCGGCCGAATCTCCCGGCCGTCCCGCCCCCCACCAGCCTCCTCTCGCCGTTGATACTGCCTCTCGCCTTATCGATCTCACCCCCGGACTCCGGCACGAGATTTTCCGGCTCTCGTCCCGCTCGTTACACACTTTCGCAGAGGCAATCCCGAGGCCGGCGCTAATTTAGCCGAAATGCCGAGTGGGCTGGGAGCTCGAATTATTAGACTGCTCAGTACGGGTTCCTTGTTTATATTGCGGGTTGCCGTCGTGGGGCGTGAAGATTTAATCATTGGGCTCGCATCAAACGGGGATTTGTTTCTCGCCCTTGGAGATTAAAAATGAGCAACTTGCGCGCCCGGACCGACGTCATTCCTTGCGAGGTGGAAATTTGTTGAATGTGCTTTTAACGGCGCAATCGGATTGGCGGAAATGTTTGGGTATTAAGAATCGTTGATTTTCGCCGTTTGTCAATGTAACGAATACGGGGCGAAGGGAGGGCTAAATAAATGCTGACTTTGTAAAAAAACAATGATCTGCCTTCTCAATAATGCTGAAACTTTAATATTTACGCGTAATTATGTAAAGTGTGCAGATTAGATCGCCAAGAAATTGTAAATACTTAAATCAGAATGAATAAGGAAAGCAGAGTGATCGAATCAATAATCCAAGTTCATTCTAGAAAAAAAAATTTCTTTTAGAAGCTAAATTAATCACTAGCATTATTCAGAAATAGACATTTTCTTATTTTAAACGTGACAGGTTAGATTTTTTAAAGGGTTATTGAATATTTTATTATTTTATACAAGACAATTCAGGGATATATGTCATTCTGAATTTTCGAATTTTGGAAATGTACCTTATTTTCTTATATGTAGTCAAAATTTGATGAATGTCCCGTTAATACGACACAAGCTTTCGTTGTATTTCGAGCGCCATCGGAGCATTAATTAAATTGTCCAATAAAACAATTATTCGTGACATTCATCACAGTCGAGTTTATTTATAAATCATCGACGATCACGGAACATTTATCTTCTTAATTAGATTCTTATCGTCCATAAGAAACACACTCGAAAGCGAAGACTATTTCTCAAACCAAATCACCAGAGTCTTGCAATAAATATTAACATAAATTAATCCGCAAAATGAGATATTTTTTTCATCAACCTGATTAAGCAATTGACAGCTGTACATCCGTCCCAGGGCATTTCGTGTCTCGTCGTCGGAGAGCACCGGCGAAAAAAAAAAAGCGAACGCAGCAACGTCGCCGTCGCTTTAATGACGGGCGGAGACTCGCTTGAATTTTCGCGTGGCGAACGTGCCGTCGAGATTGCCTCGGATTTCTTTGAAATTCGGGCCTGGCCACGGAGTGCCTCACGTACACGGATGTGCATTAACATACACCCGGATCCGCGACCCGGAAGCCCGGGTGGAGGGGGGTCTTGAGCGACGGCGAAAGAGGAGGGCAAAAAAAAGTGCCTCCGCCTCGGGCGCGGGTGTATACGGCTTGCGCTCGGGAATTAATTAAATGAATGGCCGAAGGAAGCGAGGAGGTAGGAAAAGGGGGTCGCGCGCCCGCTTCTTTCATACCGTCTCCGGCTAAAGCTCTCTCTCTCTCTTCTCGTCCTCCTACGCCATCGCCTCTCCGTAGGAGGATTCCCTTTCGCGCGACCCTCTCGTTACCGTAATCGCGGCCGATCCCTCAAAGTCCCCGGGGCGGCCGGCCGTCTTTGATCGAGCCCAGCTTTATTTCCGCGGGCCCCGGCCAGCTCATGAATGGCTAACACCGCGATAATGGACGTGGGATGAAACGCGCGCCAAGAGAGAGAGAGAATCCGCCGGCACCCCGCTGATTTTCCCGGCTGACGCACACGGGGCTAATGTAGTCGCCCGACGACTGTGATTCTCGGCGGGAGTGGCCTTTTTGCGATGACGTCGGACCCACCGCCGGCCTTCTTACCCACTTTGATCCGCGACGAATGTAGGCTGCGGCCGATCGCTAATTGCTTTTCGCGACTACTTTAATGAAAATTAATCGGGGCGAAGTAGATGTGTCTGTTATCGGCGACGCGGGGACGCGATAGCGGATAAAAAAAAATTCGAGACGATGTTTACCATTTTATGAGCCTCTCCGATGTTTTTTTATGGATCTTCTATTTGCGGGAGGACTAAATAGATGGAATTGGGTAAACGAAGTATTTAAAAGCGAGAGAATAGCATTTGCGGTGATATTCATTGAATGCGATTAAATTATAGTAAAAATTCTAATTTGTTCAACATCGAACGTTTTTTTTTTTATAAAAATACCGCTTCCTGAGTTTTAAATACTTTGTGCATTCTCAAATAATTAATTGAAAGCCGCTCTACATTTGTTAAATTAAATCTTTTTTCAAACAAAAAAATTTTTGCATTTTCATCCCGTTTTATCCTTCAATTTCCTCGGGCATTCTATACCGGCGCCGCTTCGATTAAACACTCCCGCGTGCCGTCCGCTCTCTCGAAATAAACATTTATTTCGAATGCAAAAAGCAAATCGAGAAATCCCATTTCATTTCCATCTCAAGCCTTTTCGTGTCCAAATTATCCTGCATATTCATAACATTCACTTTCACGTGCATAAAACAAGCCTCAAACGCACCGCAGCGCAAAAGGGCCGCAAGCCCTCGTCAGCCGAGCACTTGGCAACCGCCCCCGACCGAAGAGTCTGCAAAGGCAAACACCGCGCTTCCCTTCGATATAATTTTAAACAGCCGCTAAACGCCGAGCGCACCGGAGTCAATCGACCCGCACCCCCTGGTCGCGTAAAAAAATGCCTACCGCGACTCCGCGATATAGAGGGGGGAGAGCAGGAGATGGGACAAGCGGGAATTCGAAAACGCCGGGGCGCATTCCCGCGTGCATGCGAGCTTGCAATTTACGGCGGAAAGGTTCGCCGGGGAAATTGGGAAATAACGATCCAGCCGCTCGGGCGGGGCGACATAGAGGGATGGGGCGCGGGATCCCCCCCACCACCGCCGAGACAGACTAACGGCTCGCGCGATGGAAAATGCATATTTTTGCATCTGCTTAGCGGTGAGTTTCACGCGATCGTCCCTCGCCGCCGCCTGAGTTACGGCGGCTGCGAGTCGCCCGCGGCTAAGTGCCACGACTGGCCGCCGCGGCCTTCTGGCACCGGAATCCTTTCCAGCCGCCGATTACGTACGGTTTATCGCGCGCGCGCGCGCCGATGAGGTCGCGCCGACGTAAACGGCCCCGCCTCCATTATCCCGGCTTAGCTCCGGTTTATTGCGAGGCCTTTCTTCTTCTCGTACCGTCGCGGGCGCGACTTGGAAGATCGCCGGGAAGTTTCTCGACGGATTTTCGGATAGTTTGTTTGGCCCGGGGTTAGAGGGAACAGTTGTTTTCGCTGAGCCCGGGGAAGTGATAATTTTTTATTAATTTTCTTAAGCCCACTGTCTTAAGCAGGATTATTCGGCGAGAGGGTGAGGGAGGCGTGGATAAAAGTTGCGAAAGCTTCTAGCAATACGAGCGTGATTATATCATGCACTGGAGAAAACAAGTTATTTTTGGAGAAAGGATGTTTTTGCAGTTTATGCTTCAAGTTTCACCGATTATTAATTATTCGTTTCAGTATAAAAAGCGAGTAAACATTTCAATTATTTTGCATTTCTTACCGTCGTTTCGCAGCTTTTTGTTTATTTTTGTTGTTATATTCTTGTTGTTGTTGTTAGATTCGTTTTAATTCAATCACGTTATTTTTGTAATTAACTGATTACTTTTTTTCGTAAAATGCTTCGTTAAAATGTTCATAAAAATAGGGGAGCTTTTACTGTAATAACCGAGGAGCTTTTCATAAAAAAATTTTCAACAGTGACCACCCGTCCATGATAAAAATTTCAGTGATATTCAAATCGCCCCACAATTACATTTTTTCCATTCAATTTTTACTATGAACTAACGTAATTATTGCAACAAATTTCTCTCAGTGATTCATCTTTTATTTTGGAATAATAAATGGAGGATAAAAGGTAAAATCGCACTGCTATTGTAAAGCGCAACGAGTTTAGATGGAAATTTGAAATGTGATCCTACTGCAAAAGCTGCTTCGTTTACGAATTTCCTCAACTAATTGCAGCTTAGCGCAGAATATGTGCGAGAATATTATGTTTAGGTTTATAAGTTGTTTTCCAAAATAAACCGTTGTTCACGAAGTCTGCTATTTCTATCGTTATTATTACATTTTAAGGAACTATACTCTTTCAACGGATTAATTATCCAAAGTATAATTTCCTCCGAAAAAAAAATAACACGATCATTACAAAAGCTTTAAAAGCTCTCAGCGTGAAACTCGTCGGCATTTTTATTTCGCCGCTCCACCAAACAAGTCCACTTATCGCTTTGGATTTTACATCCCCCCCGACGCTTTCAGGATTGACGTAACTCCGTGGACAAAACAAATCCGGAGGCAGAAGAGGAGGGGGGCAGCAGGATTGATTGTCGTTATCGCTATCCGCTCTCCTCGTTAAGAATCCTCCGGCCGCTATTATTTTCGCCGCTTATTATTTATCGAAATCCGAGCCTTTGTTGGGACGAACGATCGGCGAAATTCCGCAGCGTCGCTCGCTGGGGAAAAAAATGAGAGGCGTAAAATAAAGGAATAGGGATATAGGCACCGCCTGGGGTTAAACGGCTCCTCCTCCCTCCCTTTGAAATATTCCGTCTCGTTAACGTCGCCTCTCGTGTATTTCCAATTCGCGTCTCGCGGCCGCACACCTCCCCGACTCATCCGCAAAGGCGTCTGTCCCCACTTTCTTTCTTTTCTTTTTTGTAAATTTCAAATCGCGAGCCGACCACGCAGAATCGCGGCCGATTACGGCCAATCCCGATAAGATTGCCCGCGACCGGATCGGATTACGGCCTCGACTGCAGCGGGGACTCGCGGCCCCGATCCTCCCCCCCGCCCGCGCACACACTTTAAAATCTCGCCCAATCGCTGGGAGATTAATCGCTTCGACGTAATTGGGTTTATGAGATTCGCCGGCGGTTCACTTATCCCCCGTCTCAATCTCCGCCGGGATCGGGGAGCCTCCATCGATTAGCTCGTCGAAGAAGCGAGTTTTGTGCCATAACGCCCCGCGCGTCTGCTTTAGCGGGCAAATGGAATTCCAGATATTTCAATTCGTCCGCTCGTTTATTTTCTCCTACCTACGCTTTTAGCCCCGCGATGCCTTTTGAATGCGAATAAAACAATTCGCCGGGAGTTTCATTACGGGCATTCGATATTTCGGATCTCGCGAAGTGCACTTTTACCCCTTTTCCTGTGTATTTTTTTTTTGACGTACCGAGTGTATCTTTAAAATTTTTTAATTTAGTAAGGAATACTCGTGATTTTTAGATGCAACTGGGAAACAAAGGATGCTAAAACCACTTAGTTAACAGTTTCTTCTGGGAGAAAAAAAGTGCATTAGCAGAAGCGGCTCTCGGTGTAATTAAATTTTTAAGTTCTTTTCGCTGCTCTCAAGCGCCGCGCCCCCCTCCTTATAAGTGCGAGTTTTACTTTTTAACCCTCTAATGCTTATATTTTGTTGCGAGATTTTCGCGCGCGGAAGTCGAATCAAATTTTAAATTAGAATCTTTGAAGTGCTGCACTCGCGCATCTACGGGGGGGCAGCCCGATGCTATCGATTCTACGACTGTGTGAAAGGCAATGCCATTCTATTTTATTTTCCAGCGCGCGCTCCGCGGAAGTCGAACATTTTTTACCGATACGGCGCACGACGAAAAAGGAAACGATAAAGAAGTATAGGCTGCCTTCTAATTTATTTAAGAATCATAGCTTTTGCAGAATTGCTAGGAAATACCGGCGCTTTCAAATGTACCCGATATGGTTTCATTGAAGCAAAAATATTTCGACGTGATTTCAAATATTTATAGCTACATTTTATAAACTTTCTTATGCTTCAAAGGAGAAATGTCATTTCAATAAAATTGACGATTTGTTGGTTTATTGTAATGCATTTCACTTAAGCTAATAGTTAAATGTGTGAGATTTAAAAAGTTGAGATAATTTTAAATAGCAAAAGTACATCTGATTAGAAACGGAATATTAAAAAATGTATATATGATTATGAATAAAAAAGCATTTACTTCAAAAGAAAATTAATTTTGTGCTATAGTGTTACACTGAAAATAATTAAAAAGAGTCTTGCCATTAACTTCCCACATTGTCTAAACATAAGTAGATTTAGACGAGTATGGTCAGACAAGGATTCCAAATATTTTTGTATCATTTCTTGACAGTATCGAAATGCTTTTTCTTTTCAATCAAATTTTTACACGATTCTATAACGGTATGCAATTCATATTTCACAATGTTTACAACCTCAAATACTCACTATAATGAATTTTTAATTAATTCCAAACTTCATGCATTTCAAGCTCTTAATAAATTAATAAAATCCGTCCTAAAATATTATTTCCACCAATATTTTATACTGTTAAGACTCACGAGAAGATATAGCGGTATCCTTAGGAAAGCTTATTTGCTTACGGTCGGTCGTCGCTCGCATGAAATTACCGCACTATAGAGCATTGTGCGAACGCCGACAATTAATCCGCGACCTTCTCTTTATTTTTCCAGGTGGACTCGAAAATTCGCAAGAATGCGGGACCGGCTCTCGTGGTACATGGTGTTTCTGATCCTGCCGACGATTCTACTGGCCAGATCCCTCGACAAAGGTAAGTTGGCTTTCAATTCGGCGGCGCATTCATTTGGGGCGCGCCCCCCCCTAATCCCCGGCCGGAGCTCGCGCGTCTCTTTAAGAGTATTAAAGAAAGCCGTGTCCTCGCCAATCTGCATAAGCCTCGCTTTTATTAACTCGACGCCGGACCGTGCGGCTGGGAATTGAAAAAAAATATTTATTTTTTATCTCAAACAATGAGGACCATCGTTCATTTCGAAGGATGCGGCTTTTCTTTACTGCCGTCCGATAAGAGATAACTTGTAATTAATTGTTTTACGGAATTTTCGATTCATTTTGAACTTTGCATGGTATAAAAGTTTTGTTTTTTAACGACAGTTCTAAAAAAGCAAGATTTATGAGATAGGCTACCATGTAGTAGGGCCTAGAGGTTAGGGGTTAGAATATGACGGTTCTGAAACACTTAACCCAATTCAAGATTATTCAATTAGAATATTAACCGAATTAGAGATAGCCAAATTCGGCGCTACCTGTTAACCCAGCATTGGACTGAATATCCGACTCCCGTTAACCCAACATTGGAAGTGTCTGTATCATTAACCCAACACTGGCTACATAGACTCTTCCGGTGTTGATTTAAGTGAAGTTTAAAAAATAGATCGAATTTGATTAACCTGAAGTTAAGTGACCCAGAACCGGCATAGCCTAGCTACTCCAATGCATTTTTAGCATCGTTTAATTATTATTACATTATTGAATCATGAGATTTGGTTGTTTGTATATAAAATAATCTAATGCTACTACTATTTACCTTCGAATACCGTTTTGCAATAATTATTTATTCAATTACTACGTTGTTAAAAATTTACTGATAATTTTAAGCAGGAAGATGCTTCATTATCCTAAATGTCTGACTATCGCGGGTTATTACTACTTAAAATATCGGATCCTCGACTTTATACTATATCAGGCTTAACGTTCTGTCTGTTTTATTTTATATTTTTTAAATGAAATAGTTTTTCAATTTATAAATAGTTAAGTATTCTTCACATTACATTGTAAAATGAATTTTAAAACAATAAATTTGAAAAATTGACTAATTCTCATGATTGAAAAAAGATCATCCAATTAACGCACCAGTTTCGTATACTATTTTATAGCACGAGGGCAGAAATTTGGCATTAAAGTTACCATGTGGCGGTTAGAGTGCTATAAAGAATTTTAAAGAAAGCTTTAACAACCGTAAGTTTTTGCTGCAGGAATATCGCGAAATGGAAATACGCATTCTCGCCGATCGCGAAACTAAAATATCCCGCACCTTTAAAGCCCTCCGCCGCTCAGATTTCTCGCGCCCTCGAATTTCCGAATACTCCCGCCGCATAAAGCACACTGCAAAATAGCGATCGCGCCGGAAAAAAGCTACACGCAGAGAAAGAGAGAAGAGCCAAGGAGACGGAGCGTACAGCGCTCGCCCGGATACGGCGGGATATAAGCGTCCCCGCGACGATATCTGAGAAATTCCTCCTCGCGGAATCGCCGATATCGCGACAACCACCCCCGTCGCCGCGCGTATGCGCGCACACGCTCGTCGGATCGACGCGCCGATAAAAGCGGAGGCGAGGTGCGTACCTCGCGTTTTTTATCCACGCCCGCAGCCGCCATCCTCTCTCCCCCCCAGCTCGCCCCCGGCGCTTTGTCCTCGGCGCAGCTGCAAAATGACGCAGCCGAGCCGCTAAATCTGCGAGCGCGTATAAAGTCGGGAGGAAGATGAAAGCGCGCGGGCGGAGGATTTAAATTTCTCGGCGCATTTTCCGCGGCCCCGGCCGCTCCCGGGGCTGTTTATCAAACGTGATGTGTGTTTACGGTGTCGCAGCTATGCGGAGGAGGACCGGCGCGCGAAAAAAAAAACCCCCGACGCAGCGGCCGAGTGAGAGGAGAGAGTGACGTAAGCGGGCCGCGAGTGACGCGCGCCTTGTACTTCGCTTTACTTTTTCGCGAATTTATTAAAATGTCCCGGTTGGCCGTTTTCCGCCGTTGTTTATTTCCGACCGAGGTGCCGGGAGGTGGCGCGCGTATTTTGATGAGCCCCGTTTAATAAACGCCCGGGATTTGAAGCGTAGGAGGGGAGGGAGGTGTTGTTATTGTTTTAGGAAGATAGCTCGGGCTATTTTTGGAATAGCCGGGGGTATCAAATATTCATGTATCCTGATTTCAGAATTTTCAATAGACTAGCGAATATTATCTATTATCATCGTGTATATTCAGCTGAATGAAGACCTATTCAAATATTCAAAATATATTTGCATATATGTAAATTTTAGATTGCTACACAAATCGCTTGTCAAAAAATTCGGTATCAATGCGTGAATAAGACCGTCTGGGCAATCCTTTACCTGCGGATTATTTTACTATGTGCACCAAAGCTGAAATAATTTATGGTGAAATACTTTGTGCATTGCAAAATTTATTTATAACAGTAATTTTATTTTGATTTTATCATTTATGCTCTTTTGTCATTTATTTGTGGTGATACGAATCTATTCACGTTTTAATTAAAACTATATAAAACATTTTATGCTTTTAATACTCACTAATCATGAAACGTAATGGGCACGTGGATAATTTATATTAACTGACTTATATTAAATAATGTACGTGACCTATTTTATTGTACATTTTATCTGATTAATATAAACTATATGTAATTAATATAACTAAATAAATATGACACTGAATTACTAATTCACTTAAAATAGCACAAATAATATTATTATAAACAATTCAGAAATAAGTAACAGAATTTTATAATCGAAGGCGAACCATATTGATTAAAAGAAAGTAGATATTATTTATAACATATACCTTTTATAACTATGTTCATTTAATTCCCTGTACTGCAGCTGATGTACAAAACAAATTAGAATACTTGATAGGTTTCGAAAATAACTACTGCTATAGTTTAAAACAGAAACTAATAACATGATTAAAAAATAAACGTATAAATTAAAAAAAAATAATAAGTCTTATATAAATATAACTTCGTAAACCCAAAACGAATCATTCAAAATTTAGGCGAAAATAGCAGCAACAAATAAGCGACATTAGCGAGCTTCAGCCCCTTACTGCAAGAAACGAAGCCGAGACACCGCGAGAAGCTCAGCAGCCCGTCAAAACGACAAACGCATCCCCGCGGCAGCAGGTCGTGAAATCGCATTTCCCCGGCAAAAATTACGTCGAACCGAGCTCGCGAGCTTACGTATCGCTCCTCGCGACTGTCGCGTTCCCCAAAGCCTCCCCCATCCCTTACACAACACCCAGTCTCGCCTCGCGACCCGCTGTTTTTCCGCGCCGAGAGCCGCTTTCCTCCGCTCGCCCCGAAAAAAAGAATAGAGGACGAGGGAGGGCAGGGGGTGGCTCTCTCTCTCCCCGGGAGAAACGGGGTCGCGCGAACGCGTGCCGCGCGCCGCTCGCGAATATTTTTGCCGACAGCGAGAAGCTACGGGGCTGTCAGCGCGGCGGCCGCCTAGAGCCGGCGGCCCGGCCCGTTATCGCCCGGGCGCATTATTTTAGCCGGGGCGCGAACGTGCCCGAGCGCCTCCCAATGATTTATACGGAACGCCTCGGCGCACATGCGCCCGCGCCGTTTTCGCGCTCGCGCGAAATCGCGGCTCGCGCGCGCGGCCGGCTTAATCATATTATATACGGCTGTATCGTCGCCCGGCGCATTAATTATGCCCCGCCGTTTGCCGCGGATCGCTGTCTAGCCGCATCGTAGGCGAATAATTTTCCCGCGCGATACACGCTACAATGGTGATATTCTTGTCCGAGGAATTTTGTTGGGCGCGCGCTTTTGGAGGGAGGATTGTTTAGGGGAATTCTGACGGTATTCGCGGAGAACAATTTCGAATGTATCTTGATTATTTGACATGATCTAGGGTGTTAGGTCTAGATATTTTTCGTTGAAATAATGCATGCAGGTATAATGGTACACCTGGAGAAAGGCAAAACGGATGGAATAATAAACAATGGAAAAAACATCAGATGAATACTTGGAAACATAATTTTTTTTTATTTTAATATAAAAATGTTTTCTGTTTTCTGTTCAAATAATAAAATAAGATTATTTAAATGTAGGTAAAAAATTTTGTTTGCAGTATTATTTTTATTTAAAATTAAAATTTGTTGAACAACTGACTTTCTTTGGAAAATGAATCTCTGTTTATCTCCCATTAATGCTCTTCATTTATGTAATGCGAATTTATATTTATTGCATCAAATTATTACGGTATTATTTACTCAAATTAATATTTGCATAATAGAAATCTGAGCATTATTCAATGTTTGCAATAAAATTATTTACAAATGGGTTTTGTAATACCAAATCTCCTTTTGACCCATTTTTGATAAAACATGATTTAATGTTGACGTACTACCAGATGAATGTGGTACGTTTGTAATTAATTCTATAAATATAGCAGGATTTTAGATTCAAAAACTAAATGAATTAATTTTGGGAAGAAAAAGTAATGGGACTTGTTAAAATGCAAGAAGACGAATCTTATAGATGCACAGATTTTAGCATAAAACTTTTCAATTTCACAAACTCACTAAGGTTCTTTTATCACTGTCTTATGTCAATAACTACTTGATGGATTAACCTCTTGATAAACTTCTCTCTCTCAAAGTATCTTCTACAAATTCACTTACTTCTTTCGTTATCTTATTTAAACTTTACGCAATTATTTATAAAACGTGGAAAATATAAGAAATAAAAACGTAAATAAACACAGTTGTATACATAAAATATAATTCTTCAAAGTTCATCTAACATTTATAAAATTCTAAATTTCACTATAAGTAAAACTCCTCGCTCGTAAAGAAAGCCTTATGTCCAATTTTAGTTTTATCTTTTTCCGAAGCGGTTTGTGATATTTATAGTTATTTTATACCATAAACTACTGAGTTTATTATGTTAATCCCACATATACTTGCGATAGCGTCTAAAATTTACTATCTAAAATATTCAAGCATATGGTATTTCCGGAACTAATATAATAAATGTACCAGAAAAATTTCAAACGGCGATAAAAAAGATAGTCGATAATCTAATTACTGACCAGTTCTAATTATTGCAACTGATTATCAAATTACTTGGAGTACTATTTGGAAAATCGCGTAATGAAATTACAAAAATATCATCCGCCTTTAATAATCCCATCAAAGCCCCATGGCCCGCAAACGATTCAGGTCCAAACACCGAGCCAAACACGCCGAAATCCGCAAAGAGTTATTTAGCTCGATGTAGCGCAACGGGGACCGCCGACGGCCATTGTGCGATCTGCATCTGGCGTTTAAGCGAGAACTCACCTTTGACGGGTGGCACGCGCCCCTGTATATTTATACGTTTGCTCAGTCGTGCGTCGCACCACCCGCACACACATAGACACACACACGCACACATATGAGGAATTCTACAAAAAGAACCCCGTTAGCGGGTCCAAAACCTGGAGATCAAAATGTAAAATATGATTCCCGATATATCTATTTTTTTGTTCCTTTAAATAATAAGTTCGAAATTCAAAATAGTTGGAAATCTGTGTATATAACGAAAAGAATAAATACATATTTCCATATCGCGTGTTCAACATTTTTTTCATCGATTACATTGCCAAAAGAACCTGAAAAATCTTCGAAAATCGCTGAACTCATACATTTTCGTTTCTCCAGTTTTTGAACTCGCTAACGGGATTTTTTTTATAGAATTCCTCACATAAGCGTACATCCGGTATAACCGATCCCGCCCGGGACGGTGCGGGGAAAGAGAGGCCGAGCGCGCGGCAGACGCAACCCTTGATTTTTCGCCTCCCCGGCGTGTGTTCGATTTTTCATCGGGCCGCCGTAATGCAATATTATTGGAGATTGCGGGGGCCGGGCGGGCGTAGCCAAGCGCGAATATCGCGTCACGCTCCGCGAGTCTTCGGGCCGCGCGCAGCTGTACACTCAGACGAGCATTCCGTCGGGGACGTGTACACGGGGCCAAAGGAGCGAGGAGGAGGAGGTGAAGGGGGGGACGGCTCTGTGAGGTCAGCTGCCTCTGGACGCCCGAGAATTCGATATCTCGTCGCTCCGCCGTTCCGGCCGCTCGCGCGCTGCGCTCCTCTGGCGCGTTCTGCGAGGGCCGACCGAGAGAGAGACCTTCCGGTTTCAACCCCCACGACCCCTCGGTACTTTTAGTCATTTGGCTAATTAACTCCGGACCTTCGACGGGTTTGTCGCTACCGAGCTACTCGACAAATTGACAGACGCGTAGTATAAACGCTATTTCGAGAGGATGTAAGTGCGCCTTTGGACTTGCGGTGTCTTGAATGCACTTTTGGTGCTTTGAGAACGATAATCTTTTCAGAGTTTGTAGAATTTAATTGAGAAGGTATTTTTAATGGGTACATTTTTAAAGTAGAGATCTGATGTAACAAAGATTGCTGATTTCTGATGTAATAAAGAATATTAAGTTATGGTATAATAAAGAAAGTTAAATATTGATGAACATATGAAAAATTTTCTAAATTCTTTCAATTTTTTTATCAAAAAAAGAATTTAGAATAAAAATATTTTGTGAACATTTGAACAGTTAATAATATAACTAAGTATTTGATTTTCCTTAAAAAATGGTACTATACTATCTACAGTAATATTTACTGTACATTTTATTTTCATTTTCAACACCATTATTCAGATTAACCATCCTGTAAAAATCGAGACATAGACAAAGTACATAGCGAATTTTGATAAACTGTACAGTCTAATTTTGCAAACAAATAGATGTCTGCACGCAACACGATACGCGTTTACTACCGCTACGTCAAAACGAAAAAAAAATCCTTATCCGTTTAATAAAAGATCATTCAATTTACCGCCTATTCTGCGAAAACCAGCAAGATCCCATAAACCTTTCACAGCAGCCGCAGTATCTCGGCGCACCCCCACTTTTCCGTGCGGCTGACTTTAACGCACCGGGACAGGCGTCGAGCGCGCGTGCAAGTGCACCGGCGCGCGCCGACGACAGTCGGCTGCTCGCCTCGCCGTGCCGTCGCGAGTCCTAAATAATCTAGGCCGAGCCTCGTTAAAAATTACACCCCCACCGCGTCGGGTCCGCGCGCCGATCGATTTGCTAATGTAACATTCGTGTTTTGCGCCCCGCGCTCAAAGCGCGCTCGCGTGTTTAGCGCGCGGCGACAAATTAGGACCCAGAAATACGTTGTTTCGCCGGCGCGGCTGTTTTCCCGGGGCTCGGTGGCGTCGCGCAATGTCAATTTGTTCGTGCTAGCTCTCTGTGTGCGCCGCTTCTCTACGGAGAGAGATTGCGCAAGGAGGTTTCGTTTTTTCTCATTTTTTTTTCT
Source organism: Eurytoma adleriae (assembly GCA_900480045.1). NCBI lineage: Eukaryota > Metazoa > Arthropoda > Insecta > Hymenoptera > Eurytomidae > Eurytoma > Eurytoma adleriae. Next base: position 204,672 of record UXGC01000064.1, on the reverse strand, counting down.
CTCGCGGAAGAAATGATATTTTTCAAACGTATCGCTTTGAATTATTCGCGCCGTCGGAGGAAGCTTTTTTGCGACACGTCCGATCGACGTTGATTTATTGAAAAAAAAATAGAGTGTTTTGTATCCCGATCCTTTCGACGGTGCGAACTGATGAACTCTATTCGCGAATTTAACTTGTTAGCTAAAAGTTTGTTAGAGCCGAACTATTCGGATATTTCTCTTTGTGCGCACTTTCTCTAGCTGAACTCTAATTAATTTCGAATTCGCGCGCGAACTTCAGCGACCCTCTCTTTCTCGCGGGGAAAAAGGTGCATCCGAGCATTGTGCCGGCTTCGCCGGTGCAGTGTAGCCAAGGCAACACGAGACCCTTTGCCTTCTTCCCTCCTGCGCCGAGGGTATCGGAGCTCGCGATATTCGCTTCGCGCTCGTCTGGAGAGGCGCGAAACTGCGCGTAACAAACGGCGAGCCATCCAACAAGGCTCCCCAGGCGATAGCAAAAAAATAAAATCGCAGATTTCGATCGATTGGGAAAGGGGAGACGAGCTCGAGCAAGGGTATACGCGGAAATGATATTTTTTAATTTAAAAGACGCCTCGGTTTTCCTCGCGCGGCGAAAGGAGGCGCGCACTCGCTAAATTGATAAAGCGCGTCGGCGAAACTTCGGCCGCCGCGTCGCTGCGAATGATATTTTTATGTCTGTTTTTATTGGATTTGAAATTGTATTTTTCCCGATATAACCGAGGTTGACTTTGAGAGAGGTGGAGCTTATAAATCAGATCTCCGCGGCCCATATTTTTCTTGCGACCTGCGCAAGGAGCCGGCCGGCTTTGCACCCGCGAAAATTAAATAAAGCCCTTCGAAAAAATTCTTCGCCAGCGCCTAGGGATTATTACTCGGGGCTGACGAGGGGGAGGGGGAGAAAACCTCGGATCCCATGAATCACAATTTACGGAGGCTTTAGGCGCGCAATTTCCGAGAGTTTCGCGAGGCTCCCACGAAGACGCGGCGGCGCATGCACGGCTGAATTGATGCCCGATAAAAAGGAGAGCCCGTGCGAGCGCCGATTAACGCGATAGCGGCTGAAGCTCGTAAATATGAATCAGAGGGATTAAGCGACACCGCCGGTTATTATCCACGTCGATTCGTATAAATAAACCGTCGGGGGAGGGGTGAAGCTCGAGCGATAAAGGGAGAGGGGGGGGAAAAAGCTCGCGGAGAGATAGCACAGCCGACGAGGAAAAAAAAATTGTATACAACAGGGCTAATAAAGGCTTCGACGCTTCATGTCGCAACGCGGCTCGTAGCCCAGCGGGTCGTTTATAAATCCTAGATTTTGTGCGCCGCCGCGCGGTGACGGTAGTCGGCAACGCGGCAAAAAGCGCACCCGGATTAACCTATTCATCACTCGGTGAATGATGAATCGGCGCGGTATGCGGGATGCGACAAGAATCGCAACATTACGAACAATACTTTTGACCTTTTTTTGGAGCAAGGGGAGGGCTTGCAAGCTGTTACAGTGAGAAAATTACAGGTGCATTACGTGACGTGGTACGCACTTACGCTGGAGAGTATCAAGCTTGGAGGTTGGCTACGTGTGGAGGTGGGAATGGTGGTTTCCTCCGCTTCCCGCGGGCTCCTTCTCACAGCCTAGATGTAATATTGGGACAATTTTGCATTTTTATTATTCCAGAGTGAATAAATTTTCTTGCACTAAAAGAGAAAATGAAGCAAAATTTAAAAAATGTTACTACATTCGTCAGTAGTTTCATCTATTTACTGAGTAAACAGTCCTGATTTTCTTTAAATCTTTTTCCATTTGAAAAAGTAACTTCTCAATCTTCTTATTACTTTTTTTCAAAAAACAAAACTTTTCATTTTATACCTCGTCTCTACGCACATAAAAAATTCTTTTTTAAAGCCGAATAAAATGAGTACACGATGAGTGAAACGCGTAACTCGTCATAAATAAAAATGCCTCTTCTATTTATACGAAATAAGTGAGATGTTCAATTGCAACGCACCGCCCCAGTGCGCAATCGCGCGGCCAAGCGCCGAAAGACAATAAACAGCGAAAATAAAAAAGTAAATAAATAAAACGCTCAGGTCGAGCAGAAAGTGGCCACGGTTACAGCCGTAACGGACGCACCGCGGAAATCGCAATTCTCCGTTCACCGGGTCGATATTACGTATCACCTCGAGCGGCTCACTCGGACGAATTGATTCGAGCTTCGTCAATACAGCCCCCGGTGGCCGGGGGTTTTTCGCCAAGCCGGCGAATATAAATGACGCCCCGGCGGAGGCGTCGCGCGCGCGATCGGAAAACGCCGGGAGAAAAATCGCGAGCGCTAAGGGGACGGCGGAGTCGAGACGGCCGGCTCAGATAAGAGGCCGGAAAAAAGGGGGGGGCGAGGCGAGAGAGGAGGAAGGCGAGATAGAGATTGAGCGAAGTGAATAAAGAGAAAGGGGAGGAAGCCGGGGCGATGGGTCGAGATAGCGGGAGAAAAAGCGAGAGAGGAGACGAAAGCCATTTCGCGACGCGTCGCCGCGCGGAACGGCCGTAAAGCAAAATGAATACCTACGGCGCGCGCGTCTCCGGAGGTGTCCAGGCGACGCCCTCCAGTAAATTCCTTACTGCCCGCAGAAAATAAGGCTCGCGATAAAAGCGAGGCGAGCGCGCTCGCGCGTTTAAGGCCCCGGCTTACGCCGTCCCGGCGCCACCTTGCCGCCTGCTCTTCCCTCCACCTCCGCCGGATTTTCGTCCGTCTCGCTGACGCTCCTTCTTGCGCGACTCGTGGCCTTCGTTTAGGACGAAAAAAATAATCGCGCGAGTCGTAAATCGCGAAGGGACGCGCGAGCGCTTATCTCCTTCGTGTATCGGCTTGCTGCGAAGATTTACACTTGGAAGGGGAGAAAATTAAAAGAGAAGGCTGGAAGCGATCGCTCGTCGCCTTTACCTTTATTGTACTAGCGATGCTTATCGGCGCTGGCGCGATGCTGCGGCGCAGATAGCATTTTACGGTGCATAGTTACTTTGGGATGACTGATGGGACTTTTCGAGGGGATACTCATGGTATCAGATAATTACTTCGGATAGTCTTTTCATTGTATTGTGTATCTTTTACAAATTTAATTTATTCATTGACTTTTTTTAAATTTATTATGCAATTAGCTCGAGGCATTATTTAGGAGTTGTGAACGTATTTCAATTGAGAACACTTGGAAAATTTAAAATGAGGTCAATATTTCGTTTTCACGACCTACTGATGCATGAAGTAGAAATAGACGACTTTAGTCAGACAGTGTATTTTTCAAACAAGTTATTTTCAAACTTTCATGTTCTAAAAAAGATTCCTTTTTCGGTTTTGCTTTATACAAATATCGTTTTAATGTATTTTTTTATTTCTCTACGATGCTTTTAAATTAATACGTTCGACGTCGAAGAATGAAATATTTATCAAACTCAACTTCTTTTCTTCATGAGTAACTCTTGGACATTTATAGCTGATTACCGTCAAAACAGCAGTATTTTTCATGCAAAATTTATTTCAGATAAAAAAGTGAATACATTTTTTTTAAAACGAAGAAAGCATCTCCTCAACTTAATAAAAGCAGACATTGAATTTATTTTCAAGCTTTATGTAGACCTTCTTTTAGCATTCACATTTTTCAGAATATTCGTATCTGCGGGAGCGGAGCCCGTAAAACTCGAAAGCGTTTACTTTTTTCGAACAACAAACGTAGCGTCCTCCGCAGATACCGTTCTTACAAATTTTTTTACCGTCTCACCTTCGAAAATCCGGAGTCCCGCATCCTCCGAGGAAAGCTCGCGCAATAATTCAGGGGTCGTTCGTGCGTACGGCGCCCTCGTGGGGGCGGGCTAACTCAATACCGTGAAAACGAGTGTCTCCGCGCGATTTTCCCTTGTCGAGGAGGGGCTTCATCATCCTTCGTCGTCCCGCGTGATTCCCGTCTCCTCGAGCCTCTCATCCGGCCGAGGCCCCCCCGGCCACCTTATTTGCGGATTTCGCCGCGGAATATGAGCCGACGGCTCTCTCCCGGCATATGAGTTTGTCCAGGCCTGGATACACGCGCAACCCCGCCCCAATACGCTCGTAAAACGCCCCGAGAAATAAGGAGGCGGAAGCTCGCCTTAAGCCCCCGACGAGGGCCGGGGATATATCTAATCGAGTTCCCGCGGAAAGATCATGCGCTAAATGGGTCCGATTTTCTCCTGCCCCCTGTGTTTGTTTATTTACCCATCCGCTCGGCGGTTCGGCGCCGTATTTTTGCGGCGCGGCATGCAGAGTCGAGCCCGGGTTATTTATTTATGCCGCGGGAGCGCGCGGAGCGCCGTTCGCGCGGTTATTTATTGTTTGCCTCGGGAATTGCGCGCGTGTCTCGGCGCTGCCCTTTATACTTGCAAAGTCGGGACACATGGAGCTGTTACAATTGTTCCACTATTTCTTCGTGGATTCCCGACCTTTTTTCGAGCTGTTTTCCGGGTGAATTTTTTCTTTTTATTAAGCGCGCGCAACTCGAGCGTTTGAACATTTTTTGGGGAAAAAGAGTGATTTTATTTTAAGTGACTGCGGAAACTCGGAAGGGTTTAAATGGGAAAATAAAAAAAAATGTACACCACTGGCTATTCTATTTCTATATAAATATAAACTATTGATCGTTTGTAGATGAAACAATAAAAAGGAGCGCGGAAGTTTTGTTATCAAAGGTGTATTGAAAAATGGAAATTTATACAATATGAACTAATATTTGCTTTACTAAAAAATTGAAGATGAAACAAAATTTTAGATCAATTTATATTCTCTGTTATTAAAAAATTATTTTCGCGTAAGAAAATGTTTGCAGTTTCCGTGATTTTATGAATAATAATTTTTTCATTATAACGTTTTACTTTTACGTGCGTTTTTAATTGCACCCTCCATTTAATTTATATGACGATATTCCTTTTAAAAAAACTGCTCTCATGAAAAACATTATCTACACATTTAATTTAATCGGAGGAATAAAAATTGAATGCTGAATTGAATCAATTCCATTGGCCGATCGAAAGCTGGTGTAAGTAGTAACAGCCGAGTATAGTCAGCCATCCGAAAAATCCTTCGCTATCTAATTTCTCATCTCAAAATTTTTAATTTCCTCCAAACGCACGCGAAAAACCTTGTTTATTCTCCTAATACCAAGCACGTACTCCTCCTCCCCTCCGTAAATTCTTATAAAACCCCGCTCGGAAAACTTCTCGAAGGCCGTTCTCGCCTCCGCGGCGCTGGTGCTACACAATTCATGAACTCCCGCTGTCCCGTGCAACCTCGTAGCCGTGAATTTTTTATGGCCGCGCGTCAATTAGCCGACTCTCTCTCTCTCTCTCTCACTTAGTGCGCGCTCCTGTTTCGCCGGACGCTGGCTCGAGTGGAAGCCACCGAGCGAAAGAGGACGAGCCGGTTAATCGCAGTGAGGGCGCGCGCTCTCCCGACGTTTGACGGGAACTGTTGTTCCAGCCGCGTATGCCTGATCCCCTCCTCATTATTTAGCGATGAGCCGGCGAACACGCGAGAGCGACGATCGAGCCCCTGGATTCGCTTATTAAGAGCTGCGGGAGCACCGGGAGAATTGATGCCGCCCCGTTAAGTCCCATTCCTCGGCGTTTAATCGAGCGATTTGTTTTTGTTGATGGCGCCGGAGGAGCCGTGGTGCGTGAGAATTTTGAATGATTAAGCGATCATCCATTGGGATTTGACGTGGAATTATTTGGTGTTTAGCTTACGGATGGAGAGATGGATGGCGGCTGTTAGGTATTAAGGAATTTTATTTCATTCATTTGTTTCGGTGGTCGTGGGGGAAATTTGCTGGTTATACAAAATTTAACCGGAATAATTTTATTCATCTTTCTTAGGAGAAACTAATATCTCAGAGCATTTCATCGTTCATTGTGTACGCAGACTACAGGGATGAAAATTAGTTGTTTTCTGTTTCCACAGTAACTCACTGCACAAAGTTATGTTCGCAAACTAATTCCGAAACAACGGTCGGGGCACAAAGATACTCCGGATTTAATTTAGTTTTTTTTAACAAACTGCGAGCAAACGGTTCTTAGAAAAAAAAGCACGCAGCTGAAAATTCGAACTTTTTCGCTAGATTACTCCGGACAGTTACGAATCGTTTAATTATCTTCGGAATTGCGCCCGCGGTTATCTCGTTCGTTCTATCGTAGAGTTTGAGACTTTTCAATTATGCTTTGGCGATTAATTACGAATGCACACACAGCGCGGCCCCGCAGTTTTGTACATTTAATTACAGAAGTTAATTAATGACAAAGATATGTGTCATGCGACGGCGGCAATAAAAAAAGAAAGATAAAAGCAAGCCCCGCGAAGCAGTAAAAGCTTTTTATACAAAGCAGTACGTATGAAAGACATTCATAAGCTCTCTGTCCCGTTAATGAGCAACGAAAGACGCGTAATTACGCAAAAAGCTCGTCTTCCCCCTCTCGCGGTTCTTGTAACTTCGCGGCTTTTTCGCGTCTTAACTTTCGCCCGACTTAATGGATCGATGAATTTCTAACAAAGTGTGCGTTAAACGAGCGGCCCGTTAAACCCCGCGCGCATAATCAATTCATTATATGCATTTCAAATTAGCGCGTAATTTAATAATCTATTTCGGCTTTACTTGCGCTCATTATAATAATCGAATTAATAACCAGCTGAGAGCTCCGAGTTCGAAGGCAAATTAAGTGCTCGCCACGGTCGAATTTCACGCCGCTCGCCGATAAATTAACCCCCGGCTCCCGGTGCCGCGCGTTTTGTTTATCCGAAGGAACGAGGGAGGGCCGAAATTTACGAGGGTCCGGGCGCCGCGGGGCCGAAAAAGCCGATGGAAATCGACGGGCGACTCCTCGAAAAAGAGCGAAACGACCGCGGAATCACTCTTTTAACGGCCATTATCGCGAGACGCGAAATGGAAAAATGAAATGTAATTGATGGAATGGTATAGGCCGCGGCCCCGACGAGTGCGCGCCAGCGAGGTAGGCGCGTTATCGGGACGAGCGACACGCTCTTTCGCGTTTTTTAAAACGAGCCTCCAATTTTTTTAGGACCGTGTACCGTGCTCACTGGCGCCTCCATTATTTCATTCCCTTTTTTTTCGCTGATGTATTTTGGAAATTTTCTGTTGAAATTCGTGACTAATTGTGGGCTCTACACCGAGGATATAGAGTTTTATTACAGCGTTATCGAAATGCTAATGTGAGAATGCGAATCGATCGTTAAAACTGTTTTTTTCTTGTTTGATTTTTCGAAAAGATAATAATGTCGTGATATGGAATTATAAATTTGTACTCCGTCGTTGTGCTTTTACAAAAATATTCAAATTCAGTTGATGGATAAGAGGATTATTAAATAACCGAAAAAACATTTTCGTCGTCCAATTTCATGCCTATGAAATATAAATTTCATTTTTTCAAGTATTACGTCAACAATAATGTGACTTTAAAATATTTAAGAGTAAGAGAAACGCTAGCCGAAAAAATACACGCTACTGATAACGAAAAATGTACACGCTGATATTACACTTTTAAAAAATGTAAACATACCGTACTGAAATCCTTTCAATTCGAAATCCTCATAATTAAAAATTAAAAAAAAGTGTATTTTCATTATCCATCTGCCCTCGATAAATCACGAGTCTAAACGAATTCCCTTGCATTTTTTCCCCCTCTGCAACGAGTCCCGCTTCCGGAGCTTGCGAGGAGCATTCCCGTAGCACTTCGTAATTGCGCTCGGATGTATTAAGCCCCGCGGAATAAAAGAAACGCAATCAATCAATCCCGCAGTTCTCCTCGCGTTATATACCCCTTCGCTCCCTCCCTCTCTCTTTTACTTGGCCTTTATCCGCCAGATTCCGACGTGCCCTCTCTCTCTTTCTCCCAGTCGTTATCTCGTTCCGCGTCGGGCGGCGGCGGCGGCTGACCCCCGCTGACCTCCCGATGACCCGGACTGCGTCGGACTGCGCGCGCGCCTTCGCCCTTACCTACGTGCCAACTATACCCCACAATTAGGCGAGCGACGGATCGGAGGAGCCAGGCGTTGCCTGCGAGACTCGCGTGCCCTCCACCCCTCCCCCCGGAGTCCGGGATTCCGGGACAATGAGCCGGCCCCGACCAAAGTTTGCCGAAGGCCCGAGATCACGGTGTACACGCGCAGTCAACCCACCGCCTCTACACTCGGCCCCCGGTACGACTGCACTCTAATTGCAGTTTATCGTCCGGAGTACGGGCCACTTGTCTTTTTTAACCGAGGGCCACACACCGCCCGACGCTAATGCCCGGCTATCGGCTAAAGTGCCCGCGCTACCCGGCTTTTAAAGGCGCTCCGAAGGCCCGCGGGGAAGTTGGGACGGGCCGAGAGGCGATGCCTTTCTCTTTTTCGCTTTCGGTTGTTTACTCGAATTCTTAATAAATGTTGCACGGAATTCGGTGCTGCGTGATTTTATTGCTGGGGGTGTACTTGGAAAATTGCAAAATGTAGGGCGGGTCGATCTTATTAAAAATTCAGAGCTTTTCCGGGAAAAGGGGGATGGATTGATTTAATTAGCGCGAATAAAATATCGCGTAATAATGAATTTTTATGGCAACGGCGGTATTTGTATGAATTAATGAACGAAACTGGTTGTAATTATTTGATTGACGTTGAAGCCTGAAATGGCGTTACTAAAATTTTATTTTCGTTGTCCGTCATTACGAGCAACGTCATGAGGAAAACACGTGTACTGTCACAATGATGAAATAATGATGTTACGATACGTTACGTATTCGTTCCAACCTCACGCGCTTCTAAGAATTAAATTAAGAGTATAACTAGTTTATGCGTCGTAAAACTTCGTTTTATTAATCATTTAATAATTAATTAATTATTTTTACCGCGCACAACAGAAATAAATAAATCAAAGTTTTTTAATGAATTCATTGCAATATACGTGTGTTTGTCATGGAAAATAGTTTTAAACTAGCGTATACATCGCTCGCGTCAAAACTAATCGAAAGACAAGCGAGCCGTGCAATTTCGTGGAAATAAAACGAGTGTAAATCTACTTATCTGACTTGATCCCATTGTCTCTCAGATAATGCAAACACTCGCCGCGCCATACACAATTTCCCTCGTAAGCAGCTTTCAAACAGTTATGCGCATTTATTTATGCATGATACGGTTTCGCATGCAAACGTAATTTACGTCGCGCCGCTCGCGATCCGCAAACAGGCGAGCGACTCCGCCCCCGCAGTTGCACTCTTTTTTCAAATTGCACACGCCGAACTTATTACTCTTTCAGCCATCCACGGGGCTCATCGTCATGCAAACCCGTGCCCCGCGATAAAAATCGATCTCCGCGTAATGAAATTCGCAGCTGCGAGTGCCGACGAGGCACCGCGGGCTCGAGTGGCCGAAGTCAAAAGTGCGACTCGAGGGGCGCTCGAAAAATCAAATCGAAGAAGCTCCGAAGTACGTCCGACTAAATTCGCGCTGTACAGCGCGACCTCGTAAAGAAGAGAAGGAGGAAGCACTCGGGGAGGGTCTAAGTGAATCTCGTAAAAATCGAGAGTAATCGAAGCTCGTCGGGGGCCGCTTGGCATTATCCGCGCGGATCCCCGGCGAGAAAATCGCGAAATAGTTTCGAGGAGGCCGGCCCCGCCGGGAGGAGGAACACAGGCCCGTAGCCAGACGGCGTAAGTAGCCTCTGTGTATAAGCTCCGGCATTGTCCCGGGGAAACAAAAGGCAGGTAGCTTACGCCGCGCATTCAAAAGCTCAAAGTTCGGTCTCGAGCGCGCGCGCGCACCGGCGTCACTCCTTCATCCTCCCTCGGCGCCACTTGGCTGTACCTCGACCCTTCGCTGCTCTCTTTCCACCTGTCGCCTCCGTTCTTTGTTTTTCTCCTTTTTTTTGCGCGGGTTTTTTTTGTATGTAAATGGCCTCGTCGGCGGGCGGAGAGCCTGGGTAATAAAAAATTAACAGGGTCCTTGCGGAGTGTGCGAGGAAGAAAAGTGCCGGAAAAATCCCGGGGCTTTGTTGGGCGCCTCGTCGCGCCTGGGAGTATTCGATTCGCGCGGAGGGGACGAACTTTTTTACACGCGTGATTCTTATCGTGATTGCAGAGTGTAACTTTTATTTTTTTTTATCTCGTCGATGAAGTTCTTCTTAAGGTCTACTTTCTTTTCACCGATTTTTACATCCTCGAAAGCGGAACTAAAGTGATTCGACTTTATTTTCGAGCAGTTTGTAACGCCTCGAGTGTCTCCTCGCTTATCCCGCGAAAGATTAAGTTTTCTTTAATTTTCCGATTGCATGTTGCTCGTTTATCAAGCGGGAGTGGCCTTTGGCTGCAGAAAACGCGAACTGGATTTTCAAAAGCATTAAAAAAGTAATAGGCGCAGATTGCGAAAACAAGCTTTTAGGGGGCCGCGCTCCCTTTGAGCTCATTTACGTTTGTCTCCTTTGACGGGCCGTTTTGACCGGTCTTGACCTCGCTTATCCCCCCGGATTTTTTTCTCTTTTTTTCTGCCCCCACCCGTTTTTCCACTCACAGCCCGGCGGATCGTCCCTTTTTTTTTGCGCGAACCGTCGCTACCGAGCCGGCGCACTTTTTTTCCGGCTACCTGCCTCCGCTCCGCGCAAAAGCCGAGGAGCAGCTCGCGTGCGCGCTTGCAGCCGAAAATCCGTGCAACCCCAAACTAACCAATTTACCCTCTCGAGCTCTCGTCCTATATTTTTTCGGAGCCGCGAAAAAGAGCAAAAGAGAGAGGGTAGGTTCGCGTAAGGGGCGGGCCGAAGGTGAAATTCTCCGCAGAGGCGAGATGCGCCTGCAGGTGCGCACCGGGCGGAACGCCACTTTTATAACGCGAATTCCATTCGCATGCAAACTAAATGCATATATGCAGGCGACACGTTTAAGGCGGGCACCGGAGGAGATAGGCAGACGTAATGCCCCCCACCCCGCTCGAAGTGTGCGTTATTTAACCCTCGACCCTCGAGACCCCTACCCCTCTTGCGCTGCGTAACTCTCTTTTCCAATCGACTCGGACTCGGGCTGAATCTGTTTTACGGCTTTTTCCCCTTCTTGTTCTTGCCTACTTTTTTGGTCGTTTAGGCGGAATTTTACTGCGACAACATTGGGAACACATTAGAGTAATGGAACGATAAAATTTTGAAACGAGTAGACTGAATTTATAAGTAAATATTACGCGTATGTATTATAGTTGTACTGATTAGTGTGTTACATCAATGTAATCAATGTAACATGTATGTTATATCAGCATCTCGTACCAAGAGACGTTCTATTGCTTAGAGGTAATTGACTGAAATTGATTCAGTAATAATCAATTCATATATTAATAATAATTAGATATCTAATCAATAATAATAAGACGATGTCGAAGAAATAATTACATTCTTTTTCATTACAACCAGTGTAAATAATGCTAGAATTCGCTAGAGTATCTCCTATTTCGCAGAATTCAAAGGGCAACTTCTAATTGCACTTGACGAAACTGATTTAGCATTCAAGGAGTAGCGTTTAAATTAGAATAAATAAGAACGTGGTTTATATAATTCAATTAAGAAACCAAGTCTACGCCAAAATTAACATGATAAAATGAACTGCTTCATATAAATAATTTTTACCTGGAGAAATTATAAAAGTTAAGTCCATTAAAAAAACACCCAAAAGTACACTAATAGATTATATCTGCTGAAAAAAAATTTAAATAACTATTTCTGCTTTTTAGGTACACACTAATACGTAATTATTTTAAATGTAAGTTCTTTAATAACCTGAGGTGTTCAGGCAATATTTAATATTCGAACATATCAATGCCTGGAGACAAAATTTGCATTCGTAAACGAATAAATCAAAATGTAAAGTTAAATATACACTCTCAAACATTTTGTATACTTATGTACTTATCAGCCGGGTCAATTTTGTCCGATTGCTCAACCAAACATTCAATGATTTAACAGATAAATGCAAATTTCCTTTTCCTTCAAACTTATCCCGAAGTGCAAAATTCGCATTAGTTTCATCCAATCAACCGCTGTAGATTGCAATGTAATATTGCTTCCAAATCGCGCGCAATTTCAATTCCCCGGCAATCTACAATTCCTATAAAAATCGCGCATTACACCCAGAAAGCCTCGTCGACAATTCCGAGAAAAAAAATTCCGAGCGTCGAAAGAAATTCTCACGTTCGTCCCCCGGCAGAAACGACGTCATCTCACGCCTCCCCCCTCCATCCAGGCTAAAATGTTCCGGGGCGTAACAATTACGAAAAGTGGAGAGAGAGAGAAAGAGCCAAGACGGCAATTGAATATGAAAAGCCGATTTATATTTAATTAACTCGGCGGGTCTCGTTTTCCCCGCGCCACGGCGAGTTCAGCGGGGGATCAGTCGGGTCGGCGCATTATTAGATGGACAACTTTCCGGCGCGGCGGATGTAATAATGATTATAACGACAGTGGCAATGATAATAAGGCCGGGCGGGCCTCTCCTCACCCGGGCGCTGTACAGCGGGTCGCGAATTTGCATTTTCCGCCGGCTGTTTACTTAGTCATACGGCGCGCTCGCGCGGGGTATACGGGAGTATTTCGCGAGGACGTAAGATCCCGTCGCCGCGCGCGCGCGCGCGGCTAAACCGAATTACGTCATTGTCAGCGATACGCGACAGACGTCGTCGTCGTCGCCGGGCGGAATTGCGCGGGGGCGAGGCGAAAAATTGTCCGGATGGATTTTCGTCTCCGCGCGCTCGCGCGACAGACGCGTTGTCTACTTTACGTCTTGCGGAACGTTTATTTAATCGCGCGCGCGCGCGTTCGTATTCTTTCTTCTCGATTTTATTCGCCGGCGAAGGGAATGCACATAGTGGGGTGTGAATAATTGATGAAGTTGGTTTTGACGATTTACCGCTTGGAATGGCTTCGCGTTCCGTCTTTTTCGAAATTATCGCGTAATGGAATAATGGAATTTCATTCCTGCGTGAATTTTAAATATGAAAAGAAAGCATTTGTATTAAGATTGTATAATTTTAGTAAAGTACGACATTAATGCAGTAATTCTGTATTAGAAGGACCGATAAGTGAAAAATTTATTTGCATAAAGGAACATTAACGACCTCAGTAGTTTTAGAAAGCAGTAATAAAATATACAAATGTAGCGGGTACATATTGTCTGGTCAATTAAAAAAGTCAAGACAGTCTTATTTTAATTCTTAAAACATAAATGTGAAGTATATTAATGTAGGTAGTTAGCGCCGCAAGTAGTAACAGACGAGTACTGTAAGACGACTTTTCAATTAATCTATTTCGAACTTGCTCTATATTTGTTAATTAAATTTGGTTTTAAATTTTAAATCATGAAGTAGATTTTATATAAATCCTTCTGAAATACATCTTTTTATTCCATCTTTATTCAACTCGCATTAAAAAATTGTAAGGAATACATGTCTGACTAAACTGTGTTTATACTACTGTATAATCAAATATATACGTGCTTCATTGATTATAAACGACTCTACGGACATTTTAAACACAAAGAAATCAACGTTACTGAATAAAAACACGTCTCCCTCCTTGCATTATAAATAAACAAAAATTTAAAATAACCACGAAGTGACATCGGTTAACAACACCGCACCAAACCTACAAGAATCCCTTCAATTATTAGTGGAAAAATAAAACAAGAAAAAGTCGCGAGCGAGAGAGTGCGGCGGGCACCGACGCAAGAACTGGCCGCGGAGCCGCTAGCAAAAACATTACAGCCTGAATAAAACCCTAATTACGGTCGAACAAGGCAAACAAAGCGATTTCTTGCCCCGTCCCTCCGGGCGCTCCGATTTTCCGCGAGGCAAGACGACGGCGTGCCGTGTAAAAAGACCTTGGCTCCCGGCGCCGCTGGCCCGCGCCGGCACTCCGCTAAAGTGAAACTTCGCAATAAATGCCCTTCTTCTATTCTTCTCGCGGCTTGCTTTTAACGAAACGAGATGCGCGCGCGCGCCGCGTCCCCTCCCCCGCCGGTTGGCCCGGCGATGCAAAATCGGTCGCCGCCGTCGAAGGTATACCCACCTAAAAGACGGCGAAGGGCGGGGAGACGAGGAGCGGGGGGCGGAACGCCAGGCTATGCATAACGAGTGCACAGGGCCGGCTTTGCCTAAGCGGCCTCTCGGAAAAATTCGGGATCCCGCATTCGCCGCTCGACGCAATTGCGCATAATACGCCCGCCGGGCCGGATCTAATTCGACCGCGGAATAAGGTCGGCTCGTTCCTCTCCTTTCTCTCTCTCCCTCGCACACACATACACACCTTTCTCCCTCTATCTCTCGGCGGCCTAGCCTCTCGCGCGCAGTCGTTAGTCCGCTGCGGCCGGAAAACGCGAAGCGCTAAATCGATTTCGTAAATCTCCGAGATCGAGCTTTATTATCGGCCGATATTAAACGGCCGGTAATAAAAAGCGGAAATGACGTTGGCTGCCGCGATCGGCGTCGGGCCCTCGTAACTCGCCGCGGCGGCCCCGGGATAAATAATTAAAACGCGCGCGCGTGCGAATTTAGCGCGGCGCGGGTTAAAAACGCGCGGCGGGCAGTGACAAACGACGCGTCGTAAATAATAAGTGAAGCGTTGAAAATGGGATGCGGGGGCGCGGGGGGGTGCACGATGCGCAAATGAGCAAAAAATAATTTAGCATCTGCAGGGAGCCCGCGTCGGGCTGCCCCCGCTCGTGCGCGTCGGCCCGAGTCTGCGCGACATTTTAAAAGGTCAATTATTAAGGGGCCGATTTAAAATGCATACAAAAGGTCCCGCGCGCGGACTTTTAATTAAAAGTTTATTTTGAAATTCCATTCCGCGGAATTACTGCGGAGCAACAAAACACTAAATTGTACTCGCGGAATTAGTTGGCACGCGCTGGTAGTGCGAGTTTTTTTTGTATTTTTTTTTTTTTGCGAGCGGAATAGCCGCATGCCCCCGCGCATTTCTTCATCACTATTCACAAGGTTAAAATAGGCGAAACTAAGAGACTTTTATTGAGACGGAGTCGTTTACTTTTGTTAGTCAATTCTTTCGTCCTGAAGCGGGAGAGCAAACTGTAAAGAAAGGTGGTACTTATTTTTTAAAAAGTCTTACTAATCATATTTCTATTATTACTTATAACGCACAAGTTTCATATAATTATTCTTTTTTACCTCTTGTATAATTAATTCTTTAACAATTTAAATTCTTTTCTCGTCAATTAAGTTCGAACTAAATAAAGTACTTACTTTATATTTAACAATTTTATTTCAATTATAATGTTATATTAAAATTTCACTCAATCTGGAAATCTGTTTATATAAATTTTTCGAAGCACGCCGGCGTTCGGAACCAAATTTTCCCGGCTGTTTATAAAATAAATATTGTTTTTTAATAAAATCGATTCTACTGAGCTCGTAGGGAAAACACCGTCAATATTTAATTTATTATTCGAGCGGGGCTAATGCAAAATCAAATCAACGAAAATTTATTGATAAAATCTGAAAATCCCGGCGAGCATGAAGGAAGCGTCAGGCAGTGCGGGACGCGCACCAATAAATTTCCCATTCAAAACTTTGCCGATCGAAGTTTAACGTCGAGATTTTTCCCCCTCCTCTCTTCGGGCGCGTAAACACGCCTCGGGAGCGTCCGACAATCGTCAACAGGAGCCGGGCTCTCTCCCCCTCGCGAGGAAAGCCCGTAAGGTAAACGAGCCGCGCCGGGGCGCGGGCGGGCGCCGCAAACAAGCGAATAATAATTCCTCGGGGCGGGGTTTAATTCGCCTTCGCGAGATCCGCGGCGAATAATGGAATTCGATCGTTAAAAGCGACGAGGGAGCAAGACTTGGGCGCTGGGTCGCTCATTGTGCCGGGGGGCGCTTGAGCGGCCCAACACGCCTGTAATTTAACGCGCTTCTCGACGAGCGATTAAGATCGAGATTAAGATTTATAGCCGATTACGTACTACAACCTGTCCTCGAAAAGAACATTTTACTCGGTTGCTTAGGACTGAATTTCCAACTTCGTTTCCCTTTTTCAAGGGATCGCTTAAATTAGTTGTACAATTAATTTTATTGCCCACGTTATTAGTCTTTTAGTTTGACGAGCTTTTCGCGAAAACTTAGTTCATGATCTTTGATATTTGCGATTGCTACACAAAAATAATTTAAAAATTTTTTTAAATAATAATAATAAATGGTACGATCTTTACAGAGCTGGTTTTTTAATTAATTAGCAACTAGATATAAATGAAAATTTTATATTTAATTCTGTTTGTAGTACAAAATGTCACTGAAGTACTCTTTTGATCACTGTAATTAATATTGACGACATTGCAGTATTTGAAAATGCATTGCGATATCGTGGAATTATTTTAAGTTCTTTTTTTATACTAGCAAAATTCTTGGAATTTGACGCGCTTATTATTTATACCTTTTAAAATAAAACTCAGATATCAACCTTTGTACTTCTTAAAGACAATTCTTTTTAATTTATATTCGCTCTTAAAAAGTTTACGATACGAAGCTAAATAACAGATTATGATGTATCTAGTTTTTTTCTTGTTTAATGGAAGTTTTTAAATTCAAATTTCAGAATAATTATGCAATGCAAAAACTTAATTACTATTTCCTTAATTAAAATGAATGATTAATTCTACTTCAGTGAACAAAATTTCTCGATGACTTCGATGAAATAAATAATTATTATTCATATTAAACTTTGAATATTGACTCTATTCAATTACATATCTGGCTGTTATTAATTAATCAAATGCTTTTTAAAATGTTTCAAAGCATTTTGCCGTCTTTTTTTTAAAGATAACTTTTTACTTTATTTTATTTTGTTTATATTGAACATCCAGCTTACTAAGTGTTTTTAAACAAATAAATAAATAATATATTATAAAGCATGATTGCATAAATATTTGTATAATCTTACACGCAGATACTCACTCATTATTAGTGAGTCATTAACAAATGTCAACATAAAATGTTTGCTGATCAAAATTTTCAAATTAATTGAAATTTCTACTAATTCCAATATAATTATATACAAAAAAACTTTAACTCAATGAAATCGTATAAGAAAAATCGCTGTGATGTAAATTCACACCGGATAAACTGACGAGAGCCGTAGCATTAGATTAGTTGATCGAGTACGCGGAAGACGATAAGCATCAGGGGGGGTGGGGGTAGCCAGGGAAGCCATGGTGCGTCGTCTTGAAAGTTTTCTTGTGATTTCAGACCGGCGGATACCCTACAGCATACCGTCGGACTGGAAGGCGCTCTGGTACAGCAACCTCGATGATCTGCAGCGAGTCAACGAGGCGAACGAAAACAACACCGTCACGAACGTGACGGTACAGCTCGGCGGCACCGCCTTCCTCCACTGCAAAGTTCGCAATTTGGCCGAGAGGACTGTCTCGGATGCCGAGGTAAGTTCGCCCCAGTCTCCCGGCGGAGCGTGCGGGGGGAGGCCACCGGGTCGCTTTATTTTAGGCCCCCCGGACTACTTTGTCCCAGGGCCCCGGGGCTTCGCGCGAAGCCTTTCCAGTTTCCACACCAGCCCCGGGGGTTACTCTCAACGCCCCGTCATATCCATCGCTCGCGGCCCTCCATCCATCCGTTCGACCTCTCTGCTCGCATTTTTCAATATTAAATCTACCTTCGCTCAAAACTTGCCCGTTTTGAACCCCCCCGGTCCCCTCCGCGCCGTCGCCCGTTACAAACGAACTCGATTCCGGCCAAACGTCGTATTATGGAAATTCGATTGGGCGCCGGCGCTCGTGCTCCCGTTATCGATCTCGGGGCTCGGGTTTAATATTTTTTCGCCGATCGAGATTCCAATTATTTACCGGCGGATCCGCGCGGTGCAGCGGCGACGATAATTATAACGGCGCGGACAATGGGGCGGCCGCGATATTAGATCGCCGACCAAATTATCCTGCGAATTCGATCAAATAATTCAGTTTGCCTAAATATCTTACTGCGCCAGATATTCGCAATAACATCCTGACTATTTGCTTCGATAGAGCGAATAATCCGCAACAGAGGCGACGCTAAATTAGAATTAGAAAAGTATATTGCTGCGGGAAACGCGCGCCACGGGTCGACGGCATTAGTTGGACCGTTAAATTAATCGAATAAATATTCTAACGTTTTCAATGCACTGTATTTCTCAGCTTCAGTTATTTTATTATTTTCACTATTTTTCGAAATACTGAAAACGTGATATTGGTGTAAAAAGATATTTTCGATTTGAATTTTTTGATAGAAATCTTTTTCTTTGATGCCGCAAAAAAAAAATCAATATCAAAATGAAATAACATAAAGTCAATATTTTTTAACTATTATATGATCTTTTTCCATTACTTTTTTAACATATCGTTCGAGCTAATTCTATTTTTACGTTTTCTACGATAAAAAGAGAAATGAATTAGTCAATAACGAAGTGAAACTCTTTAATTAAAATATACCCCTCACACCTTATAACATGCTATTTCGAGCCTTCAAATTATAACTGACGTTGCGTTTTTCACGTTTTAACACGAGGTTGCGTTTTTAATATTTTAACACGAAGAGATAGATCTCAAAGCTTAGTGAAAATACACGACAGAAAACTCACATACTTTGTTGAGTTATAGAAATAAAAAGGAATAAATAAAATATGCACTTCTTGAATTCAAAAACTTTTCTACAATTTTTCAATAAAAAAATTTCTAGATATTTTGAATTTGAAATAGAACATATAGCCGAGAATTCAAATATTTTTAACTTGAAAATTTCATTTATTTCCAATTCAATATTTCAATGAAATTGAATCTTTCTACTTTCATCCATTAGTTTAATAAATAGAAACTATAAATTATTTGAATATATAACTAGTAACGTAAATAGTCAATGTGTAGTATCGGTTACATTACAGGAATACATATTTTAACAAAACTGAGACTTTGTCTAAAAACATCGTCAAAATATCGGAAAATTAAGAAATAAATCTTTTTGTACGTATCAACTATATCTAGGTCAGGCGGAGTTAAAAATTCCCTCTGACCTCCGTTGGAAAGATCAGTTTCAGATATTCGATATTGACATTTGGTCATTGAAATCTGAAATTTGTAAATTGGCTTTTCATTTATTCAGCGCAAAAGTAACCGGAACCTTGAAAATCGCGCCATAAATTCGCATTTTTACCTTCGCGGCATTCCCGCTCGCAAGTCGCGAAATCCCGCGAATATTACGTAACCGAAAAATGGAATTTCGAAAACGTGGAAACGTCGGGCGCTCTCTCTTTTTCCCCAATAAGTTCGTAATATCTGTCGGTGTAGCAAGGGTTAGGGAGAATCAATATGAAGGAGCGGGTGGCGTGCGTGCGCGGATAGCCGGAGTGGGAGGTTGTTCGCCGGGTGTGTACTGGGTCGGAGGGCCAAGTGGGGGGAGTAGGGAGGAAGAGGGCAGCTGCCGATGCGGTAACCTCGCAATTTTATCGAACGAACCTAATAGAACGGTGCGGCGAGGCTGGAGGAACTATGCCGCGGGAGACAGTGATAGGAAGAGGCGGGGGCAGAGGGGGGCTACATTGTGCGGAGATTCTCGGTTATTCGTGGCCAATGGCCGTGTAAGATTGATGTCCAGTCGGGATTCGCGGGTCAGCTGCGGCCGCCGTCGCTGCCGCCGTGGAGGAGGACGCAAATACGAGCGACTCTCCCTCTCCCCCCCTGCCCATTCCACCTGCCTCCCACGGAGCTCAAAGGGACGTCGTTATCGTGGCAATTTCGGCAAAACTTGGACGGACACTTAGCCGACTAGCCGCGACGTTGTTTCCCAACAAGTTTCGAGACTGCCCGATCGCCCCGGCCGGCACACTCGGGCAAATTAACGATTCTAGCCTCCCCGACACTTTCGTCCCCCCCTTCGCAGTGTCTTGCGAGTATGCGAGAAGCGTTTTTTCTAGAAATTTTTTTGTAAGCCACTGTTATTTATATCTGTTTATGTTTTTTTTTATTATTAATTATATTAAAAATGAAATATTTACTAAGCTCATGAATGTTTTATAAAATTACATTTATAGTTGATAAATGATTATCATGCATGACAGAAGACTCTTCTTAACGAATTAAATAAGAACCTTAGTAACTTAGAAATTTATTATTTCTAATTCTCACAGTAATCAAATAGTATTACGGGAAATAAAATATCTCTTTTATCAAGTAAAATATAATTCCATTAATAAATTGTACAAAAGATTGAAAAATTAATAACTAAACTATTCTTCTATTGTTAAATTTTATCAACTTTCATTTAATTTTCTCTTTGGCAACACATTCGTTAATGAATTCGCTTATTTTTCAAAAATTCATTTTCAAACGTTGTATATAACTGAAAGGATCAAAAGGCACGGGAACGTTAGGTCATTTTTTATCAGCGCAGTAGTCGCGATTCGTATAATTGGCACGTCATCGACGTCGGCGTAGTCGCGGCCTCTCGTGCAATAACGCGGTAATGCCGTTAATTGCTGCCGCAATTCAATCGGGAATATCAAATAAAATATTCGTTTGATGCCGTCCGCTTATGGAGACGGGGAACGCGGACTCATAATTAAGAGTTTCTTTCATGCTGAAATTGGGTACCTTTAATAAACAAACCAATTTAAACCGTGCAGTCCCGCTCAAAGACACTTTTCTTTCTTTTTTTGCCTACCCCTTTTTTTTGTACAACGATCCAAACGAGAGTAGTAACTCAATATTGGAAGGGGAACTCTTTATTACAGAGGAAAGTTTATTACGACCTTTTCCAGAGGAGATTTATTAATTTTTGTAGAAAAGTTAGTTTTAATTGCAACGGATATGTACGTTTTAAAAGATTTTCGTCGTGTTTGAATTATTGTGAGGAATTTATGCTTCGCCCTTTATCTTTTTGTAGCTGACAGAAATTTTTTATTACACTTATGGGTGTGTAGTAACTTTTAATTAAGATATTAATCTATCCTTTCAATTTTTAATGAGTTATATTAAGTTTGAAAAGCTTTAGTGAGATATTTATATCAAGGTTCTTAATATTGCTTCAGTAAATGAAGTATTTCAATGTAATGTCTTAAAATCAATTATACCGATGCTAGATAAGTTACCATCGTGCATAACTTTACTTGAAATGGAATCTAAAAGTGACAGTAAATATTATTTTATAAGTCTTATTTAGCTTGGAGTTTAAGTAATGTTAGTTACTATTACTTTAGTTTTTTAAACTTCTATTTCAATATAGCAAATTACGACAATAATAAAGCTTTTAACTAAACTATAATCAAAATCTGTAATAATGAAATAGCACAGTAATCGTTCAAATAATACACATTCCTGCTTTATAAGCATAATTGTCTTATGAATTATTCAAATATTTTTGTATATAGAAGGTTATTGTTTTCACCAATTTAAGAATGAAAGAAACATAGCTTTTAATTTGTCCGTATTTATTCGAAAAAAAAACGTCAGCTGAAAAGCATGACATAAAACTTTTTAAAAACAAAAGCCTGCACAATATTTACGTGTGCTTGACGCAACCGCGTAATCCCATTGCAAACTGAGTCATGCCTTTCTCTTTCTCGTTCTCCAAACAGAAAACCGTCGCATAAACCAGCGCATCCCTCGACAATAGCCGCGAAAGAGTCTAATGAAATTAGACTTCTCCGGGCAGCAAAAATAAACCGCACCCCGATCCCCCGCAGCGCCGTTATTTATACGCCTTTACGCGACGAACTCGCGACGAACAAAAAGAAAAGCGAGGGAAAAAAACATTTCAAATCACCCCTATCGATCGTCATTGAGACGCGTCTCGGCCGCGCCCGCCAGGGGGGGGGGGCACACACGCGTACCATCACACGCCGGGGAGACACAACAGTCGTAAATATCTAACATCGCGCCATTCATGCATCCGCGCGATGAATGAACTTTTCCTCGGCGACGCGGCATAATTCCGCGTAAAAGTGGAGCGCGCGCCTCGTTACTCGGCCGGTTTGCGCGCGCGCGCGGCTATTTCCGTGCCGTCGGGGTGTCCGCAGCATCGGCAGACACAAAACGTCCCACGCGGCCGGCAACGCGGCGGGCGAAATAAAGAGACAATAGGTCAAGCGGTTCTCGCGCGCGCGCACACACCCGCACACACGGCCGCACTCGCGTGCACGTGTAAGCACGTGTACGCGTGCGAGTAAACGCGCACAGCGACGTAATCGATTCCAATCTCGGCGCGAGCGCGAGCGCGCCCGGCCAACCCCATTATTCCGCTATCGCCGATAATAATATCGCGTTGCCCACGCTCTCGCACGCATACCCACACTTCCAGCCAGTCGTAAGCGTTTATAACACACGCTCGTGCACGTGCGGCTTTGCGCACATTTGCAGGTTATCGCTACTGCACGCGTAAGCGTGATTCTGCGAGTACGTCTTCTTCTGCAGTACGTGTAGCCGCATGTGCATGTGTACGCGTGTCAGTGCGAATTTGCGTGCACGTACACGCGCACTTATCACGTGTGTCTCCGTTGTATAGACGTCCGAGTGTGCGCGTGCGCTGCAGGACTGTCCGTGCGTGCGCGTGCGTATGCGTGTAACGTGCGTAGATAAGCGTAGCGAGCAGCGATGTTAGTCTAATCCAGCGGCGGGCGTTAATTTCGCGAGATTGTTTATTGCTCATCTGTCCGGCGGGCTGGCAGTGGTCCTTATCCCGCGGGCGTTTGATTTCGCCCCTTCGCGGCCATGTCGTGTGTGTCTTTGTGCGCGTTATCGGCGTCCCTCTGCGGTCGAGCGTCTTTGTCCACCCCTCACACCCCCGCGTCGGCGTAACTCCATCAACGCGTTAACAATCGAGGCGGGCGCACGCGTTACGGCCACTCGGCTAACGAGATCCTCGCTCGTTTGCGTGCGCGTGTGCAGCCGGCGCGCGTTCGTTCTCGCGCGCGCGCACGGAACTTTGCCCTACGCCGCGTGCGATCTCCTCCTCACCCCCCCGCTGGTGGTGCGGTGGCGGCGGCGATTTTCGCGCGGCCGACCTCCCGGCGCACGTGCGCGCTCCCTTAACAAGCTAGCCGTGATTGCTAGCATCCCGCCGTTCTGCAAACTACTCCGAGGACGGGGGGAGCTCTTCCCGGGGCTCCTCCTACTCATCCTTCGACTCTCGAGCGGCAACTATCTCCTCGCTTTTCCTTTAAACAAATGGCTGGAGCGGAGGGCTCGATTTTGAATCCGACGCTAATTTACGAGCCCGCCGGCCGATTACATTGATTTTCTGCCGCGAGGACTGCGCGCGAGGAACGCCGCCTGTCAATTACAGCCCTCCGCGAGGCCGAGTGGCAATCACCTCAGAGCGATGGGAGTTTGCCGATATCGAGCGGGGGCCGCTTTTTAAGGGCGCCCCGCGCGGGCGAATCCGCGTAATAAAGTGAAACAAGCGCGATTTGTCGGGCGCGCCGAGCCGCGGGAGGAGTGCACCCGACCAACTTGGAGGATCGAATTTCAGCTTTGTTTTTTCGAGTGGCCCGGGTATTGCGTGAGGCTGATTGATCGATCCACTCGTGACTGTCCAACGTCGTTCTAATATTAACGGCCTTTTGGCTTTAATTATTGCCGAGTTGCGTGGCAAAGCGGTTACTTTTATTTTTTCTTTCAAGGATTGTAGAAAAAAATTCAGCTTTAGATTCGGAATTGGAAATTTAAAGTTCAGTGTAATTCTTTTTTTTTTACTTGAACAGAATGTACACGCATATATCATAGATATAATCTCGTACGTTTAAAAGTTGAGTATTTCATTGGTGCTTTGGATTAATATATAAAGTAACGTTTGTTTTTTTATTACGTATCACTTAGAGTTACTGTTACATTATCAATTCAAACTGTTTATTAAAGAGCTTATAAAATTTGAAAAACCAATTAGTCATCCCTAACTGATCTGCATTAATAATTTATGAATGTAAAGTAATTTAGTAATTACACTTGAATTTCGCAAAAGATTAAAATAAATTATGCAAAATATACATTATGGATCCAAGTTCATAAATAACGAATTGGATAACCACTTAAAACGTAAATATTTATTCCAAACTTTTCAACTAAACAGATTATTTACAAATATTAATATAAATGGTACAGTACAAAAATAAAACAATATCCTTCAAATTTATACAACAGTACCGAACAATAGTAAAAATTAAATTCGAAGATACAAATAACAGAATACACCAATGAGAAACCAACACTTTAAACAGATCGATCCGCTCTTGTATTCCAAATAATTGCCTTAATGGAGGCTTGTGCTCGGTCGCGGCTAATAAACCGCGTCCAAAACCGGTCGGCGTTCCATTTTCTCGCGAGAGTTCGCGTTCGCCCCCTCGGACCGGGGGTGGAGAGGGGGGAGGCAAGTGGCAAACAAAGGATCGCGTTCGCGCTCTCGTTCTTAATAAATTTCCCGCGATGATGCGAGCGTACAGCTCCGTAATAGGGGGGCAGTTTATATTTCCAGCGCGAAAGCTCAGTCACGCACGAGGGCCGCCGCCTCTCTTCTCTCTACCCCCCGCGCCCCCGTATTAGCGCTATTGATTTTCATAGCCGGCCCGCGAGGACTCGTGACTTCCCTCGACATTTTTTTTTCTCTCTCTCTCTTTTTATTATAATGAGATCGACGACCCGGCGGCCCCGTGCGCCCTATCGCGGCCCGATTGAAATTTCACAGCGGCGCGCTGGGAAAACCGCGAGTCGATACGACTCGCCGAGTGTAAATGCAAAGTACCCCGTGGGCTCATTGTCGGGGTGCAGCGAGTGGCGCCGGGGGGTGGGGGGTGGAAAGTTTTAATCGAAATATTCGGTTTTTTTTCTTTGTCAGCGCGAACGCGGTTTTCGCGGTGACGCTGTCGAAAAAGTGCCGTGAGCGCGGCGGAAAAATAATTGAGCGGACCGATCGGACAGCGGCATTGTTTATTCGATAATCGAGTCATCGCTGGTTATATGGACAAAATGTTTCCGCAATTTCCGAGTGAATCAAGATCGCGATTTGTGTCGTTTTTTGCTTTTTTTTTGTACTTGTAATGAGGACTCTGACATTTATACAATATTGTTATTTCAATATAGTAAATGGAATTAATTTTTATTAATGGATTCAGGGAACGAAAATATAATTTTTTATCAAAATGGGTATTCCCATAAAAAGTATGATCCGCAAATTGTTTTATTTTTATAAAAGAATTTTTTCCCTCTTTTTACATCTATCTTTACTTTACTGTACATTCAATTTTATTTTCGAAAACGTGAAAAATCCCGTGTGCTTTTTGAAAAATAAAACAAAATAAACAGATGCAGCTTCCACGTAACGTGAAGTCGAAATAAAATTTTACGCACGTAATCCGAATTTTTTTCAATTTGAAAATACAAAATATACAAGTTAATTTTCCCTTTTCGTGAAAAAAACATGCTAAAGGCCAAATGCATTTTTCAGCGATATTATTATTTAACTTATGCATCGAACGCATCGGTCGATTTTTCGGCTCGTGCATTTCTCGGAACTGCTCGAGAAATTTTTAACAAAGCGTAAGCGGACCCTTATCCCATCAATTCGGCGGGCGAAGTGAAACTTTAACGCCCGCTCCTTTTGAATACTGCACGATTTACCGCCACAGCGCCGGAATATATAAAGTCGAACGCAGTTACCGCTTCATTATGCATCTAAAATTTAATCGCCCTTAATATTTCACCGGCGAAAAATCGAGCGTGACCCACTGAATTTTTAATCGAGCCGAACCGTCATAAAAAAAAAAGAAAAAAAGCGGAAAAGACACAGCGTGAGTCGGAGAGAAAGATGCAGAGAGAAAGAGAAAAAGAGAGAGAGGGAGAGAGAGAGGGGGAGGGAGAGAGAGGGGAGAAGGAGAGAGACAGAAAGTGACACAATTACACAGCGTCAGACGCATCGACGAGCAAGAGAAACGAGCCTCGTATCGCGATGCAGCCCGCGTTCCTCGAGAGGGTGGGGCACATCATAATGCTTAGTTTTCTCGCGCTCGCGCGTGCGGTGCTATTTATGCGCGGTGCCGTTGGACGTCGAGTAATCGCCCGGCATTAATTTCGGGGTCTTACGTCGGCGGCGCAGCGGGAGGGGGGGGAGGGAGAGGGTTGGTCGCAACTAAACTGCGCCAGCGCAAAGCCCATGATTGGTCGGCTCGTTTGCACGCGGCTGTACACGTAGCGCGGCCCGGCGCGCTGCCTGCATTATGCATCGCGTATTTGCAGCCGACCGGCCGGGTAAACGAGCCGCGCGCGGGCACGGACCCGTCGCGCACTTTTATCCCGCGTCGTAAATCGACGGGGGAGGGGGAGGGGATCGATGAACGGCGGTCACTCGGATCTGCCCGTCCGCGGGTGGAATCGACGCTCTTTCGGCGCTCGATGGACGATGCTGTTGAGTGATTTCATGATAAATTTCGCGGACTTTTGGATCGTGCTTGGTTTTTTGGGAAAGTGTAGAATTTTTTTTTTTGAGGGTTTTGTAAGGCATATTCGTGGTCGATGTATTTTATTTAGAAATAATAGATTGATACGGCCTGAAAGCTGCGAAATAAGAATGGCTGACCATGCATCGACTGTTACTACTTAAACTTCAAATATACTACAGCTTAATGCTTATCTAGAAATTTGTTGGGTTTTATAGGTATTATTATGAACGATTTATTTTTTTTATTTAGAAACAATCGATTCACACAGTCTCAAATCTGCGAACCGTTGACGGCTAACTATACATCGACTGTTACTACTGCTTAATGCTTATCTTGAACTTTGTTAGTTTTTATACGCATTATTGTGGACGAGTTTTATTTATTGTTTTTTTGTTATTTAGAAACAATTGATTGATACAGCTTCAGATCTGCAAACCATATACGCCTGACTATGCATCGACTGTTACTACTTAAACTTCCATATACTTCTTTTTAATGCTTATCTTGAATTTTAGCGTTAACTAATATAATACAATAAAAATATCTCGTATTATTAAGTTAATTTATTCAAAAAAACATGCAAATGAAACGAAAGTGTTGGTTGAGACTAACTTTAAAATTGTTTTACTTTTATCTTACTTTGTATGTAATTAAATATATAAGCCATAATTTTATTAATAAAGCCGTCTTTTAAATATTACTTAATACATTTCATTCAACACGAAACTTACATAAATGCACAATATAAGAAAATGCCCTGTCGCATTATTTGCTTTGAAAAATGTACGAAACTAAAAATAAACCACCAGGTAACGTGCATTCCATAAGCATTCCAACGTTAACAGACTCCCAACAAAAAGCCGAAATTGCTTCCAGACAGTTCCACGTAAATTGTTAATTGCGCTCATTCCCGCCGCTCACCGATATCCGACGCCTTAATAAAAAGCCGTGGCAAACTCTCGACTCGTCCCCACCACCCTCCCGTAAATCAATTTCAAATTAACTTCGCGCTCGTCGTTCCATCATCGCCGCGATCGATCTGCCGCTCTTTGTGCCCTCCTTCATCTCGCGCGGCGCCTCGGCTCGAAAATTAATTTCGGCCGCGGCGATGATGGCGCGCGGCAACCATTTATTTATCCGCCCGGGCCGCGCCAAAAGACAAGCGTTTATTTTTTCACCGGGACGCCGCTCCACGTGCCTCCCATACGTAACCGCCTCCGTTGTATGGCCTTCACGTCTCTCCCCTTGCCCCGAGTCGCGCGCGCGCGCGCGCCAAAATTAACTCGGCCCTCGGTAGATCGCTCCGTAACTTCCTCCGCGCGACGTCCTCCTTTCTTTCGCGCCGTACACAGGCCTTGTGGTATGAGAACCTCCGGAGAGAAAAGGAGCGAGGGAGGGGGAGAGAAAGGGGCTTACAACCCCCGGCGAGTCCGCGATATTTCACGAAAGGAGAGCGTGCGCTTCAGCTCGCTAAAAATTCATTCCTCGCAGCTCGTTCCCACGGGAATGCCCACCTCTTTCTTACCCTCGATGAGCCCCCGCGTGCACGGCGCTTGCGCACGTCTCCGCGATATACTCGTATACACACTCTCCTCTCCTCCCGTGCAAACCCACGCGTGTGTTTGTCTACGATATGAGTATAAGATATAAGCCCTGATGTGTGCGCGTGGGTGTACGCGAATGGGTATATATATATACACACAAGGCTCATCCAATTTTTCTTTCGCGCATCACCGTGCGAGCGAGAAGGGGAGCGACGGCGTCCTCCTCGAACCCTCATTTTCGTGAATCGACAGGGCAGCCCCTTGTTACGGGGATGAAAGTAAGACGCGAGGAGTGGCTATAGTGTTACTGAGTGACGTAAATGCGCTCTCGGATTTCAGATCTCCTGGATTCGCCGGCGCGACTGGCACGTACTGACCACCTCCATGTTCACCTACACGAACGACGAGCGGTTTCAAGTGCTGCACCCGGAGGGCTCGGACGACTGGACCCTGCAGATCAAGTACGTGCAGGAGCGGGACAACGGGACCTACGAGTGCCAGGTGAGTGGCCCTTTGCGCGCAGTCCCCACCCGCGGAAATTTCGGCTCGCGCGTGCCAACGAGGAGGAGGGTGAGCCTCGCGTGCGGCCCTCGAGGCCGATCCCTCCGCAGCGGCGCCGTACAGGAATTCGGCCGAGGAATTCGCCCGAGAATTTTCAATGCAAAGCGACGCCTCCCCTACCCCCCGGGCTTTTCTAATCCCGATTTATTAGTTTCCTCACCGGCGGGGGGTGGAGGCGCGAGGCCCACTGATCAATCTTTGAAGGGGCGCGCAGACAAGGAGGAGAGATTCCTTTTCGCCTCTTGATGAATCGCACGTCTAAATAATTTGTTTGCGCCGCCCGGTGGTCTCGATCTTGATAAGATATTACGCACTTCCATTAGGCCTTTTGAAGATATATTATGTGGATGCTTTTGTTCTTTTTTTTATAGCATCTGCGTATTAGGTTATATCGCCCGAAAACGATAAAGAAAAAGTTCCTTTTCGCGCAATCTGCTTTGAAATGTATTCAATTGTGAATGACTTATTGTTGCTCGCTTAAAAGAAACTTTATTTTATCGTCAGTAAAATCAATTTTACTGCTAGTATAATAGTATAATAAATGAGATTAAACCTTATTCATTTTCTCAATGTAATATAGTGAAATTTTTTTTTTAGTTTATCCAAGAGATGTATAGGGAATTTAATATCGAGACATTCCAACAATTTATTAATTATTATTCTTTTTTATAATAACAAATAGTGGAATATGCGAACCGGAAGGTTGGAATTCTCTAGTCGTAAAAGTAATTCAATAATGCCTCACCAAACATTGACCATTACTACTTAAAATCTATATACTACTTCCTAATGCGTACCTTGAACCTTAACTGAAACTACTGTTACCAAACGACTCTTTTTAAAACTATTTATTACTTCTAATAAAAAGGAAACAAGTTTGAAGTAAACATCATTGGTAAGTGTTCAAAAGCAGCTCCGTACTCGATCGGCTTAAGAACTTTTTTCCGGAAATCACGAGAGCGAAAGTATCCTCCATAAAGTTTATTAATTTCCACCTTCCACCGCCTCCTCGCGAGGAGTTGTAAAGGCGAGAATCCGGCAGACGCCCTCAAGTCGCGCGGAAAGAAAGGCGCGCGGCCCCCCCGTTACGACGTTAAAATTTTCTCGCGCCAGCCCATAAATCGCGCGGGCCGCTGGAAAATCAGTAAAACATTTCGCCGCGGGGCCATAAATCCCTCACGCTCTTCGCGCGCGCGCCTCGCGAAAAAATAAAAAGGAACAGCGCCGGAGAGCTCGGGGCTCGCTCCACCCCCGGCGAAGCCAAAGGATCCGTGAGGGAAATCAGAAACAAACGACGCGACGCGACGGAAATCGATCGCGTCGCTCCCCTGACCTTTTAAAAAACTTGGACGACGAGTTTCCCGGCGGCTGCTCATGTTAATTCCGGCCGGCCGAGTCGCTCCGGCTGAACTTGAAAAACTTTTGTTTGCGCGATGCGTGGACGGCCGATAAGATTCGCCCCGGATGAATTTTGTTTTCCTATTTTTTTTCTTTTATTCGAGGCGTCCGACTGTCCCTCCCGCGGGAGAGCCTGGAGTGCGCGCGCGGAGTCCTCGAAAGTTTGTATTTTTCACGTGGAGATGCAGCCAGCAGCCCCCCCGACGTCTTGATTTTTATCGAGAAGGGGATAGTGCCTATGGAAATCCCAGTCGATCCTCCGCGGCCGAAGGAGGGTCCGCGCGGTGGCGAGGGAGCGTCGCCCCCTCTGATTTTTCAGTATTTACATTATCTGACATTTAAATGCGGCCCACATTGTCGAGCGATTCCCTCGCCGAGAAATTTTTACCGCTACATTTCTCTTCCATACTGCGCTGGCGCATTTCAAAGGACAGCGTTTTCCTTTTTGAATTTTTTCTTTCGAGCCGCACGCTTATTTATTAAGCGGATGCAATTGTTAAAGCCGCTGTTGTTACATCATTCCATTCAACTCTTTGTCCCCCTCCTCTCTCCCCTATAAAAAAGAAAAATGCTTTCGAACAAACTTCGTTAATTTCTGTATTCACGGAAACGCATTTCCCCGTATAATGTAAGTTAATTATAAACTCGCCGACAAAAAAAATCGGACGGCCAGGAAAACATTTGAGAGCGAAAATAAAGCGCACGCGAAAAACCCTCGCGGGCGTCGGCGAATTAATAGAGTTGAATGATTAAGCCAGTGACGCGGAGAAAACGGGTTATCGATTTTCCCCCTCATTGTTCCGGCTACCGCGAAATTCAAAACAATCGTGTTTTCGGCCTCCGGCCGCGCCAGTTTATTAGAATCGAGTTTTCCGCCTGGCGAGCAGAAACACACACACACCGAGAAAATCTTCGCCATCCTGTCGAGTGGAAGCGAAGTCTCAAAAAAAAAAAGAAAGTAAGTCGACCGCTCACGCGCGATTTCCATTCAAAGCTCTAATGGAATTTGCAAAGCGCCACGCGCAAAGATTAACATTGAGGAGCGTCTGGGAGAGGAGTGAGAATCGCATTGGCCAAGTGCTTAATAAGCGAGGCGAGGAAGTGGAGCCGTGGAAATATAACGCCGGGGCGAAGTTGCAAAGGAACTCGATAGTCCGTGGGAGAGGAAGAGCCGGGGCTTTTCTTCGCCGGAGGAAGCTTGCGGCTTTAATGCCTCGGCGTTACGCCGTCATTATCCGAGCCGGGGGCCGGCGCAGGGGGGGAAGAAAGGAGAGCGAGAGGGATAGGCGGAGGGAGAAAGTAGGCGATGCTTTCGGGCAAAAAGTCGCGAGGGCCCTCGAAATTCTCCGGCGTCTCGTTAAAGCGATCGCGCTCTCCTCGGCTGCCTCGCTCCAGTGGATGCCCCGCGTGCCGGCGTATTATTCTCTCCCTCTCCGTTCGCCTCTTTTGCGCCCGGCCGCGCGCGCAAGCGAGGCCTGATTTGTAAGCGCCGGAAAGAAGCTGCGCCGGTGCTTACAAGCTGCAATTATCCCTCCGCGCGATAAAGCGGGGGTATCAAAACGATTATTTATCGGCGCTTTGACGACTTCGACTTTCGTTTTTTTGCTCGATCACGAGCTTTGTGTCGCACGGAGAATGGAGCTTTTAAATTTATTTGCGCAGTGCTAACCTCTTAATTTTTTTATATCAATTTTATTTATATTCTTTCTTTTTCATTAAATTTTTATAATGACTAATTTATAAACTAGAATATTTCCATAATTATAACTCCATAATTAACGAAAAGCTGAGAAACTTATAATGGCTGACCATGTATCGACTGTTACTACTTAAACTTCAAATATACTACAGCTTAATGCTTACCTAGAAATGTGTTGGGTTTTATAGGTATTATTGTGAACGATTTATTTTTTTTTTTTTTTTTATTTAGAAACAATCGATTGACATATTGTCAAATCTGCGAACCGTAGGCGGCTGACTATACATCGACTGTTACTACTGAAACGTCAATATACTACTGCTTAATGCTTATCTTGAACTTTGTTGGGTTTTATACGCATTATTGTGGACGAAATCATTTATTTATTATTTTTTTTTATTTAGAAACAATCGATTGATACAGCTTCAGATCTGCAAACCATTTGCGGCTGACTATACATCCACCGTTACTACTTAAACTTCCATATACTCCTTTTTAATGCTGATCTTGAATTTTGGCGTTAACTAATAATACAATACAATAATTATAACTCCATAATTAACTTGAAAAAATCACCTTCTAATATAAAACTTTAAATATTACTAACTTTTTATACCAAACTACTCCTAAAATAAAGGAATAAAATTTAAGAGATTTGCATAATGCACAAATAATCACTGAGTACCAATATAGCTCTTGAAATGAGATGCAAGCTCCTCAAACAATAATCAATGGACTGTTTAATAATGCAAGCGGGTACCGTTCCTCGCATTCAAAGACTTTCGGGACAGAAAGGAGGTCTTCCACTTTTATCTGGCACACGTGTAACAATCTAAGCGTGAATTTTAATAACACTCGAACGAGACTCGAGCGCGAGATTGAAAGAACAGAGAAGTTTGAAAGGGGAAAAAAATTACGACGGGGGCGCGCATAGCCTCTGCAAACGATCCCCCCACCACCGCGAGTAACCTTATTTCTGCCTCGAAGATCGGAAGTTCCCTTTGAAGTAGGAAATTTGACAGGCTCACCCGAGGGCTACCTGAATATCATCTGACTCGAGCAAAACGCACGTCGTATAATACCTCGACGTATGACGATAGACTCCCCCCCTCCCCGTCCTCCTACAAAATCGGACTTTATTTCAGAACTTCGCCGGCGTGCAGACACACAGCCTTTCTCGGCTTCAACTTTCTTGTTTGGTAATCTGAGAAATTACTTCGCGGCGCGCCTTATACTTTTCACCCCCTTCCCCCATCCCGCGCCCGTCTCTCGTTTTTTCCTCACGCGCCGCTCCTTCTTTTCCCCGGCGAGCCGGCCAGTTAGCGCCAAACTGTTTATTCAATTAAAACTCGAGGGCTCGCTTAAGATTTCCCCGGCGTTTGTTTACAAACTTTTTCGGCGCTCCCCGCGCGACGCGTCACTTATCGTTATTGCGTTTGCCATCGGTGCCTCGCAGACTCCGCGCGGGCGGGGACGCAGCCGCCACCCCGGGGAATTTAAATATGAAATACGCGAGCGCGTAAAGTCGCGTCACTCGCGATACAATTCACTTTTACAACCGTCAGGGCTTAGCGTCTCCCTCCGCCTTCTCCGCTCCCTCCTTTTTTATCTCCCTCCTCTTTATACGCGCGGTCGCAATTTCGCAGTCGTGAAATACGCGCGGCGCGCTAATCCGCGGGAGCGCGGGGGTTTGAATCTCCGTCCGCGACGTTAACAACTCCTCTTTTTTCCTTGCGAGTTTGCGCGCGGAGAAGTGGCGGCAAACACTGAGGCAACTCGCTAGACTGCGTCTGCTCCGGTGCGCTATTTTTTCCTCCTCTTTTTTCGCTTGCCTTCCTCTCCCCACATCTTTTCATTTATACCGGGTCCGCTAGGTCTTTATTTGCTCCGCGCGGCTTCGCCGCAACGGAGGACCCGGGAAGTTTCCTTTCTGCGGACTATCCCGGCCACCATTGGGACGGTTTCGAAGCTCGGTAAAATCGAGCCGGGGGGCGAGGGCAGGGGGTTGCGAGTCTCGAGGAGTCTCGACGTATCTTCCACTGAGTCGATGGGGAGACGAAAATGCGCTTTTCTCCCATCGAGTGCTTTTATTCCGTTTTTTTTTTCGATCCACGCGAATATTTAGAAGGGAAATTGTAGATTCCAGGAGGAAAGCGCTCTTTGTGCTCTGCATTTGAGAAGTGCTCTTGGCATTGTTTATTCCAATATATTTCTTGAAAGCAATTTACGTAATATTATTTTGAAGTAATGATCGAGGTAATGATAGACGGTATTATTGAATCATTATAATGTTAAGAAGATTATAATATTAACCAAATTGTATATTTTTTGAGAAATTGATTTGAAGTGAATCTAATTGAATGGGTACTTTCGACCGCATACATAGTAACAAAAGCAGAATAACAAAATTGATAGACGCGACAGAGTTTAGCGTACTTATTTGATACTTTTAAAAATAAATGATAGCTATCACCCAGAGAAAAGTCTAATTACTCGATTAATTAAGTATGAACACTTTGGTGCTCTTTCCACGCTCTTTAAGTTTAATTTTAGACTATGGTTAAGTATGAATTTGAGAAGGCGAACTTTACAGAAATACACTTAATTAACGTCAAATATTGTAATAAATGGAAATAGACTTTTGACGTAGAATAAGTGATTATATCCTTATTTGAGTGAATTTCTCTTTAATACAGAGTAAATGTAATGCGTTATTTGCAGAATGTAAAAAATTATAAAAGTTATTAATAAATCTTAATTGCATTTCACCTGGAGGTAAGTGAGAAAGACGCTTTATTTGTTATAAGAAAGGTCGAAGCAAATTGACATTCGGAGAAATGTAATTTGAATTCGAAAATAAATGGATCGGCCAATTACCTCGAAATTTTTCTCATCGTCATTACAGAAATAATATTTTCGTTGCTTTTCATTTTATCGATTTCTGTCGAATTACGATTAATTAATTTAAAATATTATTTAAAATAAATAATGTATCAAAATAAATTTTCCATCCAATCCAATTTACCGAATCAAATATATATTTGTCATCAAAAACTCAAATGAATATGTACACACATGTATTTATACATCTCATCAAATATTAATAATTATATCCATAAAATTTGAACAACCAGCAAGCCACACGTTAAAATAATCTGCCAGCAGAGTACTTCCTAAAATCGCATTACAAGTTCTGCCCGAACCACCCACCCTTTAAAAAAAAGCAACCATCGGCCAACGCACGACCGTCCAAAAAAAACTAAAAGCCAGCAAATCGTCGACGAAATTGCGCTCGCGGCATCCTTTAATTATAAAGCATCGCTGCCGTCGGTTATTTACCGAGGTCCTTTTTTTCCCGGTGGGGAGGGAATAGGGCGCGCCGCGCCGAGCGGAAAGTTTCAATCGCCAAAAACCTTTTTAACGCTCGCCTGAACCGCGGCCGCGGCGGTGCACCACCGGAGGTGGGGGGGGGCAACAAGGGGGGTGAGGCGCGCGTCCGACTGTTTTATCCGAGTCGGAGCGGAGGTTGGCCCGGAGGCCCTCCAGCGGCGCGGCCGAGTTGTTTCTCCGTTTCGCCCGGCGGGGCGACGTCGCGTCCCCGGGCGCTTATAAAATCGATTCTCCTCGGCCGTCCCGCGCGCACTCGATAGCTTCCAGCGCACTTGCGCGCGGCGGCGGCGGCGGCGGCTGGGAAACACGACGGGACGAGGAGCCTCGAACGCGGTGCCGGCTATCGGACGACTCTCCTCGCTCCCCCGCGCCGCTTCCCACGGATAATAAGTTTCCTTTAGTTCGTACTACTTGCTTTGCCGGCGGCGTTTTTCTTCGGCCAACCGTCGTCTCGATTCAACATTACGAGTATATGCTTGTCTGGGTTTCTTTTGCTTTCTTTCCTTTTTTTTTTCTTTGTCCGTTCGGTTTGAGCGATGATTGTTTCGGTCGGGTGTGATTTGAATTGTAAGGATATTTTACTTTATTTAATTTTATTAATGGAATTAAATCTTTTAATTTTGTCGTGATACATGAAAACTTATATGGGTTTAATCTTCAAAGAACATGTGAATAATGTTAAAGACATTCGTATTTTAGAATAGTGAAACATTACTTTTTATCAGAAAAACTAAGTCACTCGATGTTCGATTGTCTTAATTTTCACTCGAATCGAGAGGTTTTTAACTCTTCCACATTTTGAGAGATTATATTTTATAATATAAAAAAACATTTTTTTCTAGGTTTATGTATAATACGTTTTTTCATTATCTTTCATTTTTATTTTATTATTAGTGTAAAAAAAGAATGGCGGTCATAAAATGAAATAATGTTTTAAATTAAAAGAGTGAAAAAAAAAAAACAAAAAAAGCTCGGTTAATATAAAATTGAACGAACTCCTTCATCCCCTTTAATAAACAAAATTATTTCAATAAAGTTTTTAAAAACTGCGATAAACCCAGCAAACAAACTTGCACCAAGTTTATTAAATTAAAGTATAACCGACGAAATTTTCATAAACCTACATCGAGTCAATGTTTACGCTTATTACGACTCGCCAACGAAAACAAAAATTTGATCTAACAATCTTAATTCACCGGCGAAAAACTACTTAGCAAGTATCTAATAATTGCTAAAAGTTTAACCGACTTCCCTCGACGCGAGCTGGTACCTAAAAAAAAAAATTCGTTTGTTAACAAAGGAGCTCGGCGTTGCGCCGAGGGCCGAGTGGAGAGGGAGGGAGCAAGTGGCGTCGACTACTTTTCCAGGTCGCGCGGCGTCGGCGGCGGTTAGCGCTTCATGAATTTTGACAAAACTCGCGGTTGCGCGGCGAGTATATAAAAGCCCCGAAAATTCGCTGGCGCGAATATTAAAGAGCCGGGGATCGCATTGAAGCTCGAGAGAGAGAGCAGGAGAGAGAGATCGCGTATGCATCAGGTGCCCCCCACCCCCCTCGGTGCCTTTCACTCGAATTCTCATTTGAAACCTCCCCCGCCCCTCGCTCTCATTTTACGATCTTTCATTCTCAAAGCCGCGCGCTCTCGCCCTCTTTCTCTCACCTGCTCGCGCGCTTCCATTTCCGCGTCTCTCGCTCGCTTTTAAGGAGCCTTTTCTTCTCGGGCCGGCCGCGGCTCCCAGATCCACTCTCGTTTCGCCCCCGCCGCGGGAGCGTCGTCTTCTTCCCTCGTTCTCTCTCTCTCTCTCTCTCCGGAGATTTGTGTATTTTATTCTTTCTTACTTACTCGTTATGCTCACAGTTATGATCCTTTTTGCCGCGAGCAACCCTCTCTCTCTTTCTTTCTCGCCGTTTTCTATTCTACTGCACTCTACCCCTCTCTCGCTTCCCTTATTTCGAGGCTCTCGTTTATTCTCGTTCCCGCTCAAATCTTCTCGCTAATTTCCACTTTTATTTATGAGTCTCGCTTTTTTTATATTCTCTCACGGCTTTCCGAATCTGAATGAGCTTTCACCGCGTCATTTACATTAGCGCCGTTTTATCATTTCAGTCTTTTGCACTCATTATTTCTGTATTGCAGTCATTTTTTTTTCTCTCGCGACTTTTTAAGTGCATTAATAATTGATAATTTAAAGTCGTTTTCCGTTTTTATTAAGTGAATAAATTTGCATTCTATAATTATAAAAAAATAAGAGTCTTTAAAATAATTATGTTAATTTACGACACGAGTAAAAACTTTTTTTTGAAGTACCTACTTAACGAATAAAGAGTTTTTAATACACATTTTTATATCTAACAAATATGAGACTAAAATTAATTCAATTCTTTCAATTCATACAACGTACTATTTTTTTAAATGAGAAAACTTTGTAAATTAAACTTAAACAGAAAATAATCCAAAGGAAATTTTAAAAACAAGTTAAATTAGTTCTAGTGATTTCAAAATTCTATACATACTTTTTATTTCTTTTTTATCAACACATATTAAGTAGATATCGTAAATAGAAAAGCATAAAAAAGGAGATTTTGGAGAGAGACAACAATTTTTTTTAGATTTCGATTTGGCGATAAAAAGGGACAGTCCTCGAAGTTATTTTAATCATGATACACATCGTTACAGCGCAACATTTTTCTAAACAATGAAATTTTACGCTTTATTTGGCTACAAGCAAATTAATAACAAGAAAATAAAAAATTATATTCGAAAGTCCCTTCGACATCGATAAAAATACCTCGAGAATGAAGAATCTGAAGAAAAATAAGCAAACACTCGTTCCCGGTAAAAGGATGAATCGTAAAAAATGTCGACAATTCTCCGTGCCCCATCGGCGTAAAGCATATCGACATCGAGTCCACCCCAAAAAATCCCTTGAAAATTCGAATAACATTTATCAAGACCATCCCTTTCGGTCGTCGAGCACACACACCACGGGAGCGCGCACACCGCCGAATTCACCCCTCTCCATTTCGGGGAAACTGCGCCGGCTCGCTTACGGCAGCCCCGGTCTTCATTAATATAGACGTCCTTTGATGAGCGCGGCGCCGGCGGCTCAGCCGAAAAGCTCCACTCGCGCCGCAGCCAATACCATTATCCGGGGCCGATATCTCGCCGGGGCGGCGCGATCTTCGCGACTGGCGTTACAGCCTCTCCCCCCCCCCCCGGAAATTCGCTGAATCCGACGAACGAAGCCCCGCGCGTCTGTTTGCACGCATTACAGGAGGAGCGAGAGAGGAGTCGTTACGCACAGGCGGCCCGCGTGCCATTACGTTGATGGCAGGGACGCCCTCTCGCCCCTCGGCTCGGCTTGACTTTCCGATCTCCCAACAATCCCTCATACATCCGATGCTCCTGATGGCGTGTGGAAAGGTTATGGGTTGCTTTATAGCCTGTCATTGGTATTGTGATCTCGCGGCGATGGAGCTCTTTCGAGGGTGTGATACGTTTCTCCGCTTTGGATGAGGTGTTACTTTCTCGGGGGTGGGTTCTAAAATGCCTAAGCTCATTTAAAGGCAAATAGCACACTTTACGCATCTGTACATGTGTGTCAAGTTATCAGATTTATTATTTGTTTGTTGAAAATGTAGAATAGGTTTTATTTGTGGAATTAAATGGAAATCGTTGAAATGCCACATTAATTACTAAATAAATAAAAGAAAGATTAATTAAAATAAAATTTGGAAATTAAAATTAATTATTAAAATAAAATTAATTAAAATTTGGATATAAAATGTTGAATGACTTGTGGCATTTAATGTGTTCGATATTTTCTTATCAAACGTATGAATAGGCAGAATGCATCGATATTTCAGAAAAATGTCAATGAAATGAAAATAAAAAATGTTACATATCGTTTTCTCGCGTACACATTCACCGAATTCAAATACCGGCGATTTTCTTTCATTTTTTTTAACAGCTCCTATTTGTTGCATTGAATTTGTATGAAGAAACTTTAACACAGACTGCCGCGACACTGAAGTTTTACAAAAGTATTTTATAACTTTTTGTTCGAGAAAAGTTTTCTGATTACATTAAATCTAGGTCAACGTAAAAGTATATTTTCTTTTAAAGCGCAATAGGAGATGATTTTTAAACCACCAACACATCAAGTTGCGCCTTAACTTTCTAATGTGTCTTGATGTAATTAAAAACTTTGTAATATTTTAAAGTAATTGTAACTTTTTTGTACAGTCGTACTAACGAACGTAAATTTTCAATAATTCATTTTTTTCTGAAAGTGAAGTTTCTAATTAAAAACTTGATTTTCAACTATTTAATATTTTAAGTAGGTCAACTTAGAAAAGGTATAAATCATAATTTGTATCGAAATTAAATACGAAAAATATCCACAAATGTAGAATAAAATTAAACACAAAGGAAGGATATGTATCAAATAATTGAAAAAAATGAAAATAACACTACAAAATTTAGAAAAAAGAAACTACTGAAACGGTTAAAAAAAATTCACCGTAATTCATCATTTTGCATGGGTAATAAAGCAAACGGCAAAGGAGCATCCGAAAAAAGGCCGCATACTAAATGAAAGGCGGCAAATCCCTCGCAAATCGACGGCGCCGGTCGCGGACGTCGTCGGATTTATTCACGATATTCGTCATCAATTTTTCATAGGCGTCGGTGAAATTGCTAATGCTCCGGCGGCCGACTTTTTAATGAATTTCACGGATGGAAGGAGGAGGAGGCCCCCGGGGGGCGAAATTCCTCGGGCGATAGGACAAAGGGACCTTGGGAGGGGGGTGGCGCGCTTTAAATTCGGGCTATAACTCAGCCGCGCCTTGTCGGCGATTCGGATCTACGTCAGCCGCGACGCGCTAACCTCGGCCGCGGGAACAAAGCCCGCGGTGGGGATGCGGAAAAAAAAACGAGCGCGAAATACGCTCGCGCGTCCCATTCAACAGGCACAATGAATACGTTAATTAATTCCGGCCGTTTAAAAGAGGAGTTAACAACAACGCCCGCGGATCTCCCATACCGGCGTCGCGCGCGCGTTTTTGTTATCGCTACTGCGCCCCCGCGACGTTTTCCACCCCTTTGACTCCTCTCTCTCGCTCTCTTTCTGGCCCCGCGCGATTCTCTCGACAGTCATAATTTAGATTGCAGGCTTACATGCCTCTCGACGCTTTTTTTTCTCCTACGTCCCTGACACTCATCGTTTCTGTACCTTTTTTCGGCTTTGTCATTCTGGATGGTGCGAGGAATCGCAGCTCGGATCAAATCGTTGGTGTGTAAGAAGCCTTGGTTTTTTTTTTAAATTACTTTTTTACTCTAACTGACGTATTCGTTTTAAAGTAAATTTTCCTAAGTTATTTTTCAGTGGAAAGATAATGAAAAACAATGGAAGGTTAATATGAACTTTATGACATTTTTAGAGAACTTTAATATCTGTAAAGTATTCATGAAAAATTGTTTTCTTTTACGGAAAACTTTGAAATGCTAATAGTTATTGAGCTGATGTAAATGAATTTTAAAATTTCTCGGAATCAAATTAATTCGCGTTCACTTTCAAACTTCGCAACTTCTAGAATGTTTAAAAAATATATTAATGCAGCTCCCTTTTGAAAAATTAAAGACTGTTTTTAAAAAAGTTGCATCTATTTTGAGACGATAAAATTTGCATGAAAGTCTTTCAAGGATAAAAATATTTTAATAAACATAATTCTCTTACATTCGCGTTTCTCTGCCAATAAGGTGGCTCGAGCTAAAAGCTCAAGAATATGATTGCGTTTTTATGATACTAAAAATCTGTCATTAAAATCATCTGAGGTAGTAAGTAAAGCTTTACAAAATGAGCATTCAAACCTTTGAATTATTTCACATAAGAAGGTGAGCTATGAGAGTTCGGGCGCAGTAGAACGAGTGTACGTGTGGTCAGCCAAAGGGGTAGGAGAGTTCGAGCGCAGTAGTATAGATCGCTATTTAGTCAGACAGAAGTGGGGGTATGAGAGTTCGGGCGCAGTAGTACAGGTCCCTATTTAGCCAGACATGGGGGGTAGGCCTGTTCGGCCGCAGTAGTATAGGTCCCTATTTAGTCAGCCAAGGGAAAGGTCGATACTATCGCCCCTTTTTCATACTAAAGGTCGATACTATCGCCCTTTTTCATACTAAAAGATCGATTCTATCGCCCTTTCTTTTCATACTAAAGGTCGATTCTAAAGCTCTTTTAGTATAAAATACATAATCTCACATAATCATTAATTTTATTTTCAAAATATTCCGTTGTTAGCTTAACCTGTTTCAAATATTCACTCTCAAATTTTATTTTACGAGAACCCAATTTATATTTCATATTTAAGACCATTAGTTTTATACCCAGTGCTACTATTGGTTGCGTAATTTAATTGGGTCGTAAACGTTGTGTATGTGAACTTCAATCAATTATCTTTTGATTCACTGATCACGTCTGTGTGCAAATGAGATATTTATTACAGTCAATTGAAATTGTTAACTTTAATAAATTTTAATTTCATAAAATTTAGAAGAGAAACTCACTACAATATATTTATTCACTCTATTCTAAATTCTCAATAAACACTCTATTCTAATACACAGGATATTACATCAGAACGCAATTAGTTCCATCTTTTTAAATAATTTATTTTGTTAAATCCCGTGATCTTTAAATATGTACTTATGAGGTCACTTATTTAAAAAAACCAATAATTGTAAAGCTTATTATGACAATTACTTTGGATTTCTTAAATAATTTATAATGCATTAAGTTACTTCTTGAGCTTTTTATATATAGCTTATACCAACTCGTGGTCGTCTACATTTAGAGAGGCAATATAAAAATAAAAATTGTAATTCCACGTATAAATATATAAACTAATTATCTGAGTGCTACAATTGAAAATTCTTTGTATAAGTACAATCAGCAGGAATAATATACCCTACATAGGTGCTATAAATAGCAATAATGTTTTCACAGTGATCATTTACGGCGTCTACCCAAACTACATAACTTAACGAGCCGATCAGAATCCATTCAATCTTTATATACAAAAACGAGTTCTCCGTCAAAGGCGCGAACCGGCCGACCGGTTATTAAAGTCAAAACTCGTCGAAGCACCGCCGATAAATCACGGCGTTATAAAAATAACGCGTCTAAATAAATCAGCATGTAACTTTCGCGCGGTCATTCGAGCATTCGCAAAAGCGCTGTAAATCACACTCGCCACTCTCCGATACGCCATACACACACGAGCTCCAACCAAAATCGATAGCAGCAGCGCGAGTCCCGCTAACGGACTCCCCCGCGAGGAGCAGAAGCCCTTCGGCGGAGGCAGCAAAAAAAGGGGGTAATAGTCCGCGTCAAAGGTCCAAGCCGTTGCCGCGGGGCAAAGCGGGCGCGGAGGAAAGTATAGGCGAGCGATCCCGGACGCTCGACTTCGGCAGGAAATTAATTTCCAGCCCGGAACGCCCGGCGTCTAAAGCGCGTCCCTCCCCTCAAAGCGCGCGCGGCCGAGGGACAAAGAGCGCGCGGCCGGGCTGCAGCCGCGACAATGAAGGAAGAGAGTGCGCGCGGGCCGCATCTGTTGCCGCCGCAAAGGTGCGAACGTCCCGGCGACTCGGGGACTCAATTATCGCTCCAACTTGGTATGGACTGGCGTGGGGAGCGCGCGCGTGGTTTCGAGATGGCCGGGGCGAAAAAATTCCTCGCCAACTCAACTTCGCGTTTGTTGTGCTTTGGCGAGACTTCAGGGCGACGGCTTGTTTCGCCACGCGTAAGCACAAACTACTTTTTATAAATAAGTTACTTTGATGTCACTTTTGAATGCGATGTATTATCATTGTGAAATTAATTTATAATTACATAATTAGTGATTTAATTTATTAATGTAATTACTATGATTGTCATTTTAGTAAGCATTACAAATTGATAAATCACGATTGTTAAAATCGTTACCGACCAAAAGTAATTTGTTGAATTACCTAATTAATTAAGAGTTTTGAAATCTTTTAACATTTTATTTTTTTTTTAACTAAAGTACAATAAATCAATTTTTGCGTCAATGAATTTTCAGTCAGGCCGTTCAAGTTCATACAGATATATTGAAAATCCATCGTACGTTGTATATGCTCGTGAAGGTTTCACTCAAATGTCTTCACATTTAAATTAAACGTGTTTGATGAAATATCACTAAAATTATAATACCATTGGGCAAAGAATAATTTTCAATGTTAATTAACCTTAACACTCATTTCCTCGAAAATTTAACCCATCAAACGATTTCTCTCACCCAAATCAATTTCTCCCCATAAAAAAAAAATTCTCGATCAAACAAAATGCGCCGAACTAAAAAAAAGCAATCCTTTTTAACCACCCGACCTCACCGCTAGTTAATTAACTAATCATCGCGAGCATTTTTCTCCCCGAATTCGATGCGCGTCCGGCGCAAATCGCCGGCCGAACGGAAAACAATCGACTCGCGGGCCGCGCGTTCCCGTTAATAATTTCCGCGTCGCGGTTATTTCACTCGGCGCGCTAATAGTCATTAAATAAGTTGGACAATGAATATGCAGCGTCGCGCAGTGTGCGGTCGCGCGCAGCGCCGCCCGCGAGAATCGTCGCTCGGCCCCGAGACTATTTAGCATTTGACCTCCGGGAGGGCTTGTTACGACTCGGCCGGCCATTCCCCGCTCGCACGACCCCCCATACCTGCCCCCCCTACGCTCCGGCCATTTCGGAAAGTCATTTTACGCGGGGATTGTTGAACTTAGGTATAGTCGAGTTGCGGACGTTGAAACTTGCGTGTTATTTGCCTGAAAATTTATGAGTGCTCGTTAATGCGCTCTCCAGTCGTTTGTGCGCAAGGTGTTACCGCTAAATACTTGTATTTCATTATTACTTCCTGAATGGAGAATCCCGAACCGGAAAACAATGTAGGCGATTTTGATCGAAGTACTTCTTTAATTTACTGTGTTCTACTTACATGTTTTTGTAGGAATTTGCGTGTGGTGTGTGTAATTGTAGCTTTGATTTTTAATGAAAAATAATTTTGATAAATGATTGCGGTATTTTTGGAGTAAAATTTTGTTTATTGACTTTCTACTGAAGTAATTGTTCATTAGAATTATTGTGGGAAATTCTAAATGAGAAACTTGATTGAAAATACGTGTCTAACCGAGCTCGTCTGTTTCTACTTCCATGCATATTAAGCATGTAGGAAAATATCTATTGTCTTCTGCATATTTCTTTTTTTTTAATTAATCATTCTGTCAAATGATGACATGCGTTTCATACTATATGTACATTTTATACTATATATGCTTAGTAATATTTTTGAATGACGGATAATGTTAGATACTTAATTAATTAATGATTAATATAAAGGACAAACTAGGTCATAAAATTCACAATA
Organism: Eurytoma adleriae; assembly: GCA_900480045.1. Lineage (NCBI taxonomy): Eukaryota > Metazoa > Arthropoda > Insecta > Hymenoptera > Eurytomidae > Eurytoma > Eurytoma adleriae. Next base: position 160,128 of record UXGC01000064.1, on the reverse strand, counting down.
ATTGAAATTAACTTTACTTCCTGTAAAACTAAACTACTGCCTAAAATAATGTCTTAATAATTACACTATAAACTGTTGAATACAATTAGCAAGTCGATTAAAGATCCCAATCAAAAAGCTCTTACGTAAAAAGCTCTCTACAAAAACAAATTAAAATACTTTTACGATAATCATTTAAATTAGCAGCGAATTTCCCCCCTTTCACTCCACACCTCGTCTCGTTCTTCGCCCTAATTTACACCCCTCTTCAAACAAATTTCCATCTCTTCCGTCCCGCGATAAATTACAAATTTCGGGCGCAAGCGCGCCCCATGGCCCGCGATCAAAATGAACTCCCGCCTCTTTTAGGACCGCTCCCCGTGGGAGGCTGGCGCCCGGGCGAGCTAAAAGGCGCGTGTTTAGCGCAGTCCGCGCGTTCGTTTGACGCAGCCCACGAGTTCGTCACTCTCATTAGCACCTCGCGGTTTGGCGGACCGGGACACGGTGGGTGGGCGAGGAGGGGAGGGCGGCAGCGCGACCCGTGGCAAAGGGCTCGTTAGCGCGTCGAGGCCGGCCGGACAACCCCAGGGGAAATCGACGCCCGCGCCCCGGAAACACGTCTTTTCCCCCGGCCGCGCGGATTTTTCCCCTGGAGCCGCGCGCACGGTCCCATCGAGCCGCGAGCTTTTCCATTTAGTGCTCAATTTATTTCTTTTTTTTTCCAAGTTGCTTCGGTAACGGTTATTGCGTTAACGGCGTTCATTGGATTAACGTAAGAAGGAGGGTTGACTGTTAATTTGATTTTAAATAAACTCAGTCTTTTTTTAAAAAGAATTTTTATTTTTAAATTGAAATAAAGAAGTATTTGACGCTTTAAAATGATTTACGTGAAATTTTATTTAAAAAAGGCTATTTCAAAAAGCTTTTTTTGTAGTATAAAGGAAATATTTTTTAAAAAGCTCAAGATATAGTAGTCTGCAGTGCAACAACTCCATTTTACATCAATCATTTTTCCGGGCGAAATTCCATGTCGACATACTAGCTTAAAAATTCAATTTCCCAAAAACGTTCATAACGTTGATTTACAACTACCATGAAATTTCAATAGAACATCCTTTCTAATCAACCCCCTCGGCAATCTCCAAGTCTCTTCCTCCCCCCGTCAATTTTCCCTAAAAGCACAGCCCGCCGACGAAAGTAAACCGCGAATCGCTCCTATTTAATTAGCGATCGAAGGGTAAACGTCGGCAACGCCCGGGAGAGAGCCCCTTGACACAATTGAACGCTCGAGCGTGCGCGTCGCGCGGGAAGATAAAAAGCGCCGGTCGCCCGCGCATAATCGAGGCGCCCGCTAAAAGGGATATTAATCATTTCGCGGTGGGAGCGTCGATGCGCGATCGGCTCCACCCCGTCACAATGGGACGTCATTATGCGACGCCGCGCGGCAAAAAGCTCGTTAAACTTGTGCGTCGCGCGTGCGCCGGCGACTGTACCGCAATAAAAGATAGCGCCGACAATGCCGCGGTAAATATATCCACCGCGACGACGACGTCTGATGATTTTCAAAGGCCGACGTAAACAAAAGGGCACCGCCAAGACGCCGACTTCAAAGCGCGCCGTTTGGGGGTCGCTGATGCAAATTAGACGTCGCGGCGTTCGCCGCTGCTTCTGAGGGATGATCCGATAGCGAGAGGTGCAGTCGAATGCAGTGTGTGAGGCTGATTTGACGATAACGGCTAATAAAGCTTATTTTGACGTTATTTTTCCAAAAATATAAGTCAGTGAGGATATTAAAATACAATAGAGATATTTTCTATTTTTGTAAAATAAAGCATACTTTATATAGTTAATTATAAAAGCAGAAATTAAGATGTGCTTTGAGATCTTTCTTTTTTAAATCTTAATTTTTAATAGAGGAAAATTGCACTGACAATTTTAATTAAGAACGATAAAAAAATAAGAAAATTCCGCTTTTAACTGCCCTAAATATGACAGCATTATTAAAAAACGAAAACATCAAATAATAGTTATTTATAAATATAAAAAAGCTCTTCTTAAAACTTTAAAATTTCTTCTTAAATACAAACTCGAGCTTTACTGCTCTTATATGAATTAATCGCGAGCTTGAAAAGAGGCAACGATAAAAATCCATAAAAATCAGTCGTAGCCATCCGAGTACACTGTAGTTTACAATTACTCGGGGTAACCAAGATAATCGCAAGCACGAAGGAAAAGAGACGAGGAGAAAAACAGGGCCGGTGGAACTTTTGAATCAGCGCTAAAAAACTTGGGAACGATAACAATCAGAGCTTTCTGTGCCGGGAGGTCCGGGCGAGAGCGAGGGGAGAGGTACGGCCGAGAAAGCGTAGAAGAAAGAGAAAGAAGTCTCGAGCAATCAAATAAACAAAAGGCGGGCGGTTACATTAGCGAAAGTTGGCCGAAGTTGGCACACGAGTAAGCTCCCCCCTTCATTTCTCCTCCCCCCCTCTCTTTCTCTCTTACTCGGGCCGGCTCCCACGGGAGCTTGATCGGAAAGCGGCGACTCCTTATCCGAAAAGCGGCACCCTGTCCCCCGTGTCGGCCAAAAAACGCGGCTAAAAAGCTCCTGAGCTCCGGATGGTATTTCGCCCGGCGCGTCCTCCACCGGTCGATCAACCCCCTCTCAGCTCGGAGTTTTTCTCTGTCTCTCTCTTTCTGCCTTTCTCAATCTCTATCTCTCTCAGTTTCTGCCGACGTTACTGACAAATTCTAACCGTATCGCGCGCGAAATGAGAGCGACTATGACGGAGCGCCGGGCGAAAGCCATAGTCGTCACTTCCGCCCACTCCGCAAGACGCGATGTAAGAGCGCGATTAAATATTGCGAGACATATATCAAGCTTGGAATCTAGTCTCCTAAAGCTGATTTTTCAGCTTCTTGCCTTTCGCGTTTGTCATATTTATAGGGTGTCTAGCTCGCGCGAGACGAGCGCCATCGATAAACTTGGAAACGTTTTGCCGCGAAATGCTTAATGTTCGCATAAAATGTTTCTTCTGATCACGCACCTGTCATTAGCGTATTCAGCATGAGTGATATTTTTTAAAAAAATATATGCTAATGTAAAAAATGTTTAATTTTATCTAGAGATTCATTATTTTTATTCGGCAATAACAATTTTTTATCTACTTTTTTACGCAGTAAAGTTACATAATCTCGAATGTGACCTATTTTATTTACAACATACTTTAAAATGTAAGTGGCACGGGGCTCAAATTTACATTTTAATATTTGCGAAAATACCCTCAGTGGCATATAAAATGCTGTCTAATTTAAAAATAAAATTGCTCCAATAAATAAAATAAAAACTTTTATCACCTACCTTCCCTCCTCGATCTTCCGCTGCCCAAAGTAAAATATAAATCCCCCAAAAAATCTCTAGAGAAATCACAAAATTAAAAATACACAAAATCCCACTGACTCATTAATTACCCGAATCAGCACACAGTCGCTCCAGCAATCAGCACCCCCTCCTACGCCTCCTCTTTTTTCCCTCTCCTCAAAACCTCCGACGCGACGCATTTCTCAAGCTCGAAAGCTCCGCGGACAAATCTGAAAAATTGCGCGTTGTTTTGCCGAAAACGGGGACGCGGCTTTTTAAATCCGGGATCCCGGCCCCACGTCCCACCGGCGAACTGACGGATGACGAATTCCCGGGGAAAAGCGTCGCGATCGATGGCACGCCGCCTTCAAAGGGTTACACCCTGGCTTGGACAATTACGCGGGCGGTGATTGTACATCCGCGGCGACAAGACAAACGTCGCCCGGTGGGCTAAACTAGGCTGCTTTGGCCGATTCCGCGGGGCATAATGAGGGGATTATCCCGCAAAACGGATTATGCTAAGCGCGACCAGGGTCGCGAGCAAACACAAGCAACAGCGGCCCCGGCCGAACGAGCCGCTTCTTTCGGGATGATCTGCGCCTGGCTCTCGCTGTAAAAGCGGCCCGCGCGGTGCCTCGCTTTTTTTTATTTTATTTTTTTTTTTTTTTTTTTTGCGATGCCAGTAGTCGCGGGAGCCGGCGGCGCACCGGCGAATAAAGCGAGGATATCGCTTTATTTTTTCGATGCTCGATGGGTGCAAGCTCGCGTTCACCTCGCTGAGCCGAGGATAATGTTTTATTGTGTTTTATTTCGCATTTTCTGCACGAACCGCTGCTTTAGCGGTGATTTTTTTAGACTCGGTTGAATATTTTTTTTTGTGAGAAATATGTCATATTTTCAAATTTGTAGAGAAATCGAATTTTTTTTTGTTTTTTTTTTCACTTAATTCTCTTTTTAGTTGAATAAATGAGCATATCGCGGTGTTATTTCGTACAATATCGTGTTTGATTTATATTCAGACTTGATGCGATAATATTTTTTTAAAAAGGTTAGTTTTACGTTTTTTCACACTAGACAGACGATGAAAAAGTATATATAAATCATTAAAAGAAAAATACAAATTGCACAGTACTATGTCGCTGAATTCATTAAATGCATAAATTATGTATTCAAAAAATCTGTAAATTTATTCACTTTAATAATTCTTTACAACTAGATGATTTTTAAATATTTATGTAAATGTAAAGCTATGCAAGAAAGGAAAATTGCTATTGAAGTAAAGCCATAATCTATAGCATCTGTAGCGAAGCAAAGCATAAATAATGGATGCGTAAAGCTAAGACGATTACGGTTCGTAATAATAATAACTGATATAACTTTGTTTGAGTTGTGAAACATCGTTAAAATAAAATTAATTCGTTTCATAATTATCGCAATTATCGTCTAACACCATAATCTTCTAATACTGATTCGAGCATAATTCTCATATGGTTTTATCTAAGAGAAATCCTGTGACGAACTCGTTGACATATAAGTAATTTCAAGTAAGCGCATTAATCATTTTTTAGATTTGAAATAATATTAAATTTTAAAATTGACTCTCTTATTTTACAGGCAAATTTTTTGAACCTTTACTGAAAGGTAATGTATTTCGACTTTCATATATTAAACTGGCCATAAAAAAATTGCAAAAAAGGCTTATTCACAATTCATTTGTGATTTATTAACAAAGAAGAGCATTATTAAGACCGCGTGACAATTGTGCGAGCTCTCAACGGCTTGCTTGTCGGTTCGCGCATGTATAACAGTACTGTCTCGACGCGTAAATAAGTAAGGGGAGATAGTGACACTAAATCAAACTGATAGTTAATTATCTCAGCTTCCACTGCTGGCAATAAAACAAACTTTTTTAAATATGAGTAACCCTTCCAGGCAAGCTCTTAAATAATATCAAAATTACGTAGAAGTAGAATAATATAACTTTATTTATTTGTTAATAATTAATTTCCATTTTTCTGCACTTTCGATTCCTTATAAATATTAAATTAAATGAAATAAATAAAATTTGATGAAATAAAATAAATGGAAGTGATTCATTTAGCTTAAACTATAAGATAATAATATGGATGATTTTTAAACTTTCTTTAATATCTGTAAAATTTATGAAATTCACTTTATAGATGTATATGCTTGATGCAGTACCTTCTTGTGGATTTCGGTTTCATTACTCATAACTATTAAAATTTTCCTATAACATTATTGCTTAAAGAAAGCGATGCTATTACTTCAAATTATTACAGTAATTAATAAAGATAGAAAAATCTGATAAGATTTCTCAAAGCTAGGGTCCCAGAAAAATTAGTTTAATTTATTTATTTTCATGAATTTAGTTAGTTTTTGAACTTTTTGACTTACTTACTTAAATAATATAATATTTTTAACTTTTTTTATTTGATTCATTATAAAATGCCGTTGTAACATTTTATAAACTATAATTATTCTCGTCAGAAATTAACTTCAGTGCAGCGATGTTGAATTTTTCCTTTTTGCAAACGCAACCTATTTTGGAAGCAATGAATTTTCGTATTAAAACAAGACAAACTGCCCTGCCCCAAAATAATTTTCTTTTACAATCAATTTATCGCTTAAAATAAAACAAATTGCATCCATAATTCAACAGATTGCCTAATTCTAAAAAGAGGCTATCAAAAAAGCGCGCGTAGCGTGGAATCCCCAAGAACAATAAATAAATAGTATCTGCTCAATTCGAAATTGAGCTTTTAATAGGAGGGCGCCGAACCCCCGGCTCTATTACGCTAACAGCAACAATAATCCAGCTCGCGATAAGGAGCCGGCGCGAGGAGGATCTTAGAGGCGCGATCGAGCCCCGTCCATAAGGCGCTAAAGATCAATAAATAACGATCCGATATAAAATACGCCGCTAAGGGGATTCGCATAGGTGGCGCCGCGCGCTTAAAGGTCCGAGGGGCCCTCGCGCGGAAGATCCTCGAATTCCCTAAATACCGCCGAGTTTTTAGCCCGGCCCCGATCGCGATAAGCTCGCCCCATTAGGCTGTCGTCCCGGCTCTCCGCCCCCTCACCTTCCCGCGAGTCGGATTAATAGAGATTTATTTACGCCGGGGCGACGGCGACGTCGCCCCGGCTCGCGTGACTCTCCTGGGGGGCCGCGCACACGTGTGGAACGGACAATTTTTTTTTTTTTTGCCATTTCGAGTATATTCGCGGGGTCGACGAACCCCCGCGGATACGCACTCGCCGTCTCAAAAGAGCGTCGCTGGGTAAATGGGCTCGATGCGCCTCGAGTGCACTCGAAAGGATAGTTATCACTGGAGTGTATTGAATTACTAGCCCGATGGAGCCTGTAAATGGAGTAATGGAGTTGCGTAATTTTTTTTTCGCGGCTCGATTTCTTCCCAGAAGTTGGAACGTCGAGGATATATAGGGCGAGAACTAATTAATAGCTTTTCTTTAGTTCGGATAATAAATAGTTTCGTAAACTTTTTTAAGTGCGGTTTTTATTACAAGTCTGTTGTATGGTACAATATATTTTTTAAAAATTGATTTATCTTTAAAAATATTAGTGTTTTTTTTTAATTAATGTTATCAAAATCAAAATTAATACACTTTTAGGGAAAAAACTTTATTCCATCATTTGTTTCAATTAGAGGAAAATACACAAAGATTTAATTATATCAGCAAATTTTTTCCTCCCTGAGATTTAACTACAATTATTTATACATTTACACAATGTATACAAATAAATATTTTATATAAACAAGTAGAAACGTTCCTGTTAGAATTCAGACACCTTAATTTAATAAAATAAAATTGATTATGTTAACAACCACAATACTGTACAATTAAGTACTCCAAAATCTCCGTAAATGTACCCTATAGACAAAAATTAGCGACGTAAAATTAATCTTATTTATCATTTACGCAAATTCGATTACAGTCGTCGAGACCAAAGTTCGTTAATTCAACGTGAAATTAAATATTTACGAGGACTAAGTCAAAGTGAGCTCGACTCGCCGATATCTTTTAAATAATCGCGTATCCCCGGTAGCGAGGCTCCCATAAAGAATTCCTAGCAGCACTTTGACGCCCGCTATAATGTAATCTAAATCGGCGATGCAGTTCGCGCAGCCGCCATGTAAAACTGGCTTCAAAATGAAAGGCTCTGCTTTGATCCGCGCGGCGGCCCCGCTAGAAAAAGGGGGCCAAAGCAAACGAACAAAGGCGGAGTCCGCGAGACGGGAGAAGCGAAAGGAGCGCGCGAGCTGGTGAAGAAAAAAAAACATATATATATATAAAACAGGCGGGGCGGAGAGGGCGGAGGAAAGCGAGGGGGGGGCCAAAGGAAAGCACGATCGGCTCGAGTGGTGGATAACACACAGAAGGGAAAAAGGCCGAAAAGCCGAGTGGATTGTTCCGGGCGGCGAGCTACCGAGCCGCGCGAACTTTGCGCGCGAGGGATCGTTATTTTATGCGGAGTGTTATCTTAACGGAAAAGCCCAAGTACCCGGCTGCTAGCGGGCCGTTTAAAAGTTGCCGCGGCACGTAAACTTATCTGCGCTTCGCGGCGCGCCCCGCGAGCGGGCGACCTCTTGACCCGTACTTTTCAGCGAAATTTGCATTAGTTACGCGCGATGAGCGGTGCACGGTTAGCCGGCTCGGGATCTCGCTCTCGTTCCTCTCTCTCTTTTTTTTTTTTTATTTAAGCGAGGATCGGTGCGCGAGAGAGAAAAATCGCCCTTTGCTCGCCGGTGGGCTACGGACGGAGTAGCGAACTCGCTGAATCTCCACGAGAAAATTAAAATCTTTTCAATTTTAAGTGGGGCGGTTACAGAATTGTATTTTTTTCACGAAGGCAGAAGCGGTTCTTTCTAATTTTCTTTACTGAAAAATTAATAATCTTCCGAGGGAAATTCGTAACGTTTAACTTACGATTGCATCGTGGACTCATAAATTTTGCCTAGGGGTTTAAAAAGATTTCAGTTTGAATTAAAATGGAAAGAATTACTAAGATTTTTTGAAATTAGTTTAAGCGTTCATTTGATTCTGTAATATTATTTTTGTTTAAAAAAAACAAAATAGTTTACTTATTTATTAGACTTTAATAACTCGCTGAGTTGATCGTGATGAAAGCTCGAAAAAAAAATTTAATAACGTAAAATCAAATTTTCACCCAATAAAGTATAATGCTATCAGCTCAAACGAAAATTTTTCATTAATAAAATCGCCTCGCCCACAGCGCAATACCTTCAGATCTATAAAATCCTACCTCGACTCCTCTAACGTTTAATATTCCGCCATTCTTCCGCGTCGCTCATCCTAAACGCTCGAGACCCCTCGCTAAACCGGTATTAATTAAAAATGCTCGCGCCGCCTAATTAAACCGACTGCGTCAGGAGCAAAATTCCGAGCCGCGTCAGCTCCGAAATAGTCGAACCCGGAACTCATTAACGCAGTCCGGAGGAATTAACCCTGCGGAACGGGAGGTACGCGCGCGCGCCGCGACGCAACAGCAACAGCCTCGCTATACATAACCTGATACCTAAGCAGCTCGGGCGACTATCGTCAGCGAGTATCTCGATTCTCGTGGGAGACAATAAATTCCCGCGGAATAATGCCCCGGATAATACGGCGTGGGTCCAACGTTTCGTACCTGCGGGACTGCGGCTGACGAAAGAAAAAAGCGCCGAAACGCGGGCCTGCCACTGACGTCTTTAATCATTCGCTGCCTACTCTCTCTCCATCCCCCGTTTCATCGGAAACTCATTTTCCATCTCGAGTCGCTCGCTCTCCTTCTTTTTTCATTAATACTTCGCGGGGATATAATAAACTCGCTCCGCCTCGCTCCGGCCGCGATCTCTTATCTACTTACCTCCGATCTTTTCTTTTAACTACTAATAGTCCTGGCCGCGAGGCGCGCTTTATTTTTGCTTTTATTCCCGCCGCTCGGGAGAGAGGAGCTTTCTCTCCTCCTCCTACGGCTTCCACTTCCAATGAGCCTTCTTATCTGCCCGTGATTCCTGACGTTCCGAGCGCGTTCGCTTCCTCCCGGTCTTATATTCTCGGCGCGCTCTCTTCGCTCTCGGCCCTGGGAGCTTCCGAGCAGCGACATCCCCCTTTTTGCTCGCTCCTTCGCGCGAGCAGCTGAAACTGAAAATGGCCAAAGTTTTTCAGCGCTTTCCTATTGCACTAAAGACGGGAATCCGTCTCCGCGCGACGGGCACATCAAAATTTTGAAGTTTTATCGCTTAAAAGGCTTTAATAAATCGCGCGCTTGGGAGTCTTACATATTTTGCGGTGATAAGCGAGGGATGCAATCACATATCCTTTTAAAATAAGTGAGTATGCAATCATTTTTTAAGCAGTGTAATAATTAGCTCAATATGAAATCGATTTTACTAAATCCAAGAATTTTTATAATAATGGCGTTCAAATGTCTCTAAAATTCCAATTTATTTTAAAAAGATCTATTTGAAAATCAATTTGCAAAGATCAATGTATCAGGATTTCTATCAAAATAAAGTTTAACATTTAAAGTGGTTTTGAATGAATGAAAGATTAAAAAATACTCGAAATAACTGAATAGCTGAAAGTAAAATTAGATTCGCAAAAACATTTTAAATCCTTTGAACTAATATAAAAGAAAGTCGTTTGAATGGTAAATAAATGAAACACTTTTATTTAAAATGTTTAATATTAACTTAGCAATACTTTGCTAAAAAATGAAATTTTTTTATTTTTACTTTAAAGACTTTAAAAGTTAAATATATTACGGAAGGTTTTAAACTGTTCTTCCCATTCACCACTTCAAACAACCAATTCAAACAAAATAAAACGAGCATTCATAATTGTACCGAGGCCTGAATTGAAGTTCTTATACATTGTACAGTTCTATGAAAGCTTTCCTATTTAGATACATGCAAAGTTGCGATCAAGCATAAAGGTGTTATTTCTCACAATGGCAATGTATATTCATCGCTGTTCAAATAGTAATCTGTAGCGCCATGACTCATTAGGAAAAATTGCGAATCCAATGTGCCCTTCTTTCTTAACGAAAAAATCACTTCCGATTACTTGATAATAATCTGTTCTATATAGAAGTGAAAATACTTCGTCAAGGACGTCAGATTTCCTTTTCAAGCATAATTTCATTGGAATAATTATATAAATCAAATCAATAAAGAACTCTGCTATTAATACACAAAAGAATTAAAAATAGTCTAATAGCTCATTTACATTAAGTGTAAGCTGGCATTGATAAGCTTTAAAACATACCTTTTTACGTGAATTTAAAATTCTAACAAAAAAAATGAATTTAAAAAAGAATACTTCTGAATTTAAAAAATTTAATAATTTACTACATTATTAAATTTGATTTATTTAACGAATGATCTGCGATCAATCAAAATGCATTATATAATACGTTTCCTTGAACTAAAAAAAATTGAATAATCTTCTATAATCAAGCTCTCCAATCATTTGAGTCTTCCACATTCAATCCCATCAAACATCTGACCATGACCGATCGATCTCTAGATAAGGTTATTAAATTTCTTCCCTTCTTTCCCTTCAAAGAATCTGTTTCCCTATTTTTTTTCCTTCTTTTTTTTTAATAAAATCAACATCCCCACAGCCACCGCCGGAGCGCACCGTCTGCACGGCTCAAAGGCGAGCCGCGAGATTGTCAATTCGGAGTGATGCTTTCGTCGTCAGGCCAATATAGACGTCTCCGGGGGGGAGCGAGCGGCTTAAAGCCCGGGCTCGTAGGCTCGCGCCCGGCCAAAGAGACCCGCGCGTTCTTTATGCAAATGCCTTTTTGAATGCCCCGCACGCGGCCAAAGGGCCGCGCGACCCACGAGTGACCGCGCCGCCGCGCCGTTTTTCGAAAAGGCCGAAACCTTCCCTTTCCCCCCTTTAAGCATCCATCAAAATGCAAATTCTTTATCCACCTTTTTTTTTTATATTATTTCCGTCGGCGGCCGTTTGCAGCGTCCTTTGATATTCACGATCGAACTTTGAAAGAAAAAGGTCGGAGGGCTTCATTATCGGACCATCGCGCGGGGAGAGGCGAACAAAAGTTGCCGGACGAATTTGTTTCCGGGCCGGATCTTAATTGAGCGCTCGCGAATATCGATCGCCCCGGGGACGATAAGAAAGTTGCGGGGCGGTATGAATTTTTCAAGGGACCCCCAGCGGGGCTCGCTAATGACTTCGCGCCGCTTCATTACCCACCCTGACCATTCGGCATTAAATAATATTTTATCGCGCGGGTACAAAAGGGCAGCTAAACACCTGGGGCGATTGAGGGGGGGAGCAGATCGATGAGGAACTTTCGAATTGGGTAGTTACGAAAATTACGTTATTACGGCAATTGCCGGTGAAAAAAAAAAAGAGGCAACTGTGGCTAATTGCGGAAAAGAATTAAACTGTACGTTCGGGAGCGGCTCATCTAAAGAAATTTATTAGCCGCAAAAAAGTGTCCAGGATAAATTAAGAAAGGTGCAAAAAAAAAATAGGATGTGCCGGGAGAAGAGCGTTGCCGAGCAACGAGGAGTATGACCCGAGGGACGTCTAGGGTTATTTCGGAAAAAGTATACTGCGATCTGTAAATTTCGCCGGCAGCCCTTATGAATCGTAAACAACGTAGCACCTACCTGTGTAGGGCAGCAGCGCGATGCTGGAAAAGCCTTTTGGTACCCGACCATTTCGTTAATTGCTTTTCTTTTTTTTTTAGATTGATTGCTATTCAATTAAGTGTAATTTTTGCGAGATGCGTTGTTTGGCAGTTTATTAAATAAATTGATCAGAAGCGTTCATTTTATTTAACAGAAAGTTATTACGACAATTATCACTGGTCATCAGAATTAATAATATTGAAAATTCGTTATTGTACAAATTGATTGACGAAGAGGCGTTGGAACCGTTAAATTAATGTATATTTTTATTTTAATTATTTTTTTTATACACTTTTACTTCTAAAGTCGTGTTTTCGGCGCTGCGAAATTATCCAAGAGGAAAAAGTTATTTATGTGTAATAAATGCAAAGAAAGGATTACCTAACCCATTTAAAGTTGCAGAGGTAGGCTACGTTAGTCGGAAGGTCAATTTTGCTGACTAGCAGCTTTTTTTATTACCGTTGCTCAAAAACTACCTTTAGTACAATTCGAGTATGAATATGTTTACATAAAATACTCGTAAAAAATATTCTAAAAAGACAAAGTATGTAGCTCTTTTATGTATATATTTTATCTTATACAGGGTGTCCGGAAACAGCTGAAAACATATAACTGCCGTCCCGGGACATTTCAGACAACCTAAATGTGTTGAATATTTCCTTTGATTTAACAAATCAACAGAAGAAAATAAAATCGGAGTTCATGTTGACAACTCGGTCCTAGTTGTTTACCCTTGAAAGGTAGATACAAGGGTAAATTAGAAAAAAAACTAACCGAGAGATGGTAATATTTTCACTTTGTTCCCGCTCGTTTACAGCGGAAAGTCCCTTCTAACCCACATCAGGCCGGAGGTGACAACCGCATTTTAACGAAGTCCCTTCTGAAAATATACTACTCCTAACTACAGTTTATTCTGCTGTATGTTATGTAAAACCGTATTACGTAAAACTTGCTTTACACATCCGGCCATTATTTTCAGCAGTAAAAAGCTGCAATAAAATTTATACTGAAAAAATAGAAATAAAAAAAATGCAAACAATTGAATATTAAATTTAACTTGATTGAAGTTTTGCATAGTATTACAACGGGTATACAGAATTAATTACTTGTGCGAGTTACAACTGTCGCATGAATTTTAACATCAATCATAAGTTCAGGATCTGTCAACGTGTACGTTCGCAAATTTAAATCTTTTTACAAATTCAACCGTGAATTCATAACTTTTTTATTTAATGCCGTCGTATTGCTTTGTGCCCCCTCCCACCGAATGCACTCGTATAAAATACTTTCGTTACACCTATTTCCATCCATCGCAAAAAAATTTCATTTAGTTTATACATCCCCTTTGTTGGATTTACTCGGACGTAAATTTTAATGTACCAACAAAAAAATTCCTTTTATACCTATATTAAAAAGTACGCATCGAAAAGCTCGCAAATTATTAACAAACCTCCGTGCATCGCAAACAGTGTCGCGGCGCTCGCTCGCTTAAAAAGCGCGATTTATAAATTGAAAGGCCAACTCCGGCGAAGTTCTAACGAACGAAGAAAAATGCATCGCGCAGGTAAAGCCGGCACCGCTTGCCGCATAACCCAAGAAAATTCCTGTCTCTTCAGCGCGGGGGTGGAGGCGCATTCAGGATAGAACGCGCGGCGATTGGTCGATGTGACGTGACGCCGCGCAATTAAACAGACCGCCGGCGCGAACTAGAAACTATAAGCATAATCAACTATGAATAAACTATGCGGGCAAACATGTAGCCCCGGAGAATTTCGTTAACGGCGCAGTTCGCGGCTCGGAGGCGCGACGTGGAGCGCGCGCGCCCACCCCCGACTCTCTCTCTCTCTCTCCCTCGGTTTCCCTCTCTTCCTCGCTGTTCCCGGTGTGCCAGTCGATAAATGCGCCGGTGAAACCGTCCCCGGCGTTACGTTTGCCTCCCCCTGAAACCCGTCCGAAGGAAAAGAAACGGCCGCGAATGTTTGCGCGACCATTGACCCACGCTCAAGCTGGCTGAATAAACGACCTAATTCAATTCCGGCTGGTGACTAACCTGCTCGGTACTTTATTGAACTTCAAATTCGTCGTTTCCGAAGGGGTTGCCACGTTTCGGCTATTTTACATTGAGACAAATGACTATTTATAGCAAATGAATACTTTGCATTCGAGCGTTTCGTTGTTTTTTAAATTTTTTATTTATTTAAACAGAAATCTAAGGTTACAAATTGATAAAGCAGGTATGACCATACAAACGTGAGAGTACAAGAGCATTTCTCAGCTCTTTTATTTATCATTGTTTTAAAGACAGATTTTTTTCAGACATACATGGATATTAAAAATCCACTTCAAGTTATAAAAGATTTACCAAAATGTACAAATCTCTCCCGATAACGGGTTCGCTGTCTCTGTATTATATATAACCCACTTTAAAACGAAGGTGATCAGGCGTCTGAGAAAGGCTGATAAATATCCTTTCATTTATACCTATGATTCTAACTAATTATAAAAAAAGTCCTGCGATAATTTACAAAGTCGATTAAATTATTCTAATCATTATAATCAAGTGTCACTTTAATTAAGCTTTTTTCTGTTTTCGATCAGCCGTAAATAAAATTTATAATTGCAAATTATTATTATTCCCGTTGAATCACCGCCATCTACAAAACTTTCCCCGCACAAATTTCGCTAGAAAATAGTCCAGTACCCTAAAAGTTATCTACGGAAATGAAGGAAAAAAAAGAGAGAATGACACCTCTCACCCCAATCGATTAATCTCGGCCATGCCGAAGTTCCCTCGCGACGGAGAGTAAAAGTAAACTTCTTTACTCGGTTACATGCATTTTCATCAATCTTAAGCGCGCAACTCCTAACAAATTGACTTGTCTTTTCCAGGTTTCCAGGAGTACAGGGATACTGTCGCACTTCGTCAATCTAAATATAGTGACGCCGGAAGCTTTCATACTGGGTAGCGAAGAGCATCATGTCGACGTCGGGTCTATAATAAATCTCGTCTGTATTATAGAAAAGGTAATCAATAAGCAATATAATTCGCCCATTCAATCCACCGGTCCCGCGCGTCTGCGCGCAAAAAAAAAGCACCTAGTCTACACGCGACTCTCATTCGCCCGGCGATGAAAGGCACATCCCAAGTTTCGCCGGCGTGGCTCTGGAAAAAAAAGGGGGCCTGGTATGGAGAAGGTACTTTAATTGCACTTCGGATGCCGCTTCAAAAATCGCTCGCGATTGTAAATGGCAAGCCGGCGGCTGGGCGAAACGATCTGCCCCCGTAGCACACGCGCGACGCCGATGAACCGACGCGACTAGAATTTTCAAAGCTACGGCTGCCGCCTCTTTTTTAGATCCTCGCATTCGGAGCTCTGCCCCGGCTCTTGACCCGGTAATCCCGCCTCTTCAGCATTTCCGGCTGGGGGGGGACGGGGGCGCGAGCGTCCACGCACGAGAGACGGAGCTCCCGGCTTTCATGCAGCCTCGCCAATGCCGCGGATCATCGCGGCTCGCCGAAAAAAGACGGAATTTTCCACGGATATATATTTCCAGCTGGAGCGGTCGGTCTGGAGCAGCTCGAGGAGCTGTGCTCCCCGGCTCTCTCTTCTTTCGCGATGCGAAAATATTGGAAGTTAAGCGCTCGGAGTAAGAATGTATTAAAATTTAAACTAAAAGACGAGAGTTCGGTGTCGGAGAACCGAGGAGATTCGAGGACACGTAGGAATGTTACTGATTTTTTAATTCAATAAATTAGTGAAGATGTGTGACAAAAAAAAACTGTTGATCGGATGAAGTGAAACGTTTTTAAAATAGATGTGTGAATAACGCAAATAAATTCTTTTAATTGATTGAAAGTTATTTTTTTTTTTAGAACAGTGATTGCAATTGATTTTTTATTACTTTCTGACTAATTAATAAAAAGGTCAATTCAATTTTCGAATTTTTCTTCGAAAAAAATTGCTTTACCTTAAATTTAGTTTTCTACGTTGCATCGGTAGCTTGTTAGAGTCTGCACGTGATTAGATGAACTTTTCAACTTCTATCAGAATATTATTCTGTGATGCATTCTCATCTGTTTCAAAGAAATAGCCAGGTTTTTAACGGAATATTTGATACGCCATCTGCAATGTTTAAAAAAGTGTTACAATGAATGCACACATCGACTCTTGTTTTATAATTCTCTTTCTCTCTTTGTGCTGTAGTCTTAAAAGATTCGATCGTGCACATTTATATTCTTTTATTGAAAATTTCATACGTGCTGCGATCATTAATTATACTTTAAAATTGCTAATGACACTACTTTAACCCAAATGGGTACCAATTTTAATGCTTATAAATTCTTTATACGTAAAGTACAAGTCGCTTTAGTACAAAAGCTGCCTCACCTTATCTTTTATTGAGGTTTATTTTAACAATGTCATAACTCATGAATGATAAAACAAGACGAAAGTTTCTCACTGCACCTCCAGAAGTGCACTTTCAAGTTTCTTCGTCCTTTAATTTAGAAAGTGGAATATTCTACATCCGCTGGAAAGACAAGCTGCGCCAATTCGGAATAATCAATATCGGATTTGATTTCACCGCAGGCATCAAATGTCACTTCATAAGTAAATAAAGCAGTTAATTAATTAATTGGACAACAGAGCACTCACTAAACATAAATCAATATTGTAGTCGGCATAATATTGTTAAATTATAATTACAAACGATATGTTTGTCTCGGTAAATTTGAGCAAAAATATCCCCTTTCTGGAAGTTGTCTTATTTTCTCTCATCTGTATGTAATAATTATTCCGATATTTTCCATTTAATGGTAAATTTAGTAAAAAATATCTCAATCATTTTGACAGTAGGAAGAAAATAGATAATTTACATCGTTTTCAGTAACTAATTGCTTCGTAGTATAGGAAAAGTTTATTAACATTCTCAGTACCACAAAAATTTGTTTAACTTGTATCTGAATTTCTGAAAGAAATTAAATCAACTTTTACCAAATGTAAGTAGTAGAGGAGCTAGGGGGGTTCTGGCGTAGTAGAGCGAGTGTATGTGTGGTCAGCCAAAGGCTAGGGAGATTCTGACACAGTAGTATAGGTCCCTATTTAGTCAGACAGCGGTGGGGGTAGGCCGGTTCTGGCGCAATAGTATAGGTCCCTATAACCCAGAACCCCCTAGCCTTTGGCTGACCACACATGCACTCGTTCTACTGCGCCAGAATCTCCTTAGCTCGTCTACTAATGTAACTTAACAATCGACAAGTGCAATTACATTTACAATCCAAACTGTAGATCAATCGAAACAACCACCCACCGAAGCAACAGAAAGTTAATACAACGGAACAATTTCGCAAGTACAATGCAACCCGCGCGGCAGGCAGCTAACAATGCGCTCGGGCGAACAAAGAAATGTTTATTCACAATTATTAGATTAGACGTGCCGAGGGAAGCGTCGGAGACGGGGGATGAGCGAGCGAGGGGGGAGGCTCGTGGAATAAGGCGGCACTGATTGGCGCGGCATATCAATCGAGTCGCTTGTCAGCGCCCGGCGGTGGCAGCCTCGGTGTCCCAGTTTCTCCCGCGTGCGCGCGCGCGCGCGCACGGGACACGTTGCAAATTAGCCTCATCTCCGCGGCGGATTCCTTTCAAAAAGCCGCCAGCCCGATAATTAGATCGCCGCGTCGGGACTCGCCTCGCGCGGTGTGCCAATTTTTAGCGCGACATTCGCTGCTTTTTTTTTTAACGCGGTTGCAAAGACGCACTTCGCTGGTTTTTCCTTTCGGTGGAGCGAAATTTTGCGGGCCCTCGGAGGGTACGGCGCTGGAGTGCGTTAGGGTCGACACTTGAAACTTCTTTTGTGAGTTTTTTTGGGTAATGGAAGCCTGAAGAATTCTGGAGAGTCTTCTTTGTTATCAAGTTTATATCGATGTTTTTAATGAATAGAGTGGGTGATGTACGTACTTGTTTTTTTAAGGTTTTAAATGTGTATCTTTATCTGCATGAATGTATCTCGATGGATAAAAACAATTTTAATTAAAAGGTACATTTCCATTTGCTGAGAATTTAATCATTTAATTTCGTTGCTTTTTTGTATTATTGTTTGCTTTCGATATTGTTTACTTTATATATGCGCTTTTGGTTTCAATTGTTAAATTAATCTTTTCTGTTACAAATATTTGTCTTCCTTTTTCTGCAATTAAAAGTCAGTATTTATTAAACTTGAATAACAGCAACTTCCAAGAATAATTAATATTTTACATCAATTGTTATTTAATAATGAAATATAATAACTAAAGATTCATGATTTTAAAGATTTACTTGATTTTTTGAACATTGTCTTTTTCGTTTTATTATTTGAACTCGTTTTATAGATCTTCTGCATTCTGAGGATGACTCTATTTCTTAAAATAAAAGCGATGTTGTGTTTCTATTTGCAATCCATTGTACCAATTAATTTATACCGTCTGCATGGTCTCAATTTAATCAACTTTTTCATTCAATAATTTCTTCGCTCTATTAATTCCGTCTAATTGCTTTAGTGAAAATTGAGGTTTATCAATGCCTCTACAGATTGGAAAAAATAATAATAAAATAAGAAATTCTTTGAATGACGTATTTCTTCGTCTTTATTCTCATTATAAAGATATTCTAGGTATTATCAATTTTTAAGAGAAAACATAATCTGAAAGAAACAATTCGATTTAAAACTGTGCCAATTTAGCTTAAAGTGGCTAATTTTTCTAGATTTTTAACTCCAATAAAGTAATTATTCGTATTTTTAACTATAATTTTGCAATAATACGATAATCACTTAATAGCTATTCAGATCATATTTTCCTATTACAAAGCGAAGGCTATTAGGTTCCTCCTCTCCAATTGCTATGTAAACCACTCCACAATAGTATTTTTAAAACAGTCGATCATCGCTCAAAGTAAAACTCCCAAAAACAAAAGGTAAATAAGCTTCACTAGAAATTCCGACCGTTTAATAAAAGCACATCGGTTAAACCCGGCCGCCGGTTCGAGGGGGGGCAGAGGGTCACGTTCACCGCGGAAAATTCGCGCGGGCAATTTGATATCGGTCCGCGACACCGCGACAAAGGCACGCTCCGGCGGTCGGATCGCTTTCGCGCGCGCGCGCAAAATAAAAAACAGCGAACTCCGCGGGCCAACGGGGGGAAAATATAATCTCCCGTCGTTTACGATCGAGTCGCCGGCGTCGATCGCTTAATTGGCCGGCGCGCGTCCGCTGGATTTCAACTTGTTGCGTCCACGATGCAAGAAGTCAATAGGGCCGCACACCGAAACCCTTTGGAGTGCCCGCCGGGCTTACGTGACTGGCGCCGCTCGCGATATACACCCCCGCGAAACGAGCGCCGCTATAGCCTTCCACCGAGCTACGGCGTTACGACGACGTTGACGACCTAGCCAGTCGAACGCGTAAAAAGGGCACTTCCGCGAAAATTCGATGTACCCTCCGAGCGAGATAATCGGCGCGGAGGGGGACGGGATCTTCGGCTGGCGAGAAAAAGGGAAAAAAGGAGCGCGGGTCAAACGAGGGTTTTATGCGGCGGGCCCGATCGTAATTTCCCTGGCGCAGCGATCGCGGGGGCTTAATTAAGCCGCGCCTCATTACCGCGACTCGCGCGCGTTCCTCATTCTCTCGGATTACCCGGCGCCCTGACCCTTGGCCAGGCGCCCGGGAGTTCCAGTTTCGCTCGGGCGTGCGCTTATTGAATCTTCTTTTCTTTTTTTTCCGCGACGCCGGCGCCGCTGGACAAGCGGAGCGTGGCTGAATCCGCGCGACCTTGTCGCCGACGGTCTTTATTACGTTTCCGCCTGAGGGGGGATTTATCGTGCCTCGCTCCATGGCGAACTGATTTGTGTTCGATTATCGGCGTTTGCTAAGAAGACTGCGTTTTTAAAAAAAGAAATTGATAAGATTAACGGTGGGGGTATCGAGACTTGGATGAAAAAAAAATCGCTGCAGCGTTTCGGAGGGATCATTAATTATGAAATTTCTTTAATGAAGGGATTACAGTATCGAGGTTTCTTAATGAACTACTTTTAATAATTAAGAATTTGAATTATTAGTGTGGTAGTAAATTATTTATTAGTACAGTACAATACAGTAGCTTTCTATAGAATGGAAATGTTACAGATGTACGTAGGAAATTTCATTTTATAATTTGCTTTTTAAACTCTCTGATAATACAATTTATCTTTTTTTTTTTACTTTTTTTATGCAAAGATTAAAGACATGATCATAAATTATTTTTGTGGTATACTCTAAAGCAATCTGCACGTTTTACGCTATATACTTCATGCGCCGTGAATTTTCATAATAAATTTTTAATACCCTTCAATATAGATTTAACATGAATCATTGATGTTGCAGTGGAAGTCACATTTAATTTAACATAAATAAATTGTATACATTATTAAATAGTGTTAAGTAGAGAACTTCATAAATAGTGAATTATTGTCAATAAATTTTCCTTTTACACGCGAAATATTATTTTCATTATATTTCTAATGAATGGCTGCTTTATTTTCCGCGTAATAATATTTCAAAGTCATCTTTTTCTTTCATCATATTTAAGTATTGATTTATGTCCCGGAAAAGGCCGGTCGATTGACTTTGCTTGTGCGAAATGCGATTTGTTTCACACGAAATTTTCTTTTATCGACAACACTATTCACTTATATATAAGACTAGAATTCTTAGAAATTTATTACTTGGCCTACATGAATATTAAATTTTTGTCGTATTCACTTTACAAAATAAGTCAACCTGCACTGTTAGGTATAATAGAAATGGAACAAAATATACACACAACTTACATAAATTTCTTTTACAATAAAAAAGTACAATTTTCTTCAAAAAAGAAACACAACACTCAAAGCTCAATAAGCATCCCGCAATCAAGCGATCCAATTGACTGTTTGTACAGGAGCGGCGAGGAACCGCCGATCATCGCGTTTGCCCCGTCCGCGGTCGCGCGGAATTCGCCCCTAATTATCGGGCCGCGCGATAAGCATTCCGGCGCAGCTGCAGCCGGGCTATTTTTTCTCCTCCTCGGCGGCCGGGCAATTAGCGCGCCGTCGAGAAAAAATACTTGGGGGGCGCCGGCGAGGCCGTAAAATGGGTTAATGAGGCGCCGCGTGCGCCGAATGCACCGCGGAGCCCCGGCTGCAGGGCGGTGCGTTAAAAAGGAAAGCAAGGCGCGCGCCGCCGCGAGAGTAAAGGAACCCGATCGGCCCGGGGGGCTGCGCCGCTGAATTTCTTCTCGGCTCGTACGTTGCGTCGCGCGAGGGGCGGTTTGTCGCGTGATTGGCTTCGATTCGACGATGTAGCCTTTTAATAAAGTCAGTGTGGCGCGGAAGCGTCCAATTGACCCGATCGTTCCGTGACTTTCTTTCCGTTGGAAGGTACTTTCGTACGAATGCAGGCTTTTTGCATTGGTTTGAGAAGATTGCCTGTCGAGTGATGAACGCTTGTATTTTAAGGAAAAGTGTTTTCTTGCAGCTGCAAGAACTTCGCTATTCCTTTACGTGGTTATGGATTATTTTCTTTAAAAATAATAAACCATTGACATTTTTTCAAAGTTTTTAACGAGCAAACTCCGCATTAATGTCACCGGTCACCTTGATATTTTCGAAATAATGAAAGCGAAAAATGACTCCATAACAAAAAGAACCTAAGTAGAAAAATTCAGTTATAGTCAGACATGATTATTTTTGTTTAATTGATTTGACTTGACTTTTCAATGATTGGCATGCAGAATGTGCTATTCTTGCTTTACACCAACAAATGTATTATTGCCATAAGTAGAATAAGTCGGGTATAGTCAGACATCGCTATAATGTGTCTAATTGTTTTAACTTCACAATTTTATCGCATTTTTTCGATAAATTATTTGTTTTACACTAACATATTTATTAGTATACAAGTAACATATCGTAGACATGATATAGAAGTGAAATCAAATCAATTAGGCACATTATAGCGATGTCTGACTATACCCGGTTGATTCTACTTATGGTAATACACTTCTTTGGTGTAAGACAAGTAATGTATGGAGGATGCGACATTTCTATCGATTTTAATTCTGTGAAATCAAATCAATTAGATAAATATAATCGTGTCTGACTAGGACCGACTGTTTCTACTTAAACCCTTTTTTATGTAGAATCATTTTTCCCTTTCATTATTTCTAAAATAGCAAAGTGGGTAATGTCCACGCTGTTGATTTTGCTCATTATCCTTTAAAAAAATTTCAATGGTTTCTCATTTTTAAAGAAAATCAATTAAACAAATGATATATAACAGTGCCTGAACATATCCGACTGTATCTACTGATATTCGGTGTTCTCATTCCCAACATCAAAAAAATCGTGCAAATAAAAATAAAAATTTCTTTACCTTCAACAATCGCTCAATCCATTAAAATTAAATGATCGAACCAAAGCGCTTAATCCCCTCAATGATAAAAAATGAATCGAAACATTAGCATCGATCGCCCCGCAGCTCCTTCCCTACGTATAAAAAAATGAACGAAGCATCATCCGTCTGTGCACACTTCGTAAGCATCGTCGAGCCGCGGCTCCGCGGAGGTAAGGCCATGAATTCGCAATGCGGCAAGGAGGCA
The DNA here is from genome assembly GCA_900480045.1 of Eurytoma adleriae. Taxonomy (NCBI): domain Eukaryota; kingdom Metazoa; phylum Arthropoda; class Insecta; order Hymenoptera; family Eurytomidae; genus Eurytoma; species Eurytoma adleriae. The sequence continues at coordinate 137,432 of UXGC01000064.1, read as the reverse complement.
CTCGCGTGCCGGCGCCCCACAAGGTAATGGAGATGTCCAGCTCCGAGGCGGTATAACGCGATTTCCGCGTGAGCGCGCGCGCTCGCGGACGACTCGTCCCCGCGGCCGAGTCAGCCAAATGGAGCGTAAGCTTCCTACCGGGCCCGTGGTGCATGTCGAAAAATGGACCGCGGAAAATTCGTACGAGACCCGCTTTTTTTTCTCGTCTTTGACTTTGTGGTCTTTCGAGGTTACTGAAGTGGGCAAACGCAGTTGAATATTATTCCGCGAAAGAAATTGTTGACTATTCATTTTATGGTACACATTTTGCGAATTCATTTCGAAATTAAATAATTTTATGTTCAAGAGTAGAGAGAGTTGGATAAAATACAGCAGCACTTTTTATTCGATAGTTTTTTGTGGGGGTGCACTGATTTAAGGGTAGAATAGAATGAGAATTTTAACGAAGCACATTTAAATATCGGTGTTCTTAGTCTTTTTAATTAAGTTTTTCGCAAGATTCTCAAGAACTTCTTGCGATTTTCCCTGAAAATAGTACTTCGGTGTGGAAGCTAATGCATGGTTAAAACGCAATACTTTCTGAACAATCTGCACAAAATACACATTGCATTTTTATTAAGGTTTCACTACCGTTCCAGTTTAAATCTGAGCAGATAGATAGCAAGTAAGCACACTATAACCATCATCCCGTTCGCTGTTATCTTATCTGTCTAAGAAAGTAAAAGAAAGCATCCGCCTGAAAGGGTAATCGCAGCCGAAATAGCCCATCGACCTTCTCTCGCACGACAAAGCGATCGGGCTATCGGGCTATCAGTGTCCGGGTGCACACACACGTGTACATATATAAGTACACATATCGTATATACACACAGAGGCGGGGGGGAGTCGGTGACGCGGACTAGAGCCACATCATCGAGAAAGGGAAAGTCTATATAGGTAAGCCGGGGAGAGGGGGAGGGGGTCGCAGGTGACGCTGGTGGGGGCGCGCGTCTTAGTGCCTCGGCCGTCTCGACATCCACTTAAGCGGATACGGCTCCGGGCTGCTTGCCACCGACTTTAGCCGGGATTAGCAATCCGACGCCCCGCGTCTGTATAGCGACGATCTGCTCGAGACACTCGACGCCTGGATAATGAAAAAAATCTCCCCCAGCCGACTCGCTCTTGACTCCCTTCGACCTTACGGCGCGGCTTCCAGGTGGTAGTGCCCATCCTGCCTCGGATAAATTAACGGACAATACGCCCGGCGGTGTGTGTCTATGTACGTTTGTTTGTGTACACCGTTGCTATGTGGCTAGTATACTTTCCTGACAGGTGTGTGCGCTTTCATTTGTTAGTCAACAAATTGGATGCTTGGCTATAATTGCAATTCATTTGGACTGGAGTTCGTGGACTAATATTGTTTTGGTTAATTTATTGTAATTGCAATGTGGAGGAGGGAGGCTTGCGATGATCATATAGGGAGAGTAAACATTGGGAATAGAAAAATCATTGTTGTTTCGCCATTGAATTGCAATTTCGAGTGGCATGGTTTTATTATTATCGGACAGGCTCAATAATTATCGTAATTAGTAAGGCAAAGATAATCGAGGACATCGCCAGTATGATAATCGTGGATAGAAAAAAATAAAGCGATCTTAACAGCAGAACACAGCAGAATAAAGTCGACACTAATTTTATAGAGGCTATTACGGTAATTATTATTTGCCTAACTAGAAAATAGGTCATTTATAACAGAATAGGTGGTTTTTATGACTATGTTTTGATACTAGAAAATAATGCATTGTGAATAATATTAGACCCGTATACACGTTCGACTATAGTCTAATAGTAGCTTAAAATTTTTTTTAACAATAATTTATTAATGATCGTAACGCAAGAATATTGATTTAGTAATGTTTATTTATCTTTTCAAATTTTAAAAGGAACATTGTTATACTTGAATTTACTTTTGAAACAGCGGCATAAATAGTATAAACAGTGCATTTTTCAAATTTACTACATTCATAATAATTACATAAAACGGTAAATAAAATTACCCCCTATTCTTTACTCGAAACAAATATGTGATGCTGCTGCAGCAATATAGTCAAAATGAAAAGCAAATACCGGTTAAATGGTTTGACCAAGAACTGGACACACAATACCTGTGTGACGTGTCACCCAAAAATAAACATAACTTTAAACTCAAAATTCATTGAATTTCTACATTTCCTTTCCACCCCAATTCAATTTGTCTTCACATTCTCAAAATACATAATATAAAACAAGTCAAGAAAATAAATCATCCACACAATCGTTATCTCGCCAAATCAATATTCACAAACCAACTATATCGCAATCCTCATCGTTACTCTCAAAATGTGCAAGAGTGAAAAACCACTCGAAGCGAGTGATAACTGAGCCAATTAAACTTCGAGTGGCTCACTTTTTTCTGCAAAAGAGTGACTATTCACTCCAATAGAGTGTTTGTTTGAATTTTTCTCTTCCCTACATTATGAGAGTACTCCCAAACTCAAAACCCTTTTTCCATCGCCCTGCGCAATCATCTCGCAAAATTAGCGTCTCGACCGTGAGTACTTGCGCATACGTATCCCGGTCGGCTTTTCTCCGAAGCACAATCGCGCCGGGCCTTTGAGATATTCAATATTCAAGCGCTCGGCGCGCCTCGGGCCCCGCGGCCCGCGGCTCCCGCGGTAAATAATTCCCGCGCGGTAACCTCGTCCCGGGGAGCGAAATCGTCGAACTACTCGCCGGCCGCCCCGGGACTCCGCGACTGCACCGCGGGAAATCAAGCCCCCATGAATAATGCAGCCGGGGCTCCTTTAATAACAAGCGCGGCGAAAAAGCAGCCAATTTTCGCGGCGGGATCAAAGGCGCGCCTCGATGTGTCCCGACTCGTTACTTAGCGATCGCGGCGGATACCGTGGCGTACTTAATGCGCAGCGAGGGTGAAAGGGATTTTTCGGTGTCGATTACATTTTTAGTCAAAAGGCAGTTTAAGTTATTTCTTAAAACGTAAGTAGTGTGAAAGGGATTCTTCGTTGTCAGTTTTATGTACAGAGAAAAGTAATAATTTCTATAGATGTGGATATCTGTAGGTATAGATGTTACAGTGATTAAGTTTGATATTACATTGAAAATTTATATTTTAAACAAAAAGAATCATTTAATTATGTCAAAACTGTTTCACGTTTTAAAAAATGCTATCGTAAAAATATACCTGCCTCTACAGTAATAATGAAAGCGAAAAATGACCCCGCAACAAAAAGAGCCTAAGTAGAAACAGTCAGCCATAGTCAGACATGATTATTTTTGTGACATGATTACTGTTATTCTAGTAGTTCTTCTTTTTACTGAAGAAAGATGCAACTTATGCAACCAACATCCATCGCGACGGTAAATACCCCTATCTATATTGAATTAGATCGTTGGTTTCCGATAATTACGGAGAGAGAAAACACGGTTATATCTCCACTTACAGCGACTTTGTATCAACTTATTTGTAATAAACCACAAGTCAAACCATAACCAGATTCGATTTAGTTGAGTTGCACCTAGTGAATATAGGTAAGACTCTCATGATAGAGTTATATACAAATTACATAACCGATAGAAGCACTTTCTATTGGTAGCATAATTTGTACATAGCCCATTGCGGGAATTGTATCTTCATCCACCTGATGAGATCTAACTAGGTCGAAACTGGTCAGGGATTAGCTTATGATTTATTGTTCCATACAAGGATTACAACTTTCTTGAAACAATGATAATGTAAAATTTCAAAATGTAATCAAATATGTATAGAAGTTGTTATAGAGTTACTATTTCTAAAAGAACTTTAGGTACTCTAGAAATTAGTGTCTGACCTTACCCGTCTGTTTCTACTTCCGACCATTACTCAGGAACAATCTTCTTGGCTTGTTTAATGGCTCTCTCGTTTAATCTCTCTTTTTCTGTTTGTATTCATTTTCAAAAAATGTAAAAAAATAAAAATTTAAAACAATACAATCTTGAAAATGTTGCTTCCATGAACACATAACACTCGTGTAAAAAGAAAGACCGCGGAAAAAGCTGCTACAGTCTAAAGGTCACCTGTCGTTAGTACAAAGCAAGCAGAATCCCGAAGCACACCCAGCTCCCCGCGCATTTTCGACGAATTTCGTACGGTCGCGTGGATTTGACGATCATCGTTGCGCGATAAGTACGCGGTGCGTCGCGCGCCCGGCGGCGATCGATCCGCGGGAGGGCGAGCGGCGTCAACGCCTGCCCCGCTCGCGGCCGCGGGGAGTCGTCGAAATTCCCGCGGTGATTTTTATCGGCGAGACGAGCACCCGCTTGCCAAGAGCCGTCTTAAGGTCGCACCGGGGTCCCGATATTGCCTCCTCCGAGAGGTACCCGCCCTCTCGACGGCTCCGTCAGTGGCCTTCGTTTCGCAAGGATTGACGATGCGTCGAGAGTCGATCCTGCGTTTCGAAATTCGGGCCCCCCGGACTTTCGTTAATGCGATTGTAGGGGTATTAATTGTTGAGTTTTGAAAGCGGATATTTTTTGGGGCGATGGTAAAGTTTGAGGGTTGATATAATTCAAAGTGAAGAATCTATTGTTTGTGGAGCTAGAAAAATCAATCGTCTTAGTGTACTCAATTTTCTCAGAATCCATTTTATAAAAATCATAATTTATTACTTTAAATGATTATTTTATTAATTAAAGACGTATTCAAACATTGTCTCTTTTAATACTTCATAATATCATGTCTTATTTTTTTAAGAAAAAAATTTGTAAGTCTGAGATTCGCGGAGATGTCCAAAGTTTCTAAAGAAATGTAAGAAGAAAAATAATATAAAATTGTTTATCTTGACATTTATGTGTTTTTTTAAATTCATAAATATTTATAGAACTGATTTCAACATGTAAGAACTAAGAGAGTAAATTTTTCAAAAATGAACGGTGACAGGTGAGAAGGTAGATGGGTGGACTCGAAAGAATGAAAATTTGAGAGAGATATCTCAAGTGGCTTTCGGAATCGTATCGGATTTCGCACGAACATAACACACGTGCATCCGGCCAGATTCTAAAAATAGTCCATTTGAACTTCTGACATCGTAAAACGTATGACTTCGATGAAAATTTCAAAAATTCATTCGTTGAAAGCCTTTGCCTCCATAAAAAAGTTTTCAAAAATATTTTCTTAAAATTCTTTAAGTATTTTCATTTCGTACAATGCTTTTGTATACTTTAAAGTTAATTGAAAATTTATAAATTTATTTTATTCTCATTCAAAATCGCACCGACGAACTAAATATTCTATCAGAAAGTATTGGATCGAAAATATCGTATTTATAAATTTTATATAAATAATCAAATATTGTACATATACATTACTTTTTTCATAAATTTATTATTTAAGAAATTCTGTTCTTGCGACATGGATTTTAAAATTATAAAATATGAATTCGTTTCCTTTTTAATATATAACAATTCATATTTTTTGTTAAAGAATCAAATTATACTTTTTACTGCGAAACATGAAAATTCGTTTAAAAATATAATTTATTCAAAGTATTTCAAAAATTAAATATGGTTTAAAAGTAACTTCAATTTACCAAGATCTCTAATTCCTTTTCTGTAAATAATAACTTGTTAAGCCTAAGTAGAAACAGTCAGTCATAGTCAGACCTGATTATTTTTGTGTAATTGATTTGACTTGACTTTTCATTCTCATTGTGATTGGCATGCAGAATGTGCTATTCTTGCTTTACACCAACAAATGTATTGTCATAAGTAGAATAAGTCGGGTATAGCCAGACATCGCTATAATGTGTTTAATTGTTTTGACTTCACAATTTTATCGCATCTTTTCGATAAATTATTTGTTTTACACTAACACATTTATTAGTATACAAGTAACACATCTAATCAATTAGGCACATTATAGCGGTGTCTGACTATACCCGATTGATTCTACTTATGGCAGTGCATTTGTTGGTGTAGAACAAGTAATATATGGCAGATGCGACATTTCTATTTTAGTTCTGTGAAATCAAATCAAGTAGATAAATATATTCGTGTCTGACTAAAACCGACTGCTTCTACTTAAACCCTTTTTAATATATAACAATTCATACTTTTTGTTAAAGAATCAAATTATACTTTTACTGCGAAACATGAACATTCGTTTAAAAATGTAATTTACTCAATGTATTTTAAAAATTAAATATGATTCAAAAGTAATTTCAATTTACCAAGATCGCTAATTCCTTTTCTGTAAATAATAACTTGTAATAGAAAAACAAGTTATCTTGCTGTTTTCATATTTTAAATTTTAAATTAAAATAATTTTGAGTTCTAGAAATGTATGCAAATGTAATTATGATACAAGAATTTGTAATTATTATAAAAGAAAAACATATTTTATAAGTAAAAATGAATATAAAATAATTCGATGTAAAGCTGTTAAAGAAATTAATTAAAATCACCCTTCTCTTGCGTATGCGAAAATCCACATTTCGTACTTTAACTTTATTGGATCAAGGGGAAATACATTAAACAAACAATTCAACAGTAAGTTAATTATAACTCTCTGTATTTGAATGTGCAAAAAAGGTACATCTGTGCATAAGAATCAAGCCGATTCAAAGTTCATGTTGCTTTTATAAACTGTTTCTCTCCAAACATTGATTTTCCCTACTCTTAGCATTACATATGTACACATAATCTGGCAAAAAATGCCCACCATTACAAAAAACACTTCATATATGTAGAAAAATCCTATTACCTTTATTTACCACGAAGTCGCAGGATTGAATTATAAATGAAGCATAAATGAAATAACATAAGCGAAAGGCATAAGGACTATATCCACTGTCTGTCAGCGTCTGTAAAAAAAACGAAGGATTTAGCTGAAATGGAGAAATAATACGGTGGCGCGGATAAGAGCGCGCGAAAGTCGGCGCTGAACTAACGGCACTTTTTCTCCTGTTTTCAGAGTCCAACGCCGCCACAATACGTCTTCTGGTATCACAATAACCGGATGATAAATTATGACACTGCGCGCGGCAGCGTCACTGTACAAACCGAACCAGGACCAACCCAGAGTCGGCTCACCATTCGCCACGCGGTCGAATCGGACACGGGCAATTACACGTGCAGCGCCTCCAACACTAAGCCCGCGTCCATCTTCGTTTTCGTCACCGAAGGCAAGTATCGCTCGCTCGTTTCTCATTTCGCCCACTCCCCCCTCCACCTCCTCACCTCGTCCCTATTTCCATCCCTTATATACTCTCCTCCTTATTACGCTTCGATCTATTATTCAATCTATTATCTCTCAAAGACCGGTAATCTTCCTTTATCATTCTTTTGACGTATAGATGACTAGTCGTGTTTAATTCATGAATGGAGCTATTTATAGCAGCGCCAACTTGGAGCATCGGGGAAGTCGAGGAGAGAGAAAAAAAAAAGAGAAATCGAGAATCGGAGTGGCCGATCGATCGGAGGAGGAGAGACAGGAAAAAAAACGCGGCGACAACAGCCCTCGCTGTTTCAAATTCATTCGCTCGGAAGTAATTGAAATTCGACTCTCTTTCTCTTTCTCCTTCGACTTTCTTTTTTCTCCTGTCTCGCCTTTTTTTTCGAAAAAAAAAACCGTCGACTCTCCTCCGTCACTTGCATCCCTCGCCTCGCTCGGCCGAGTGGTCCGTTATTCCCGGTCTCGTCGCGGCAATTTACCGCGCTTAGTACTGCGTAACTGCCGGTAAACGGGCTTTATCGAAGGGATTAAGTAAGAGACTCGTGAAAATGATTTTTCCCCTTTCTATTTTTATGGTAATCGCCCGTGCGAGCTCGTAACTCGCGATCGGCACTTCGGGCCGCCTGTGGGGCTTTTCTTCCCTTTCGCGGGAATCGCGCGCGAGACCCCCCGGCCGATCGTAACGTAAATCGCCGCGCGAGTTTCTCCGAAGGAGGCGTTTTCCTTTTACTCCCGTGCGTCTTCGGCGGAAGAAGCCGATCGATTAGCGCGAGCTTCAATTAATTTTTCATCCGGCCTTTTGTTCCTGCGCGCGCGCGCGCTCGAGATTGGAAACGCGAGGCGATCGTTAAGACTCGGTTTCAACCGCCGGCCGTGTAATATTTCCATTCGCGATATTTCCATTTTTTCGCTCCGCGGCTTTTATTTAATGCCGCTAATCCCGCGGGAACGAGAAAAAGTTAACAATCACGGTGACTTCTTTTTTACTTAAGCTGAGAATAAATTTTTTCCGCCGCAGTGGAAAAATGACCGTAAATTTTGATGAGGTGAAAGTTTGACCTTTTGTGAATGGCTATTTTTAAAAGAAAAATCTTCTTTTATTGAAAAAAAATGGAAAAGTGCGTTGAAGAACGTTTTAATTTTAAAACGGTCTATTAATGTTCAGATAAGTAGAAAATGCCACCACCTCTATAGTGACATCCTGCGCAATGTATTAACATAATTTATTTTCCATTAAATTATCCTATTAATATTACTCAATTTAGTATTGGTTTTTATTAATCTATTCTCGATCATTTAAGCATAGAATTCAATTATGCATCAGAAAAGAATTTTAACAAAGTTAATAGTATCAAATGTCGCATTTGATTAATAAATTGACAAAAATAATTCTCTATTTCGTACAATCGACTTCATAAATCAACAATTTAATTATATTTAGCACAGATATTATAATCATTATTCAATAATTTTTAAATAATCCTGAAGAAAGCATTCATTATAAAAGCAGCGTCACAAAAACCCATTAAAATCTACAACCCATTAAAACGAGGCGCCGCGTAATTATCCAAGAGAAACGCACCCCCGCATCTGATCAAACCCCTATATACGCGCGGCCCGCAATCGAAATTCGAATCATCGGCTCGTCGCTCGCGTCATAATCGACTCACCCGTGCCTCCCCCGAGTTATTTTCCCAGTCCGCTGGATAAAGAGCAACAGAGACTTTCTGATTAATTTCCGCGCTGGGGGGTGGAGACTCGCGGGTATATTGCGTCGCGGCCCGGAGAGGATTCGAGGCTCCGGGCCGCCGCCCCCGCGGAAGCTCGCGGCGCTAACTCGAACTCATCGATCAACGGGCGCGCCTCGGCCCCCCCTCGAAGTTGTATGCAAGTTTTGCACTCCGGGCCCTCGGCGCGGGGCTTAATAGGCGTAATTTGACACTCCGGACGGGCTCGCGCGGATCGAGCCGCTCGATCGGCGAAAGTTCAAGCCTCGGGACGACTACCCGCGGCGAGGCGCCTCTCTACGCAGGCATCGCGAACGAGGGCTCTTTTCCGCGGCTGCGATGCAGTTCGAACGAAAGACTCCTCTTGTTCTTCGGCTGTTTACGGCTCTCGTGAATACGCGCCCCTCGTGCGCGGGGCGATCGAAAATCATTTGGATCGCAGTTAAAAGTTTGTCCTGTTTGTGTTTTGCACGACGCTGAAGTGACTTCTCGTGGCACTATTGTTTGTAAGTAGTAGTTTTGTAGTTATGGGTGCAGTAGTAGTTGCGAATAATGAGGTTTGTTTAATGATTTCAGTTGTAATTTTTAATTTAATTGTCATGCACGAGAGAAATATTTTAGTAAGTTTTACAAAACGCAGTGACTGTACGCACCAACATTCCACGTAACTAGGTGGATTTAAGGAAAACTAAAAAAAGAAGGTCTATTTAAATTCACGTAAATAAGGGACTGATCCATTTAAATCGTGCATTATCAACGTATTTCACGTAAATACGTGACTTAAGATTTTAAATACATTCAAGAAAATGGTTTGATATTTATATAATGCAAAAAGTACATGATTCGAGGAAAGCCTTCTGCGAGATACGTAAAAGAAAAGAGAAATTCATGATAAATTAATTGCGTAAAGCTACAGTTTTCTCAGAACCAAATAATTCCTCTCAAGCTTTATTTTGCAATTACCAAGTGATTGGCAAATATTCAATTAGATTTTCTCGTTACTCGAGAAGGAAAATCTAGATTTTCCACATTATCTTCTTTAATTTTACTCACAAATAAAAATGTTTCAGGAAATTGCTAATTATTTTCTATCGGTCTCCCTGCCCTCAGCAAGAAAGTCGATATAAATCAATCCAGTGGGAGCTTTATTTTTAACCGCATCTCCGGTCTCACCAGTCGCTCAAATAAAGCTCCGTTCTTGACCTACCCGGACACCGGAAGCCACTCCGACGTTAATAATCAACGAAACTCGTCCTTTTTCCGCAGGCCACCTACTTTCCGATAGCTCGCATAAAAAGAAAAGCATCCGTCTATTAATACCGCGACGCACACCCAATCGATTCTCCCCCTCATAAAAAAATCTCGGCCAGACAGCATTCCGCGTACGCCGCCTAGAAAAGTATCGCCCCGAGACAGTCGCGCTTAAGTAGAAAAGTACCGGGTACGGTAGGACCGCGCGGAAAGAATATTCGCGCGGCGAAGGGGGGGATGGCCGGCCGGATCCAATCCCTGGAGTCGGTATTGATCGAGGCGCGCAGGCGCGCGCGACTCGGTTCGCGCGTGAGAAATCGCCGAAAAAAAAAGAGACGGACACTGTAGGAGAGAGAGAAAGAGACACGGAGAGAAAGAAAGATAAACAAAGGAGGCGAAGGCGATCGGTCGCTGCGCGTGTCCCGGAGTGACGATATTTTTCCGCGCCAGTCAGCAGGCCGCTTATATTTACGACGCCAACAAAGCAAGCGGTATATATACGTCCTGCCGGAACGAGCGAGCGTAAACGCGCCGCGGGAGGGAGGCCGCGCGACGATAAGGCATCCAGGAGCGAGCGAGGGAGAAAGGGCACCTAAGGGAGAGGATAAGATTAAGCGGAATATGGAGTCCGGCGCGAAGGAAAACAAGAAAAGGCCGGAGAGGGGGGAGGGAATCGAAGATTGGAGCCGAGATGGGCGAGGGACGCGCGACGAACGCAGATGGGAGGCAAAATTATGGCGACCAGAAAACAGCCGTACAAAAGTTACTGGGATAAGAGAAATTTAGATAAGATTGAGGCCCGATGTGAATAAACGAAAATGATGGAGCGCCGAGGCGAAAGGGATATAAAGCTAGCTCTACGGGTGGCCTGCACCGTAAAAAAAAGGGGGGAAATCTAAAAGCTCTCGATGCGCGTAATAAATAAAATAAAAAGAAAGGAAGAAAGAGTACAGCACAACGAGCACTAAAAAATTCAATTACACTCGAGGAAATAATCCTTGGAAAGCAATAGGATTACTTTATGGAACCGAGTCTTCGGGAAATCAAATAGTTTTCAATTTTTTTTTTCTTCACCTCGAGGAAGCGCGTACTGCGTCGCCTCCGCGATGAAACTGTGCTTATTCCATGCGACGGATAAAATTATTTTTATAAAATTCGAGATTTATCTTTAAAAAGAAGTACACCGTTTTTAACCGTACAAAAATTTTTCTCGAAATACTGACAATAAATAGTTCACGATTCCATTTAAATCCTAGTTATTGATAAAAAACGCAAACTTAACAGGGTCGTTCGACTTTCGAATATCCGCATTTAATTTGAGTGACCGCGAAAGGGCAAAAAGGGGGAAACGAGAGCTCAGCACTTTTTTTCAACCGGGACATATCCCCAGCGGTTCGTCTCAAGGATTCGACCCAGCATGTGCGCGCGGTCGTCCGGTCCTTTCATTCGTGCACTGAAATATTTTCCTCGTAATGACCATAATTAACTGCAAACGAGAGACACTGCCTCGAGGAGTAAACACTCGAGCCCGGGGAAGATGTGCCGGGGGGACGGGTGCGCAGATGGCCGCGGTAGGACCGGAAGGAGTCGCGCTTAATGGGGTCAACAGCGAGAAATCGAGCGAGAGGTCCGTATAACGCGAAGGGATCAGCATAATTTGACTATTATCATTTTCCATCGTTGAATTTCGAAGCTGCGGGGAAGCCGTGCACGGGTCATTTGATAGGGGGGGACGCTTGCGCATTCCACAGTTGGTAAATAAAATTATAAACAACGGGATTAAATGGTGTATTGTTTGAATTTTAGCGCGAAGCGACGGGGAAGCAATCGGGTTTGAAAGTTGCGAGGGAGCTTAAGTCAATAAAACAAAACTTAATTTTCTATTAACGGAAAGTGAAGGGGGAGAAAGATAAAGTTTCCCGTTCGTTCTCCCTTATCGGGTTCCAGCCGTTGACTTCTTCCTCGACCGAATTCTCCTTTCGATAATTAACGGTTCGAAATTTCGCCGCATCTCCATGGGGGGCAAACGTGGCCGCGGGAATTTCCGGGTCGTCACTGATTTTCGAAAAGTATTTGTCGAAAAAATTGCGGAAAAACTAATTGCGAGGATTGTTTAGAAGTTTTAGCGGAAGCTTGGATCAATTAACGAAGAAGAGGTAAACTGTCTTGTACAATTTATTTGTTATAAATTGGTTTTATTGCTTCCGTTTCATTTTAAATTGCGTTAAAGTATCGAATCAAAATTAAATGTTTAACCGCTGTAATGAAACTAAGCAAAATGAATGCATCCCTTATCAGTAGTCGATAATACAAATAATTCGGATATACTGCGCAGAACAAATTATTGGAAAACTGACTCGATTATTGAATAAACGTATATTAAATAAAATATGAATTTTGAAATAAACCAAAAAAAATAATAATTTTTTAAAATAGTATCTTTATAATTAAATTTTAAATACAGTGATCTGCTGCTTCTGACACATATTGTGAATATACTTGACTATTTTTTGTTAAATTCTTTTTGCTGAATAAAAAAATTTTTATTTCACGTATTTATAAACTATATCTATTAAGAAAAATTGCACTGTCTTGCAATGTCTATTCCAAAACTAAGAAACTTTACCGTTGGTCTAAAGTAGCAAATTTACAAAAACCTATTGGAACTTTTGTGCACTTCTCCGGGAATAAAGTGAATTTGAGGGAATAAAATATAAGAGAGAATCAAGCACCACTATATTTTCTACATTTTAGGTCAATAAACAAATTATTACACCTGAGCCAGTTACAAAAATCATTACTGCCCGACAGAACAACCTTTAAAATTTTCCTCGCCTATTCCACCCTTTCGTTTCGCCAAACAATAACCAAATTTGACTCCCCCGCGCTCTATAATGCGAAAGCCCCCCGCCGAAATGCAAAAAGCCACGCCCACGCGTGCGAAAAGCAAGGTGACGCCGCGCATCGAGTGCACACGGGGGTTCCGGTAATACCGCGCGCGATAAATATTAATAACTGGCCGGCAAAAGTGGCGTTACATCGGAAACGCATTTGGCCGCGGGCGTAATTAAATTTCGCGGCTGCCGGGCCGCTCGTCCGCGTTACACGTTTTTCGGGCGGCGCATCGCGCGATCCCCCGCGAGCGGCCGCGAGTTATTAAAGCCTCGGCCCGGGCCAACTTTCGGTTTCAATTAGCGCGCGCTGATCGGGCACTGATAAAATCGCGCTTTGATTTTCGATTCCCCGTCCCGAAAAAGGGGGATGCGATCGCCCGCGTAAAATACGCCGGGCCACGGCTGAGTCAGCCTCTTTTTTTTCTCTCTTTTAATGGAGAGAGAGGGGGTATACCGTGGGTACGTAGTTCGGCGGTAATGGAGTTTGTCGCTTACCGCTGCGCGCCGATTACGATTAGCGAGTTGCTGTTCGAGGAGTTGAGGGAGATAAGGACCGAATCGCGTTGCGGTAGACGCGCAAATTGCGCTTGATAAAGTGTACTGGGGTAAAAGTGTTTTTTTTTTTTTTTAAGCGCTTGGAGATGTTAATTAACGAGAGTTCTTCCGGCCTGCGATAATTCAACTTTGGCGTGGGATACTTTTAAAAAATTTGTATTTAAGTAATACTGATGCTCACTGCAAGTCGTTAATTGCGGAGCTAGAAGTAAATAATGCAGATCTTTTAAATTTCGGTTAATGTCAGGCAGCGTAATATACATTTACAAAAAACAAAATAAAAATTTACGACTCGTTATTCAGGAGAATATGAAATTTGGTAGTAATTACTCTACGTTAGGACCTTTAATTTTTAATTGCTGCATTTCATGAGAATTAATTAATTTTATTTCAGAGTACGAATGTACCATTGTAAAACGTAAATATTACAAAATACACAAAGAAAAATTTTCATTAAAAATTCAAGTTGTTTTGTTGGTACATTTTACCGTGGAGTCACGATAATTTTTTTTCTTTTGTTATATCAAAATTTATGGCCGTGTTTACCGTCAAAACAACAGTAACTTTTAATGAAAATTTTTCTCGGAATATGAGATTAATATTGACATTAGGTGCAGTATACAAACGTAAAATTAACCAGATATTTTTTAAAAATTGTTTTTAAAAATTAAGTCATATTTTTCCTCGCCTACTCTTGAAATAGCCTCCAACTATATACATAAAATAAATACATACAACAAAGCAATAAAACTATTACATTTCATCGAAGTACTCAAATAAACATTTTTGTACCTTTAACAAACTCAAAATTGTTTCACTATAGTTTCACAAAAAGCACCAATGGAAAATTCAAATTAAAAACTTTCTCTCGACCCATACCTTTTGTCTTCGGTCTTCATATTCTTTAATAACTTCGCGACTTCTTCAATATCACCAAAAACTCAAAAAGTCCTTCCGAAGCAATCTCGGGTCAACTTTTGCACCCATCGATCTCAAAATCCGGAAGAAAAGAGACAGAAAAGCAGGAGCGATAGGCTCGCGCGTAGCGAATGAAGCGAGCGTCAGGTGCTCCCTTAAGCATCGACGCGTCAACTTTTCCGGCGAGTACATCAGATTACTGCAGCGCGAACGAATTAATTGCTCCGGCGCAACTCCGCGCGAACAATGAAGCGACTCCGGCGGAAGGAGATTTCTAATAGACGCTCATAATGAATTCTCAGCGAGCGTGTCGACGAGGCTCCTCGGCTGCCTGCTGATTATAACCCGGTAGGAGCCGCCGTGGGAGGGAATCGAGAGCAGCGGGAGATTCGCGGGGAAAACAAAGTTTCGAAATCCCATTTTCCAGCGGAGAGCCGGGCTCTCTCGCTTTTGAAGACCGCCGGAATTCCTACGTCCCCCGTATATCCACTCCTTCTCCTCGCCGGAGCAAGGAAGGAAAAACCGGCGGGCGCGTAATTAGCCGCGCTTTTTCCCGGAATTTATAAATACGCGAACTTTGGTTTTTCCTCCGCGGGGATCCTCTTCCTTTTTCGCGCGTTAATTGCAGAGGGGGGGGGGAGGAAAAAAATTTAACGACACGGATGAATGCTTACCGTTTTAATTATGCCCCCCGCCGCCTCGGAAGTAATTCGAATGTCTCGCAGCTGTTTTGGCCGGGTATTTTCTTGCGCGCCTGTACGCGACGCTAATTAAAAGGGGACGGTCGAAATTTTGTAATTTGTTAAAAAAAAAGAAAGGGAAAGAAATGTATCCTCGTTACGGATATTTCGGGGTAATTGGGTTGCTCGAAATTCGTAATGGAAACGGTCAGTTTTAAAATATGCACGAGCCACGGGGTATGGAAATTTTCAATGTCGGAGACTAAAGTTGCGCCGGGTCGAGTTTAAATTGCCCGGATGCACAACAAAAGTTATTCATCCGCGCGCTAGATGAAGCGCGACGTGTCCCCTCTCGCCTCTCCTGGCTGTATCTGAAATTTTGAAGCGCAGGTAAAAATTTAATGGGGAACGAGGAGAGCGAACTAGTTTGCTCTTGAAATTTTTCCAGTATTTTAGAGCAGTGTTTTTAATAAAGCGTCGCACGTGTATAAGATGGTCGAAATTGTAAATTAATTTTTCTAAGTTAATATGAACTTTTTTTTCATAAAGCAAACGAATAAGAAATAGGTACACAAAGTACACAGTGTACTGTTTTTATTTGCGAATTTGTTGAAATTTTAAGAAGAATGTAAAGAATAGTAAATTAATTTCTCTAATAAGAAATTTTTTTAATAAAGCAAACGATAAAAGAATAGACAATAAAGTATATAAAGTTTTGTTGATGATTTTATGAATATTGAAGAAACATTTATATGTACATTTTTACACATATAAAGCCTGCGTATATTTTTATTCAAAAATGAAATTTCCTCGTCATCTCGTTTTAACCGTTCCACGAAACCACCGCTTGATGGAAACAAATTTATAAAATATGCGTATAAAATTCAAATTTATTCTTCACTAAAAAACTACGATCCGACCAAAAAAAAAAGTACGCGCAAGTGCAATGCGCGATCATCCAGCGACGATCGCTTGTAAAATTGAAAACAAAAATTCAAAGTCGCCCGCTCGTTCCGGCGGAATAAAATAAAGCGTCGCGGCTCCTCGCGGCCGTACGTTTTCGCGGCGCGGCACATAAATTTCCCGAATTGTTCTAACAAAAGCGCCGGAGCGAGCAATATCGTCATGGAAAGAAGGAGGACGCGCGCGCGCGGGCTAGGGGGCACCGGGGAGTTGCGGGGGGGTTGAAACGGCCCCCGAGTACACGCCGGGGGGAAACTCGTTGAAAAGTCGAATGGAGCCGGAGGTGCGGCGCGGATATATACGCGGGGGTGGCTCGGGAAGTTAGACAATCCGCGCGCCCGGTAATCGCATTACGGAATATTCGGCCGGATTGAAAATTCCAATTTTACCGTGTTTGACTATCATTCGTCGATAACAACGGAAGAAACACTCGGCCGAACAAAGGAGCCCGGCGAATTTTCCCGGCGGCCGTTCGAAAATTTATGAATTTTCCTGCGGCGCTTAGTTTCGGGGGGGCAGGGGGCGGACAATGGGGGCCAGCGGTCGTTTTATACTCGCGGATCGACATTTTCGCGCGGATGAGCCCACGCGCGCTTGGCCTCGACGTGTAATCCGTCAATGCTCCTCGTTCTGCCGATGGCAATCGCTTTTAACTTTACTGCCCTCGTAACGACCTAATAAAATCTTTTGTTTCGCGTCGCGATGATATAAAAAAAAGAAGCAGTGTATAGCGAAAAAGTTTTCGGTGTGAATTTTAACCAAACTTTTTTATGCCTTTTTTTAACGGAGCGATAGTATCTGCGATGGACAATTTGGAGTTGATCCTCATGGATATTTTTTTTGGTATTATTTTCATCGTTTGATCGAGATTTTACTGAAAGAAATGATTCTGGAAGAACGTCATCCAGTATCCAGTGAACTAATGAATTGGAATCGTGTAGAAGTGACGATACGAAATTTGTAAGAATTTTTAATTTAAATGACATTCGATTTGCGAAAAAAACTAAAAATATGTTGTTCATTAAAAATATGCAGATAAAATTTTTTCGTTTAATTAGAATTTCAAAATCCTCATTAACTCCATCTCGGGTAAAAATATTTAAATAATTTAATTTAACGCGACCGTAAATATCGATTGATCGCGAATTCATGTAAAATAAAAAAAAATTCAAATAAAATGAAAATCACAGCGTCAAGCCAAGGCGTGACACCAGACGCCAATAACCTTCCGATGCCCCTCGAGCGTCCGTCAAGCTATACACAGAACCGGGGGAAAAATGTCCGCCACTCCTGTTTTTTTTTTCTTTTTTTTCACCGTCGCTCTATTAAAATCCCGAATTGTTGAACAAGATAAGCGGAGAGATCCTCGTCACCCACCCCGGCATGAATACAAAATGCAAAATGAATAAAGATCCATCTTCGGGCGTACGGCTTCTGCCTTTGGCTCGTACGCATCGATAATGTCCCAATAAACAGGCGCTTGACGCGCCAAAAAGCCAGTCACGTATGAATAATCCCGAGGCCGTAAAAAAACGTGAATAATGAAAAGAGTGAGAGAAAAAGGAGAGGCGAAGGGAGGAAAGGCGCCGAGGGAAAACGGGAGAGAGACGACGCGATCGGACGATGAAAGGAGGTGAGAGACGAGGCTCGATCCGTCAACATCCCTCTCGCATCGGATACACCCCTCTCCCTCTCCATTTCCCTCTCTCTTTCTCTTTCTCCCTCTCCCTCTCTATGTCCCTCTCTTACTCTCGAGCGCGTTCGCACGTTTTTTGCGAAGTTAGATCCGCAGCTGTGCTTCTCGTCGTCCGACTTCTTTTCAACTGAACGAAGGAAGCGAGCAGTACGAGCAGCTGGAAATTCCGGCAGTGCGGGACACTTAGGCTTCCTCTTCTTCCTTTTTTTTTCTAACTTTGAAGGCACTTGACAGTTTGTATGGAAAAAAATTCGAAGGGTGGGAGTAAGTTTGATTTATTTTTAGTGTTTTCGAGGATGAAAAATCGTTTTTACAACTTTTTCATTTCACTGGAAATATTGAAGAGTAGCGAGCCAATTTTAAAAGTAGGCTTGTGAAGTTTTGATATTTTTTATTGACTTTCGAATCATTCGATTTTTTAGTTAAGTTATTATTCTTGTATAATTAGTTAAATTACTTTTAGAGGAAGACCAGTATTCTATTATGAAAAATGATATTCTATTTTTAGAGCACATTCCTTCTAAAATTAGTTTAAAATTTACAAGATTTTTGCAAGTATTATGACACTTCAGAAATTCAATCCTGATTTCTCCGTTAATATATTCATAATGTTGTGTTAATTATACGCATGTCGTTACGAAAGTGTTTCTGTAATGAAAGGGAACAAAGCTATAATTTTCAAAGCATAAATGAAATACCTTCATTTAGTTCAATGTTCATAAATATTTAGCTTATTTCCTGATTCATACTTAGTCCATGTAAGTAGATTCAGACGTATCCGGTCAGACGGGCAAGTTTCTTGTATCAGTATTCCCTCTTCAGAAAGCCGATTTTTTATTTGACCATTAACTAATTTAAATCCCACGTTGATTGCACCTAAATAAATATTTTGTAAAAATACAAAAGCAACGTTTATTTTACATTTGTAAAAAAGACTTTTTGAAAAAATACCTGAGCGAGAGAATATTCGCAAAAAAATAATAAAAATAAAGAAAAAAAGAATCGTTCCAAAAAACATATCGCAGCATACCCGTTCGTAAAAGCTTTCAAGTATTTTTTTTCACGCGTAACTCGCAAGAATTCATCATTTTTAAAACGCATCCGACCAAAAACAGAAAAAGAAGGGAGGGCGCGAGTACACGCGCCCTACAGAGAAATCGTCGTTACCATTTTAACGAACCATTTCACGAAGCGTCGGCTACATCACGGCCTCGCCGTCAATTTACGGCGAGGCGTGGCGCTGGCCCGCGCCAGGCCCGTTATTCCCCGCTACGCAACTGCGGGTCGTTTCATATATATACACACACAGGGGAGGAACGATTGTTAACCACGGAAATGTTTACTGTTGCAGGCGACAAAATGGCGGCGATCCTGCGGCGCAAAACGTCGGGCGCCACGCGGCGGAGCGGCCACCTCTTTGGCCTGCTGCTCATCCAGTCTCTTCTGCTGGCCGGACTAGGACTCGAGGCCCGATAAGCCGATCCCGATCACCGCAGGGGCGACGCAGCCGGCCACACACACGGAAACGAGAGAGAACACGTTGATCTATACGTTACACACTCACCAGGAGGAACACGACTCATAAAAATGTCCACGCCATTAATTAACGTCGTTCAAACCAAATTATGATTGTCAAAGTGTGCGAGAGAGAAAGGTACAGGGAGCGAGTGAGAGCGCGAGAGACATTATTAACGCTGGGCCATTGTATTCGACGAATATATATATATATACATAAAAAAAAAAGGAGGAAGAACGATGTAGAAAGAAAGAATACGCGAGGAGGATGAAAGGGATGGGTGAGGAATGAGCTGCCATTGTACATTGCGTTCGCGCGTCTTCTCAGCCGACGCGTGCGTGCGCCGCGGGATGGTACACGCGGGATCGCTCGCTACTTTTTTTTTTTTCGTCCCTTTTTTCCCACTCCCTACCCTCTTTGTTTCGTTACTTCCCGTTTCTTTGCGCGCGCGGCTACGGGCATATGCGTGGGAGGACACGCGCGACCCACTTTTTTTTTCTCTCTCTCTCTCTCTCTCCCTTTTTTTACAGCTGTCGCGAGAACACCTTTGTCGCGACGCGACCAAAGTCCGGATTTTCAGCCGGAGCTGGAAGGATAGGGAATGCGCTCTGCAGGTCGATTATTGAACGGGTGTCTTCTCGTCTCTTTCTTCTTTTTTTTTTTTTAGAGCGACTAGTTGTTGTTTGCGAGGAAACGGGTGTAGGCAATTTGGCTGGGCAAAGCGAAAAGATAATGAAACGGTTGATGCTCCGCTTTACTTCGGAGCGGGAGACGTTAAAATGGGAGGCAATTGTGTATTTCGGTTTTCGCTTTACAGCTCGCAATTACTTGTACTCTCATTTTTCCAAACGTAAGTTGCAAGACTTGCTTGTAACATCATTTAAACAGCGAAGTACCCATCTCTTTTAATTTGAATAGTTAAGTGACTACCGATTTGTGAAAAAGTACGAAGTTTTTTTACTGATATCCAGTTAGACTTTCATTGCTACCCTTAAAAAGTAAATCAATAATCACAGGCATTTTTATTTATTTGTTTTTTTCATCGGATCCAGATTATGTGACAAATGCAACAAGAGTAAAACAAGCAGCGATGCGTCAACGAACCAACCGCAACTCCACGACAAGGCCTCTCGTCACTATCCGCGTCCTCCGTCGCGACAAACGTGCGGGGATCGCCTGCGCGCTCGACCCAGATTATGTAAATATTCGCAATTAGCCGATTTCGCGCGCGAACCGCGAAAGAAGGACTCGTCCCGTAGACCTCGTTTCCCCGTTAACCCCAGGGCCGCCTCCGTACCTGGCGCCTCTGCTCCGGCTCCTGCATCCCGGCTGTCCGCTATCGATTTACCGCCCGAGCAAATAGACACGCACGAGCCGCGATCGCGCGAAAAAAACACACGTGTAGGAGTCGTTCGTTCCAGGAGAGCAGCTTCCGGGGGTCGGGGGGTCGAGTTTCTCCGCGGAGAGGTTTTATTCCGATTCTTACTGTACATTAGGGTGTTAGTGTGAGTATGCTTTATATGTGAGTAAAGTTTAAGGGGTATAGTTACTGTGTAAAAAGTTGAGGCTCTATGGTGGAGTTTGATTTTTATTGGTGTAATTATACAGTGAGGAAAGGTTATTGATTTTTTTATCTTAAAAATACACAATTTTTCCTTTGAGAAGCTGGTATATGATAAAGTAGGGGTAAATTAATTTTACTATATTTAAAATTTAAGTGAAACTGCTTCTAAAAAATGTATAGTTACTTCGGACTCTTAAATAAGAATATTTATAACATGTACACCCAAAATTTTCCCGTTAAATTTCGATCCGTGTCCTCGCGCTATTCTCTTTAAAAGTTTATTACGGTGCATTGAACGTAATAAAAAGCCGCTCGATAACGAAGGTACCGTGTCAAAGCCAAAACCTTTCATTATAAAAAAAGAACCGCGAGAATATCCCAGCAACTTGCACACGTACTGCACAAGAACCAAAATTAGATTTAAGATTTAAAATAAAAAAAGGAACTCCAGTTTTTACACTTAACAAGTGCGACGCGCCACGATAAAAAAAAGAAGAGCGAGACGTCCCGTGAAATGCGAGTCTCATCCCGGCAGACGAGACGAGTAAGCGAACAAAAAAAAAATAAATAAATTCATGAATGCTTAACGAAGGCGTATAAAACAAAAAGTGTCCGCGCCAGTCCCCCCCGCGATTGTATTTAGCGAAATTGGATTGCTATCCGGCGAATCGATCGCACGGCGAATGTACGAATCGATGTTATCCGCGGCGGCGATTGCAGCCGTAAAATAAAACGGTAAAGTTTAGCCGATTCGATTTGTGCATTATTGATGGCGCGACTCGCGCGCGCCGTTTCAATCGCGCCCCCGGGGCAATGAATTCGCTCGCGCGCGAGTCTTTCGATTAGGCGCTGTTTTAACGTCGCGCGCTCTTTTCCGACTCTCCTTTCTTCGACGCGGCGCCCGAGCTGTTTAGGCGTGCAATATACGATTGCAGCTCTAGAAGAGTCTTTGTTCGTTAAGTGACGATAAGTTTATAAGACTTGAACGAGCAACTAATGTATTCCGGAAGAAAAATAGCGAAGTCGTATGTCTGTTCTGTATTTAAGGGTAAACTTGTTTTTCTTTTTGTTTAAATGTTAATGGAGCTTTTATGGATTGTTAAAGAAAAATCGTCGTTTAATTTTTAAATAATTGATTAAGCAGCGAGTTGAGCAGTGAGCAATCAGTGTTGAAATTGAAAATGAAAGAAATTAAGAGGAATATGAAAATGAAAAACTTTGAATTTTTCATTATTAAAAAACTTAATTAAATTATATGAAAGACAGTGTAATCTTAAATACAGAAACGACGCGGATATTGCCACTATTATTGCCAAAATATCAATTTCTTTAAATGTTTGAAATATCAACATTTTATCGCGTACAAATAAGACTGTTGATTTTTAAGGAACTTTACAGTAGCAAACTTTCATGAATTATTAATGTACAAAAGGGCTTTTATTCACTTCTGGAAGTAAATAAAATTTTAATTCATCTCCACATCGTGCGCTTTTGTTAAATTGACTTATGAGACTCAATCAGCACTCGTACTGAATAATTAACGATCTTAACAAAACTCGCGTCAAATATTCAATTGCCATAAAACCGATGAGCGAAGCACTCCCGCTTCGTAAATAATGCAAATTACGTTGGATGAGCAAAAATTTCGACGTACATTATACCCGAAAGTAATATCCAAATATTGATTCAGCCGAACGACTGCCTACCACAGACATTTTCATCGATGTGTTCATTTTGACCTCGTACCCGAAGAAAAAACTATACTCTCTTAAAAAGCAAAAAAATTTACTTCGAATTTCATTACAAAAGCTTTACTGCAAATAAAGCGAAAAAAAGTCTTAATTCCCATTTAAAAGAACTCGGTTACAGAGGTCCGGCGATAATGAAAGATTTCTTTAACCGGGTTATTCGTCGCGCGAAATATGCCCCAGACACAAAAAGAAAACCAGCTAAAGCAACGAAAGAAAAAAACGGAGCGAGCGAACGGGAGTGAAAAAAAAGTGGGGACGGGGAGGAAAGGCGAGTACTTTGCGGCAACATCGTAAAGCACGACCGCGACATTATTACGTTTACTTTTACAGCGGCGCGCGCGCGCGCGGCGTTAATTACTTTTCCCGAATGCCGCGGTAATTAGGATCGCTTTAGCGTGCGCCCCCTGAGCTAACGAGGGGGCCCCTCCGCATCGAAGAAAAATCGCGCATTCCCTCCTCTCGTTTTCAATTTCGCGGGAGGAAACGCAGTGGTAGCCGCGACCGCGGGATGCACGGGGGCAATATATACAGAATCCGTAAGAGTTTTATTGGCCGATCCTCCTTTTTTTTTACAATTCGCGCGGGCGCTTCATTTCCATGCAAATTCCCAAAGCTCCGAAAGCTCGGAATTTGAGCAACAGAAAAAAAGATAAATTTGAAGCTCCCGGTGAGTATTTAAAGGAAGACTCGTAATAAACTAATTGATAAAAAAAAGCTGCGGGTATGGGGTTCGTCCCTTCGCGATCGATAATTCGATGTGGCGTCGAGGACGCGCGAGTAGTAAGAGGCGCGCTGCGGTCGGACGCGACTCTTTTTTTTTCTACGTCGGAGGGAAGAGTTGCTCTTAACGCCGCGACACTCGGTGCAACGGGCGCGGAGGGCAGAGGACGCGCCGGGGGGAGAGCAGCCGAGTAGACGCAGCCATTGATTACGCGACGATGGCTTCTCATCGAGTTTTCTCCCTTCCGCGTCCCCTCTCGGAGGACTACTTTTGTCGAGAGTTTTCTGTGTCGCGTTGCTTCCTTTTTACGCTTTTTCTTTCTTTCCTTTCTCTCTATCCTCTTTGCCCCTCTCCTCCTTTTTTTTTTAAATGGAGTTCACCCTCCCGCTTTTTTTTATGTGGAAACGTCGAGAGGAGGCTCTCCGGGCTCGGACGGCCTTTATATTGGAAGCAGTTGTCTCGTAATATTACTTTCACAATGCTGACGATTTTTAATGGCACTACTACTGGCTTTTCAAAGCAACTTCGTAACGAACTGGCGGAGGCGCGACTTTTTTTCCCTCCAATAATAGACCTCCCGGCGCGGAGCGACGTTAATTTTAAAAGTTTGCGATATGGAAATATAAAGCGATCTCTCTGGAGCTTTTGAAGCTCGTGTAAAGAAAAAAATAGCGAAGCACGAATATTTTAATTAAAGAAAGACACTTTATTTTTCGCTATAGCAATTACGAAATTCACAGTCGATCGAGTAATCGAATCCGTTTGAATTCAAAAAAACAATTTTCTTTCTATCGTCGGCGCGCGACACAAGTACACAACGCAGCGAAATTTCGTAATACGTCTGCATAAACGAAGTAAAACGATTCGAATTTTTTCCGAGCCGGAGTGCACGCTTTCTGAAAAATTGAACTTCGAACAAAGTCGAAAAAAGTAAAAAAGCACTCGCGTTTGCTCGGCGAACGAAAAATCAAACGGCTCGCATGACTTCGCCTCCCACGCAATCGATGATCTAATTTATTAGCCGGCGGTAAATACTTCCGCTGGAAGAAGCAATAGTTCGAGAAGTTTTCCGCGAGTGCGGAAAATTGTACGTCGAAACGTTAATGGCACTCGACCTCGTAACTTCGATCCGCAGCCTGGCCCCCTTTTTCCTCCGCAGCGTTGAAAATTCTCGCGGCAAAGTCGATTTAAAAAAAAAAAAAAAGGAACGAAAGTCCCTCCAAAGAGCGAACTGCCGGGGTCAATATCCTTCCCACGCCAATTTTTGTTTCTCACTCGCGCACATCACCTGCGAGCGACTGGCGAGAAAAAAAATTCAACGCAAGTCGCCTCGCACTCACACACACGTACACACGTATAATAGGGAGCAGCTTTCCTTTAAAAGGAACGCCGGGATCGCGTCTTCATTAAACAAAAAAAAAAAATTGAGAAGTGCGAAAGGGAGAGAAAGAGAGCGAGAGAATAAAAGAATGTACGACAAAATAACGAGTGAGAGAAAGATTCGAGAAAATGAGAAAAAAGTGACAAGTGCGAATGTGCGAGAAAAAATCGAGATGAGCAAAAGGGATACATTTGTTTCGGTCTTACTTCGTTGCGTTGAATAACAGAAAAAAAAATAAGAAGTGTCACACAGATATTATATACAGTGGTGAGATATGGATGATGTTTTCCTTTTTAGAATTTTTCTATTATGTATAAAAAAAAGTATATATATAAATATATATAAATATATCTCCGCGAGTTAATTATTATCGAATCGTTCACTGCGAGGTAAACGTTCATTTGGATTGTGAGGACGCATTGGAGTTCGGTGGCGAGACGAACGAGGCGCGAGAGAGGAAGCAGAGTATGATGAGATCATGTGCGCGCAGCAGCCCACGAAACGTCGTCGTAACCGTGAAATTTTAACATTTAAACATTATTGATTAAATTTAAAAAAAAAAGGTAAAAAAATTTTGAGAGAGGGGAGAAAGATATTATTATTGTGAGTAATTCGTGATTTGCTGCGCGCACGCCTTTACATAGGCTAAATCGTAGGGTCTGTTAATATTAAGATTAAGAACGATAAATATACGATTACATTACGGTGGAATTTCAAAAAGATTCTCAAAAGATTCAATGATACTTGCAACTTCAAGAATTTCTCAGTATATGTCTGCAATCATGTATTATAGAAAGAAATGATTCGATTCAATAAAAATAATGCGAAACACAGGTAGTGCTTACTTTGTTCATTTACTTCCCAACTTTGTATCCTAATATCCTATTCATCTTTTTTTGTTTGATTTTTTATTGCAGAATCAAGAGAGTAAAATATCGTTAAAACATATAAAAGGTGTATCCATAAGCAACACAAAAACCAAATTAAAAGTCATGAAGATTAATTTAACCGTACTTTAGAAGACCTTCAGTAGCAGGAAAGACGGATGCTCTTCTAGAAAGGTGAGTCAACAACCTTATTAAGCGACGTTGCGAAGAAGCCAACATTTGAGAACTTTTCTCATAAATAGTGCTAAAGCTAAGCTAAGTATAACACAATTTTCGTTTACTAAAATGTTTAGCTTCTTCTTAAACACATCTAGGTAAAGATAAGAAATATAAATGATATTTACATTCTTAATTATTTTTTTACATTAAAATGTTGAGTTTTAAAAGAAAAGTACGAAAATAAATTTAAAAAAATGAAATTTGTTACACAGGATATTTTCGAAAAATTTATAACGCAAATTCCAAATTCATTTTTTTTTTATTTTATCTATCAATGAAAACATTAATTATATTGTGTACAAGAGTAGCGTTACATATGTTTTATATATATTTATACATGCCTATCTTTTCATTTACATAATATAATATATAAAGAGCCATGATAAACATAACAGATAAAAAGGTTTCAACTTTATAAGATCCCTAAATGTACGCGTTTAAATTTGAAAAAATTTTTATGCAAATTTGTATAAGCGATCGAAAAAACGTGTTTCAGGTAAGTAAAAGTCTACTTTTTTAAAAGCTTTTTACAGCTTGAAAAACAATGTAGAAAATTCATTCATCCCTTAGTACAATCATTCGGTACACCTAATTATCTTACTCTTTTAATGCTTAATCTTTTACTTGGCGCGCTACTGCGGCTTAGAATAACAAAAAATATAATATTTTACAATATAATAATATCGTAATCTGTTAAATACATTATTATTTGCATTCTCTTCACTTATAGTATAAATCTTGACGATTAGTAAAATTACTTTCTTTGAATCACTCGTTTTGGAGAACTGACAGACACTTTTTGAGCATCTCAGCGTGAGCCTAGTGTAAAAAAAATTAAAATAATTTAATTTCTTTTCAAAACGTACTTATATTTAAATTGTATACGTGTAAATATTTATGAATGACTCACCTTTGCATGTTTAATTTCAAATTCAGTAAGATCAATGAGATTCTTTTTAAATGCCGATACTCGTCTTGTTTTGAAATCGACGAGCTCTGAAAATTCGGAAAAGTAATTTTTTAATATGTACTTTTATCAAAGAAGGTCTTAAAATGATAAAAAATTACCTTCTTTTCCTTTTTCCGACATTTGCTCGAACTTCGTACACGCTTCAGTTTGAGCTTGTTCCGCCTAATTGGAAATACAACAAAATTTAGAAAGAGAATATAAAATACCGTGAAATATTTGTAAAAAAAAATTATCGTCTCCCACAGACATTCGAGAAGCAAAATTTCAATTCAACATAAGCAGAAGACATGCATAGTAAACCATATATCGCATGCTCAATGTAAGTATAATGTTTCTCGTGCAAAAATTAAAATTACATTTTAATTAACAGTATACAATTTCAACTGCACAAATAAATGAACATATGAAATTAAAAATACGCATACGTAAAAATATAAAAATATAAAATAAGAACATTAATCTTTGCACAATGGACAATAACTTCAAGTTCAGTATAAGAAAGGGACACACCTCTGCAACCTCCAGTGCCTTTAGGAGCAAGAAAATTTGAATTAGTTGTTAAGTACAACAAAATTTGTTTATTAAGTACAGAGTGCCAAAGTAATAGCAAAATAATAAATTAGTGAACACAACGTTACTTTTATTATTTGTTTAGAAAAATTAATTAATTTTAAGTATCTATTTATATTGAATAGTATTTCATATATATTATAACAATTTACTCATCAATATTGAATACTTACAGCATGAACATCCTTATTTTTGGCACGTGCTTTTTCTAAAGCTCGGTTTGCAGTTTCATATGCATTCAAAGCTTTTAACCTTCGAATCAATAACCTTTTGCCTGCAGCAGTATCCCTCATGTAGTACCGTAAAGTATCGGAAAGTTTTAAATCTTCGTCAGATGCAACACGGCCTTCCACTTTCTATTTTAAAAATAAATTATTTAAATAAAATAACTTATACATTAAACTCTGAATCTTTGATGAACACATTATTTACCCGAAGTTTTTCAAAGGTTTCAGCAATCTTTGTAAGTAGTTTTTCAAGTTTTCCAGTATCAGTAGTTGCTAATTGTAAAAGATTAGTAGAAATTTTAATGTAGGAATCAGCCACGTCTTTGTGCTTTGCAGTTTGACGGTCGGCACGGTTCGTAGCTTCTTTTAAGT
This sequence comes from Eurytoma adleriae, assembly GCA_900480045.1. Taxonomy (NCBI): domain Eukaryota; kingdom Metazoa; phylum Arthropoda; class Insecta; order Hymenoptera; family Eurytomidae; genus Eurytoma; species Eurytoma adleriae. The sequence goes on along the minus strand of UXGC01000064.1, from coordinate 109,324 downwards.
TATGATGGTACTGTGTAAGGAATGTCATTTCTTGATCAAAGAAATCATTCACATCTTTGACCGTGGCAGACAAGTAGTACTCATCTTTTGTTTTTGAAAAAGATTTCATAAGTCCACCAAACATTTCCATTTTATTTTTACCTGTGAACAAGTAGAGTCTAATTAGTCCCACTATGTCATTAAAACTCTGTTAGATTGGCAAGATACATAAGAAATTGATGAATACAGATGTAATCATGACTCAAAGTCTTATGTATCTTGCATCATTTACATAAAAAAAATTTTAAACACCAGAAAAGTAGATAAATACAGAGTTGTACGATTAAATTGCAATTAAATATTACACTTAAAAGATAATACAACTAACCTCTCACACATAAATCTTGATCATATTCTAGAAAAACTCTAAGATTGTGATCATTTCGGAACACTGGATGGTGTGCTAGGCGAGTCAAAAACATTTCATGCATGGCGACAGTTTTCTTAAAAGTGGCCAAATATTCCCTAAAGAAATGAATGAAAATTGAATAACACAATACAAAATTTCAATTAATTTAATGCATGAACTAATAACTTACGCTTCTAATTCTTGCTTCATTTTCATAAATTCTTCTCGTGTCATGCTGCCCTCACCCTCGCCAAGTTTTTGCAGTTTTTCTCTTGAGGCATCAAAATCTGGCCTTGGAGGACAAGGAGGAATCTAAGCAAACAACAAACGTCAACTAACATTGTACATCCTTGACCTTAACATTAAAATACCAATAAAAATTAATGACGTACAATGTAACCAGCATATTCCTCGTTCTCCTCGAATCTGTCGTGCAACCACACAAACTCCTCGTGCTGTCTAACTACAAAGAACTCGGGCTTCTGGAAGTCTGGCAATGTCGTTTTTGTGTGCACAGTGAATTTGACCTTGTCCTTCTCGCTGAGTGCATCGGATATGTCAACCTGCAGTGCCTTGTCATTGTTGTCCAGCGAAGACTCATTCGAGATGGTCTGCAATAAACAAATACCTCGATCAATCGCTGCCTCCGTCGCTCGTGACTCACTACCTCGGACACGTCGCTAGCAAAGCAAACGTTCCGTCGCACTTCCCAGCGATAAAAACAAACTGCTCCAAAACACTCACCTTCTTAGCGGGCACGCTGTTGATGATGTCAGTGGTGTCGCATATCCCGTCCTGCAACATTTCGCGGCGTTTAAAGGGGCGAGTTTAAAAAACGCGGAAGGGGAGGCAGTCGCGCCCAGGGGCTTTCCGGTCAGTGTCGGCTGACCGGCTGGCGATGATCAGCGGCAGTCGGGACCCGACTAGCGATAACAGGTTCCACCTACCATCATGGCGTCGAGCGGCGTTTCAGGCGTCCTACTCCTCCTCACCTCCTCGTCCTGCTGCTGCTGCTGCCTGCAGCTGTCTCGCGGTGCGCAGTCGTCCAAGTGCCGCGGGCGTCCCGGAGCTCGTCGTCGCGCTGTCACATACTAGGTGTACGCGTCGACGGTGGGCCGATGTGGGGTCCGGCCGGACGAGCGCAGGGCGGCCCTAACCTCAAAATTGACAGCGACGAACCGCAGGAGGTGGTGCGCGCACCCGCTCTCGACGTCCTTGGCGCGGCTGCAGGGGGTCAGTCAGGACTCCCGCGGCATCCCCCGACGACGCAATTCAGCCTCGCCTCGTAGCTGCTCCGCTGCGCGTCCCACTACGGACCTGCACTCGTCGCCGTCCGCCGGTTCACACGTCGATCGTCCACGCCACCCGCGCCTACACTGTATACGTGACTACGTGTGCTTTATTTTTTTCCGCGTCTCTCCGTCTCTGTCGCTCGGGCGTGCGCGGTGCGTTTCGGAGCATCCGACGGCCGACGAATCAGCTGAAACGAGCGCGAGAGTGCGCCTGCACTTATTTCTTCGGGCTCTTTAGACGAGAATGGTACTTTAATAGCCGTCAATGCATGCCGCTGTGGGATATCGCTTTGTTCTTTTTTTTCTTCACTTACTTCACTTGCGCTGATGTTACCGAATTACCCCCTTTTCTTCCGCTGCGACTGATTAATAAAGCGTTTATGCTGCGGTATTTGTAGAGTGATATTACTTTAAGATCGAGTAAAATGAGCTTTGATATTTTATTATTTACGATTATTTATAATCTTTATCGCAAATATAAAATCAATATTTTTTAAACACATTAAATTTCAAACTATTGCATAACGTAATTAATAAAAATTTTTTTTTTTAATTTTAAACACAACTGTTTTTATATCACCATTTAGTCTATTTAAAAGTTAAAAGGAAAAGTGAATCTAATTTCTACTAGGATTTGAGTAACAATATAAATTTTACAAAAGAATTAAAAAAAATACACTACAATAAAAGAATTAGCTGATATTTTAAATCAGATGATTTATTGTATTCTATATATAGGAATTGGACAAATAAGATCTGGGTGAGATTTAGCATGATAAAGATTTTTCCAAAAGCCTTATTCGGTACATCATAGTAAAGCAATTGATTTAACAATTATTTAAGTGAATTTTATATTGGATGTATAAATATATGAAATATTTTTTAATCCTACTGGCATAATCTCGAAGAAAATTTCTTTATAATCCTTTCTTACGTACCAAAAGTATATAATCACTAATTATTTGTACAGAAGCTGAATAAAAAGAATATCATAAGAAATTCTTTTTTGCTCACTTGATTTGTTTTTTATGGTTATATAGAATATATTTATTATAATATGTACTTAAGTATTACATGTCATAATTTTTTCCATGATTAATTTAGGAAATAATATTTTCTGACTAGTTAATTTATTACAGCTGGTAAATAATTTTATAGGTAAGAATTTCTACTGCCTTATGTCAGTTTAATAAAAAAACTTCACCGCAATTGGGACAAAGAATTTCCACCGCTCCCGCGAGTGGATTTAGGGATTATACCTTCATCACAATTATTAAAACATAGTCCTTTGCACTTGGTTAAATATCGCGTTCTTAAAGCACCGAAAATAATGATATAATTAAAAGTTCATAAGAGCCTGCTTAATTATGGATGTACATTTTAAAAAATGAATATGAACCAAGTAGCTTTTACTTTCGATGCCTAGAACGCGACTACAACTTGATAATTACGATTAAAAGTACATAAAAATTACGTAAAATGAATGAGCACGAAATTTACACCTCTGCTCATAAACTATATTCATCTTGCTTAATTTTTAAAGAATTCAAAGAAATTTGATCGACTGCCTTTCCTAAGCAGTAATTTAAAATAGTAAATTGATAAAGTCACCACCATAAACACATAAAACACAATTTTAAAAACATGCTTAAATTAATTTTACACATAATTCAATTATCTCACAAATGCCTTTGTCCTTCAAAGATATTAAAATATAAGGAAATATTTCGTTAATCTGGAGAAATCTATAGAATAAGGCTTTATTGGTATGATGTGTGCCGTGTTGTTCAACAATTTGCCTTATAATAATGCCTACTCATATATATGTTTTCCATTAAAATAACATAAATTACACTGCCTATATCACGTATTATCTTAATATACAACGAAAATAATATACGATGTAGGCGCTTCCCTGTAAAAACAAAGAGCAGGAATGAGATAATCAGTTCAGATCGTTGAGGGATGAAGTGGTGGACATGCAAAACCCAGCCCCTAGCAGCAACCTCCTCCCTGTGTATTTCCCTGACCTCCAGAACCTGCTATACCTCCGGGACTAGTTGGAGAATGAGATGGTCCAATTTTAATGCCATTGGCCTGAAAATAAATTTGTTTAATGTATTTTGCAATTTTCCTAATAAATGAAAATAATATAGGAGTTTTACGAACCTCATTATTGATATCGAATACACCCTCTTGAATCTTTTCGTAAATTTCCTTAGCCGTATTAATGAAAGCCTCCTCTACATTCGCTGCTGTTTTTGCACTGGTCTCCATAAAGACAAGTCCGTGCTCCCTAGCAAATGCTTCGCCTTCTTCTCTCTTGACTTCTCTTCGAGCATCGAGATCACTTTTGTTGCCAATTAGCATAATGACCATGTTGGAATTTGAGTGCTGTCTTGCATCCTCCAACCACGTTGTCAAGTGATTGAAAGTCTCCCTGCGTGTAATATCGTACACAAGGAGTGCTCCGGCAGCACCTCGGTAATAAGATCTAGTAATTGATCGGAATGCCTCTTGCCCAGCCTGCTCCAAAAAAAACAGAAAATTTATTTTCCATAATCAAAACTCTCTTTGGAGTAACACAAAGAGCCATTAGTAAAGAAAGCATTACCGTGTCCCAAATCTGCAGCTTAATCTGTTTGCCGTCGATGGTAATCATGCGAGCACCAAACTCCACTCCGATAGTGAGATCATGCACCGGCTGGAATCTTTTGTCTGTGAACTGCAGCAGGAGACAGGATTTTCCCACGCCTGTAATAGAACGTCACAAGGCAAGCATTACTCACAAGGCCGTCTGCGCTTTGTAAACATAAACAACAAAGGAAACGTGGAAGCGGCCGTAGGGGCCTCCTGGACTCCGAAAAAAAAAACCTGTCCGAATATTCTCGAAATCCTCGGCATCTCACGCGAATCGCAGTCGTCGCAGCACCCGAACGTATTAATTACACCGAGGCGTTATCTACGAAACGGCCAGGAGGAAGCGGGCTCCGATAACGTAATGCGTAACAGATTCGTCGCGTGCGCGGCCACTGGATCCCCTCAACGGACTCCGTCCGACGCTCCGAAAAATCTTCGAAACCCCGTGGCGTCGTCTCCTCGGACGAGAGCCGAGGGGCCGTGGTCAGGGCGACGTAACGCAGGGGTGGTAGGTACGCGGGACGGTGTACGCTCGGGGCGGACGAAAACAATGGGGGGGTAGCTGTCAAGGCGACGCAGTAGGCGAGGGCACCGTTCGCCTCGGGACTCACCCGTATCCCCGATGATGATGTACTTGAAGAGGTAGGCGTACGACATGTTGGCGCGCGGAGTTCGGACTTGGGCTTGGCGTCGGGGATGGGGCTCGTCGTCTGGCGCGCACTGAGGTCTCGCTGATGCTCCCGCTGGCTACTCGCTTGCTTTTTTCACGGGCTTATCGCTTCTGCTACTGCTTGCTGCTAATGACGTCATCGAGAGCGACACAGCCACTGGCCAGCAGTCGCCATCTGTTCGCCGCTCCGTTCCCCTCGCCCGAGGTTGTTCGGCTCACCCGCTCACGGAGTCACGGCTGGCTCAGAATCTGACCGTCAGATTATACATGTTAACAAGTTTCGCGGTTGCGATTCAAAATCAAATTCTGTTCGAAGTATTTTTTTGCAGTTCAATAGTTTTTTTTTATGAATAAAATTTATTTATAAACTGTAAAGATATCTAAATTAAAATTACAGTCATCCAATTAATACAAGGAAATGATTAAATTATTAGTAATAATTATTAAACAGAGTGTTATTATAGGTAAATTTTGTCATAACATTAATATTAAAATTATTCTTATAATTGGTCTTAATAAATAATATAAATAATTAGGGAGAAACCTTGAATAAAATTATATATATAAATAAATAATCTAAATTATAAATTAATATTATTATAAATATTTAAATAAAAATATTTATATATAAATTATTTATAAATTTAGTAAAAATAAAAATTATAATTATTATAGTACCTGTTTCCCGTTTTTCGGTTTAATCTGAAGTTAATTTGTACACTTCAAATTCAAACCTGCAAACAGGGAATATTATTTTCCCCTGCAGGATTACTTACTTGTAAAGTTGTAAAGTAATGTAAATTTCGTAGAATATCTCTGGACCAGAGGATCAGATCAGGTAGCTGGCATGAGGATCGTATATATGTAAATATGGATTATTGTACATAATATAAACTTTGGGATTACTGGGAGTGGCAGAACATAGACGCTTACCCCAAAATAGCTAATCGCACCTTGGAAAGTGTATTAAAGACGACCCTCTGTATCCCACACAGACCTAACGGTGCTTTCGGGTTTCCCGTAGCTAATTGATGGATTAAGCGTCGGCGTCGCCCCGTCAGCCGTCGTCCCGTCGAGCTGCTGTCATCACCTGAGGAGGCGGACTAATCTATAATTGTGTATACATTATATAGATTATGTCTTACATTATTGTGTATTTTATTTTACTTTGAATGGCATTTGTTTATTAAAAAATGTCAGCCAATAATAATTATATATTCCAAAACTTTTGTACACGACTGATTGCAGTGAGATCTAAAATGAATCTCTTATAAAATTGTAATAACAATTAAAATTATAATTTTCTGAGAAAATATTTAAAATAAAATTAAAATATTTAACAATAAAAAAATTTACAAATAGTTTAACAATTTTATAATTTATTTATTTATTCTATTTCTAACGGGCCAAATGCCCTACTTTTACAATGAGTTAACAAAATGTTACAATAGGTAGGCGCAGAATTATATAGAGTTTTATAAAAGTATTTCCTTAAAAAGAAATTATTATTTATAATTAAAAGGAAATTATTATTAATAATTAAAATTATTTCCTTAGGGGAGCTAAATTGGGCGGTTCCACTAATGCAATTGGGCGGTTCCACTAACTAGGATAGTAACTCGGCAGGAGTGGCATGCAAGTAATTAAGCACCTGAGAATTGCAATTCGCCGGGCTCCGGAGTGGTGCAGGAGGGGGTACAGAGGGGGTGGAGCATCCAGCTCGAGTCGGTTGGAAGGCCAAAGCAGCCTGACTCAAAGTTAGTTGCAATCCTACTCTGATTGAGAGCAGTCATCCAAACATTCAGTGCTTTGCTTACATCAATTGACAGAACATCAAGTAGAACAATATTCGAATCCCGCGCCTTTTTCAAGTCGCAGTGACACTATTCCAAGTGAACAGACCTGTTCGGTTCTGTCAAGTGCCATTATACCAGCGAATTGTAAACTGTGCAGTGTTCTGTTACTTTACGTGTGTAAGTACAGTTGTGTAGGATTTTGACTAAAATAAAGTTCCATTGCGATCGCGATATCCTTGTGTCGACTTCGTGAATATAACGAGGTTAGGTGGCCGAAGCAAATAATCACCAGTGTTTACGTCGCGTTCAGCGCGGAACCATCATCACCTGGTGCTACAGCAGCATGTCGGAGTCGAAGGTTCGTCGTACCTGGGATGAGCGCCGCGGGCCCGATCACCATCACCGCGACGATCGCAAGCGCAAAAGTGACGACGGCGGCCGCAGGGACGAGGGCAGATCGCGGCAGCGGCGCGACGACTCCGGCGACAGAAAGCGGCACCGAGGACACGACGACGACAGGTATCACGAGGAGAATCGCTACCGCGACGACGACAGGCAGAACAGGGGCCGCGGTGGCGACGACGACAGACCGAGGAAAAGGTCCCGCTTCCAGCAGGTAATGTTACATTTTGATTGATATAATATTTCGATATTTTGATTGATGTGAAATGTTTATATAAAGCAAGTTTAACTACATGGAGTTTTTTTTTCTTTCCAGGCTTTTGTGAAGAAGGAGGAAGCATCACCCGAGTGGGGAAAAGCTGCAGTAAAGAACGAGCCCAAAACTAAACCTCAGGACAAGGAGAAGCCGAATTTCAAAACTTCCGGAAAGTTAACGGAAGACACAAATACAGTCAATGGAGTTGTAATAAAGTACTCCGAGCCTGGAGATGCCAGAAAACCACAGAGAAGATGGCGATTGTATCCATTCAAAGGAGAAAAGGCCCTTCCCGTTCTTTACATACACAGGCAATCTGCTTATCTCATGGGAAGAGATAGAAAAATTGCAGATATTCCACTGGACCATCCGTCGATTTCAAAGCAACACGCTGCTTTACAGTACCGATTAGTATCTTACAAGAAGGAAAATGGTTCAGAAGGAAGACACATCCGACCCTATATCATTGATTTGGAGTCTGCTAACGGAACATTTCTCAATAATGTTAAATTGGAACCCAGAAGGTACCACGAATTAATGGAGAGGGACGTACTCAAGTTCGGATTCAGTTCAAGAGAATACGTTGTTTTGCATGAACAAAGTAAAGATGAAGAACTCGATGATGATGTTAAGGAAAGTTAAGTGAACGGTGCGTTTGTTAAAATATTGGACTTGTTTGTAAAAAAATTTGTTTTGCAGACTTTCAGCAGTACAAAATTGTAATGGTAAATGATATTCATTCAACGTGAATTTCTTTTAAGACTTCTGTTATGCGTAATTTAAAAAAATATAATTTTGTCTATTTAAAAAGCAATAAACTTATAATGTTTAATGCTACTCCTCATCAATAGAAGAAAGTTTTGTGAAATATACACAAATGAGCTGTTACTTTAGCATATTGTCAATAGTTAAACTTAAAATTTTTAGAGATCCTTCATGGTTCGATGAATTTTAATAGTTAAGAGTTTTCGTAAATTAGGTAAAAATTGTAGAGCATCATAATGAGAAACAACTGTTGCGTTCATTATATTTTCACTGTGTTACTACTGTAAGCTCTCAAAGATATATTATGTAATATATAGCATAAAATTTTGTGTAAAAGAATATTTTTATATTATTCATATATTAATTTGATAATTTTTTTGTAAAGACGAAATTTGTACTCATTTTTCGAGTATTTACGACGTCTCGGCATATACAAAAACTGTTTACGACCATTGTGAATGTTTGTAAGAGCGATCCTTACAAATTGTATCTTTATTGTAATATTACTGACTGATACTACGTGGTATCAAAATATAATATTCTAGTTTGTATACAGTTAAAAAAAAAATAAAAAAATTAACTTAACGAAAAAAAAACTTGTAATTTACAATTTCCGTTCCCTTCCACATAGTACATACCCCATAATTCTACAATCATCAAAATAAACTAAAAAAACTCGTACATTTCATTAAAAAACCAAAAAGAAGAATGAGTAATTAAATAGATATCTCCGCGATGAAAATAAGCAATCAATCGTTCGAGCCAAGTATCTAGAGCACCGCTTGGGCCGCGGTGAAATCTCCCAATAAAATTCCGCAAAAAGCATCGGCCGCGGCTGGCTGCTAAATGAAGCGCGACGCCGCGAGCGCCAGCAGCCCTATTATACGTCGGGCAGACACGGAGCCGCGTCCCACCGTCAGCTGAGCGCGGGGAGCGGGCGGACGTAGCTCGCGGTGGCCGATATACGTGCGTGCGCCTCCGGCCACTTCACTCCGCGTCCTGCGGGCGTAGGTATAACGACGACTGCCGTGCGTTTGCGGCGCGGCGCGACGTCACGCGAGTGCGCGAGATGCGAGTATAGCGGAGCTCGGCCGAGCTGTGCGGACGACGCGCCTACGACACCCCCGGGGGACGCGCTGCAGCGATGAACCTGGCCGCGGGCAACCCCAGCGGCAACGGCCTGCTCTACGCCGGCTTCAACCAGGACCAGGGTACGTGCCGAGAGTCGCGGCGGGGATTAGGGACCTTTCGCGGGCTGCGGACGTGTCGGGAAAGTAGCCTTTCCGTCGCGCGTGTGCTTTCTCCCCGGGGGACTGATTTTCCCGGGGGTTCTGATTTTTTTTTTCGATGATTCGAGGGGTTTTTCGTTTTGGAGCAGACGGGGGTGAGGGTTTGGACGGGAAGGGGTGGATGTCTCATTCATGAGCAGTGGAGCGGTGCATTTCGGAGCGGAAAATTTCGAGTTTTCAGTGCGCCAGAGTGGACGCCGCTCGCTGATATCCATTTTCTTCTGTAAACTAACCTCACCGCCGATTTTATCTCTTACTTGCCGAGTTTTCTCGTTATACAGTTGGAATTTATCAGTACTTTAGTTGCGGGTATTTAATCAGTGACAGTTTTTAACTTTCTCTTTTATCAATTAAATTAGTTTCACTGTATAAGTTATTTTTTGAAGTTTTTGCATTTTTCCAATATAATAAACAATTTTTCTATACTGAATGTAGTAGTTTTCATCTGAAACATTGTTTGATTTAAAAACTCTTATAATTAAGTGTTTTTATTATTCATTTTATCTGTTCTCATTCTTTAGTAATATACCTTATGTTGACCTAATTCAATAGTGTCAAGCACTGTCTTGTTTCTTATGATTGAAACATTGTTTGTAATTGAAAATCGTTAAAGTGTATTCCATCAATTAAATTTAATAACACTAATATCCTTGAGCAATTACAAAGCCGATTGTTGTCCAAAAATAAAACATATGGTTTATACTTGGTAACATGCCTTCCTCGCGTGTTATTGGAATGTTTTGATAAGCTAATGAAATTAAAGATTAATTTATAAATGTAAGTTAAATGAAAAATATCTCTTTTCATGGTATCGCAAGTCTTTGTAAGAAAAAGAAATGCAAGAAATAAGGTTGTAGTAAGAAGATAAGTTTATCAATGCAGAAATGAGTTTTATTTATTGTTTTTTATTGTATAGGATGTTTTGCTTGTGGAATGGAAAATGGGTACAGAGTATATAATTGTGACCCACTTAAGGAGAAAGAGCGACATGATTTTGCTGAAGGTGGATTAGGCTATGTAGAAATGCTCTTTAGGTGTAACTACTTAGCACTTGTTGGTGGAGGAAAGAATCCAATGTACCCTACAAATAAAGGTAAGAAAAGTATTAAAAAATAATAAATATCCAAGACTGGTTATAATTTTTTTTCATTAGAATTTAAAAACAATTTTGTTGTTTGTAGTTATAATATGGGATGACTTAAAAAAAGCACCAGCTATCACATTGGAATTCAATGCACCAGTTAAAGGAGTGAAATTAAGAAGAGATAGAATAGTTATAGTTTTAGAGGGTGTTATAAAAGTATATACTTTTACTCAGAATCCTCAACAGTTACATGTATTTGAAACAAATCCCAATCCCAAAGGCCTTTGTGTACTTTGTCCAAATAGTGACAATTCTCTGCTTGCTTTCCCAGGAAGAAAAAATGGTCATGTCCAAGGTAATAAGATTACCGTATTTGGTATTTTAATTAAGTTTGATTACTCACAGTGTTTTTCATTTTTAGTGATAGATTTAGCTAACACAGAGAAACAACCGTTAAATATAGAAGCACATGAAACACCTTTATCTTGCATAGCATTAAACTTACAAGGTACAAGATTAGCCACAGCATCAGAGAAAGGTACATTAATAAGAGTATTTGATGCACAAAGCGGAAATATGATTAACGAATTGAGACGCGGAGCTCATCATGCGAACATATACTGGTAGGAATAACGAAATTAATTAAAATATAATTCGCTTACACAATGATAAAGAGTTATATTTGTTAATTTTTTAGTATAAATTTTAATCACGACTCGACATGGTTATGTGTCGCAAGCGATCACGGAACCGTGCACGTTTTTGCGGTCGAAGATCAAAAATTAAATCGCCAATCTAGTTTAGCTTCTGCAACGTTTTTGCCAAAGTATTTTAGCTCGAGCTGGAGTTTCTGCAAATTTCAAGTGCCAGATGGACCTCAGTGTATGTGCGCATTTGGCACTGATAATAAAAGTATCATAGGTAAAATAAAGCGCGACTTATATATATATCTAAATGCAAACAATGTTTTATGACACTCTTCGTTCTCAAAATAAACTTTTTAATTACAATGAATGTTAGTACGCAATTTTGATTCAACTTTATTTTTGCAGTGGTATGTGCCGATGGCAGTTATTACAAGTTCGTATTTAACAATAAAGGTGAATGTACACGAGACATCTACGAGCAGTTTCTGGAAATGACCGACGACAAACTATGATTTTCGACGGATTCGTCGGTGTGTAAACATAGACTCCCTTTTCTATGAACAAACTGTGATCGTTACGCGCGCAGCAGCTCGTCGCTTCCATTCCGTGCGCAACCACCGTTATACACATTGCTGAGATAAATTTACGCGTTTATATATGTTACGAGAGATCGACGTTTCGCCGGTATCTGCTGAGCGCGCAGAACAAAAAAAAATGAAAAAAAAAAAATGACAAAAAAATATTTGTATTATGCGTTTTACTGCTGCAAGTCATTGTAAATGGCTCAACGAAGTGAATTACTTTTGAAAGCGATCGTAAGACGTGCCGAGGGCCGAATTTTCGAGGCGCTAAATTAAGCGTCTTGTCAAACAATCGAGGTGTTACAGAGAATTATTATAAAACGGAGTTAATGTTTGTTAAACTCTACGATGTCGAGTTTGTGTCGAAATTTTTAATAAGGTTTTGTCGATCCTTATATTATAATATGTATACGGGAGTAAAGTTAACGTCAACTTGAGTCTGTTTGAATACTTAAACACGTCGAAAAAGTAAAACTTGAAAGTAGGTAGAAGTAAGTACGAAGTAGATTATAATAAGAAATGTAATTATCAAATGTTAAGAGTAATTCAGTTTTTAATTATTGTTAATTCTATTGCTGAAACGTCCCGCAGTGAATGAATTTGCGACCGAGAAGAAAAATGGAGATATTTATTTGATTATTTTATTAGTGACAGAAACTTTGAAACATTGCATAATACGTGAATCACTTTTTGGTATTATGTCAGACCCTTAAATTTTAGTTTCGATTACAATTTAAAGATTGATACAAATACGATTAGCAATTTAATGATTGAAATTCTAGTCCCTGCGTATTTGTTACATATTTAATTTGGGAGGGATATTTTTATGTCTTTACCGGATAGCCCTTATTTATATATCTCCGAAAAGTACGGGAAGACTGTTGACGTTAATTTTATACTATCAGTTAAAAAAAAGAAAGCAGATCAACAGAAAATCATAGCGCTTGCCTATATTATGATGGAGTCAAAAATTGGCCACATCGCGGTTGCAAATCTCTCTTGTGATAAGTCATCGGCTTCTAATAACAGCCTACGATCAGAATTTCTTTTCATGCAATTTCATTCATCTTTTTTTAGATTATATTTTTAGTTACGTAAACAAAAGTTGTATATAATTTAATTATAATATATAACTGATAGCATACAGTTTACATTGACAGAAAAATCATGAACTCAAGTAGTAGGTTTTGAATTTTCGTTGCGCTTTCATCTCAGCGTAATCTATCTTTATATTCGAAGTGAAAAGAAGATTCAAATTTATGTTAGAAAATTGATGTTTTTTACACCACAATAGAGTGACGTTCACTTACCATTATGTTTATTGAACAAGAAAAACGAACTTACGTCATATCATAATCAATCAATGTACTGTTTGGACTGTTCAGCGCTGAATTTTAATTCTGTAATGATTTTTACAATGTGCGAATAAAAAAAACATAAAAAATCAATCTCGTTTCAAATCTTACACCGTTATAAAAATGAAAAGAGGAAGCATTTTGCGTATTGTAAGAAATTTTGGGGATGAATAGAAAGTAGAGGTAGCAAGGGTTCACCAAGATTCTTTATTTATTATATATAGTACATATACACAGGAGACAAGTTTATTCGGCTATTCTTTTGTGATTGCTGAATTATTTGCTGCGTGACATGGCGAAGGCTCTGCGGACGCGTTTTCTTTATTATACATCGGCGAAGGCTGTGCGGATGCAGCGTACTCCATCGGCACTTATAAATGCGATTTTCTTTCTGAACACGTATAAAGCGTTATTTCCACGTTCTTTATTGCTGCTGGCGTTTATTTGTGTCGTCGACAATAATTAACCTTTTTTATTATCGAGCCAAGAGTTAATTTGTTTACGAAAAGGATTTCCCTTATTCGAGTGAATATTTCGTAAAATGACTACGTTATCAAGCTTGACTAAATCACTAGTTTAGAAGTTGCAAAAATATCAATGCTACTTTATTTATTTCGAAGAGTTTCCGGCTACTTAAGCTAACTCGCTGTAGACCTACATTCTGTTCGTAACTACAGGACTTTGTAAAAAATTAAATTAATTTTCGAGCAACTTTGTAGCTTATACATACTTTTATCGACTATTGGTAATTTACTAAATTACGTTAATAATTTTGCTTCTTTTTTATGATTACAGAAATATAAGTTTTTATCTGTAAAAGATACAATTTGCATATTTGCGCGCAAGATAATACGTTCGCTTATATCGCGTTTGATTTTGTCAAGTAGTAAATCAATCATTTCACGTTTTACATGAAACTAAAATTACTTTGTTGTGCTCTGTTTTATTTAATGCAAAATTGCTTTTTCGTCCTTTCTACTATCTACACTAATTATTCGCTTTGTAAAAAATACCTTAATCTTCCGCGAAGATTAGTTGAAAATTTAAGCAAATTACTTTACAAAACTTTTAATGCTGCGTACCTAGCTTTTATTTTATATGTGAGATCAACTAGTGCGTATAGCGATTCTTAGTTATTATTGTATTTTTATATTTTTATCACAATAGTTTTTTTTTAAAGAAAAGCAATTACCTGCTGTGCGCTTGCAAGCGATAAATGAGATCTTTCATTTTCATAGATCCGCATATCTTTTCAAAATATTAACAATTCGATGCACGTTTTTTGTAAACGAATTCGTTTAAATTATTTACAATTTTGCTAAAAGAGGTCCATATTTTTTATGTTTCTGATTATTATTTAAATTAAATTTACTTATAAAATCAGCATTTAACAATATCATTAACAATGATTTTAATTTTTTTAATTAATTAAATTTTTTCAAAAATAAAATCAAATACGTGCTTTTAATTATTGTTGTGCGAGTTTTTTTACTTATTCATAAAGTAAATAAAATAAAACAACGTGCAAATAACAAACAAATGTCAACAACAGAATTAAATGGACCCACTCAAACGTAACTTATTCCCTTGATAACAACTACTGTGATAACAACGAAATATCACACAGATCATTTAAATTTTCAGTTTGCTCATACCACCCTCCCTTTAAAAAAAAGAAGAAAAAAAAAGAAAATTTACGACCGCCAAAAATCCGTTACGTATGTAAGGTATACTCGTGTCGAACGACGAGTCGATGAGCAATTTATTATCAACGAAAGCGACTGCGCGGAAAATCTCATTTCCTCAACGAAACGTCATATCACGAGATCCACGTACCCCGCGAGGAGGGGAAGTCGACGGTCCGTACCTCCTCGACTCTAAGCCCTATACATCATTCCTGAAAAAAAAGCTTCCCGATCGGCGAAAATCCCGTTCATCTCTCGATGACTCGTTTGAAGAATGGACCTCCCAGCCTCCCCGCGGCTCGGCGTGTATACTGTAACTGGGTTTCGAGGCGCGCGGCGAGAGCCGAGCCCGCGTGTTTACCTCGGCGCCGCCCCGGGAGCGCCGGGGCTTCACACGTCGTAAGGCTGGGTGAGGGCGACGTGCTGGCGCTGCTTCTTGCCCGGGTCCAGCGCCTGGCGCGCGTACTTCTTGTCGCCCAGCGCGTGCACCTCGTGGATCACGCCCTTCTTTATCTCCAGGTAGCGGTACGTGCTGTACACCACCAGCCACATGTACATGCATATCAGCGCGAGCGATAGCACCAGGAGGCCTGTAACGTGTCGATTTTTTTCTTTTCGGGGGCGTTTCTTATGGAACCTTTTTATTGCTCTTTTGTAGTATTTTTTTTCGTATTTTACTTGTTTAAAAGTTTTGTAATGATAAAGTATATAAAATTTGATATTTACATGAATTTCGATATGTTTAAGGTTCCTCAACCAGAAAAATAAGTATTTAAAAAATACATTGGAGAACAATTGCGATTTTTTAATAAATCGCTTACCTGCGTCGTAGACAAACATTCAAATCTTTATTTATTTATTTAATAAAAATTATAATTTACTTTTCTAATTATGAATAATTAAAATAATTTCTTTTAAATAATTTATAAAACAAGGGTGAATGACTGCTTAGTTATGCATAAAATAAACTCGTAGCTCCAACAGAGTGTGTACAGTGTTTCTAGAAAAAAATGTACTTACGATCAATAACACCGGCTTTACCGCCAATCACCGCAATAAACGGACAATCCTCCTGGACAAGGAACAGGGATATGATTAAGGCTACGATTATTGTCATCATGACCATCATCCACGGTGTCATTAAGTAGCGATTATTCTGCAACAGAATTCAATTCGATTTTTCAAACTGTACCGCCCGATCCATCACCGCCGCGCAAAAAATCCCGAACCACCATTACTTTCCAAGCGAAAGATCTCAACGTACCATCAGCGCGCCGTAGAGCAACAAAAGAGTCGAAACGAAGTGCACGATCACTATCACCAGTCCGCAATATATCAAGTAGACCTTTTCTGCAAAGAATAATAAAATTCGCAATTCATCGCAAGATGCGCACGGGGGACGCCAAGGAGTACACAACCGCCGGGGAAATAAAGCGGGCCGTGTGTAGCCGTAAAATTTATTCCGCTCGTTTGGAGCGACTACGGTAACCGGAGACTCACCGGTGGCGTTGTGATGAGCGAGCTCCATCCGATGGCTGTTTATGTGCTTCGAGGTGATCTCCTCGAGGGCCTCGCGCTCCAGCGCGTCCTCGGTGTCCCGCGCGATCATCTCCCGGATCCCGGCCTCGTGCGTCAGACCCAAGACGAAGAAGATCATTATGTAACTGGAGAGCACCTGGAACACGAGCGCACCGAGCATCCCCGTTTATCGTGCGAATTTCGTTAACGATTGGATTTCAATGGACCCCTATGTGAGCTGTAGTGGCCGGGCTGTCGAATTAGGGATGTCGATGAAGTTCCGCGAAAAATGACGAGTCTAATCGAGGTTTGCGTAATATTAAATAAAACGCTTCTACATATAGCTATTAAAGATATTTTTATCAAATTACTAGTTTACAATGTCTACGTACGCGAATAACCCGGGTGTCGATGAAGTTTCGCGCAAAACGTAACGAGCCTAATCGAAGTTTACGTAACATTTAAAAAACGCGTCTATATATAGCTGTTTAAGTTATTTTAAATAAATTACAATTTTAGTTTGAATAAGTGGAAGAGATAGAGTGTAGAATATATTTGAGCTTATTAAATGACTCGATAAATTTAACTTTTGAGGGACGGACATTTATCTAAGTTAAAATCGGCTTACCAAGGGACAATTTATTGTATTTCATTTTTCTTACTTTCCCGCGAATCTTTTCTTGAAATATTTTTCAGCAAAAGTCATCACTCATGACACGTCATTGATAAGCTCTATATTTTATTCAAGTAACATTTAAATACGTACCTTTTCATACATAAAACATTCAATTACCCTCTTTACATTTAGTCACTTTATAGAAAATGTAAACGAATTGTGTACTAAACAGCCACTGTAGCAAGTAACCGAGTCAAACATTGGTACAACGAATAATTCACGGCAGATTTTTCCCCGAGTGCATTTGGCGACGGGGAGTCTTTGAGCCCGGAGCCATTGAGCGTAATTTCCTCTCGCGCTGTTTAATTCGCGTTTACTTCGAGACCCCGTCCCGCGGCGCGCGGCGACTGTATATGCCCCTTCTCAAAAGGCGCCGCCGCGATTAAATTCCTGCGTTGAACTTTCCTGCGGAATTCCGCCCTTATTCCCATTAGCCTTTGTGCGCAAATACAAACGCCGTTTGCGCCGCGGGATTTTGCGGTCCGTCAAAATTGAGCGCAACATTATTAGCCTCGTCAAAATTGAATGATGAATAGTGCGCCGCGCGAGAAAATTATATTGGAGTGCCTTTTTGCCGTTCGATGACGTTCAGAGTATCACGGATTCAAATAAACAAAATTTACGGCGGGGTTAACGGATAATAGGCACGGAACTTAGCTGATAATTTTACGATGGAAATTTTCGTATAAAGCTTGCAGGAGAAGATCTCATAAACTAAATTTAAGACCTTCTCTGTCCGTAGATTGGAATTATGAGTTTTCGCGTTTGTTTGGTACGTTAGTGTCTTATAAATAATGAAACTTAATGAATTATCATAAAATCGCATGGATACCTATAATAAGAATAGTAATAATAAAATAAACTGTTGCAATAAAAATGAGGTAATAATTAAATATAAAGCTGCGATAATGAAATATATCAACGTGAGGAAACTTCACTCTTTATACTTTTTCCGTATTTTTATAGATAAAAATGAATAATAAAAATGAGTACAATTACTTTAAGATACTCTTAAAACCTCGACCTTCTATTAAAATAAGAGAAAACCTCTTCCACATCATATTACAATAAATCAAATTAAAATATACTATTAAATAACAGAAACGAGCGCAGTAAAAATCGAATAAATTTAAATTCTCGATCTTCTCATCGAATTAAACAATCGTTTCCCACGCAACCTTTACAATAAATCTGATGAGAAAAGTTTGCGTAAAGCGATCGAGGGATGGCAATCAGAACTGCGAGTCGCGGGGAAATCAAATTTCGACCTGTCGACAAATCGAGTTTACCCACCAGCTGCAATATGGCGATGAGAATTGTCCCCTGCCTGAGTTGGAAGTAGTGCAGAAAAGTTTTCAGCAGCCCGATCTTCATCTTGCTCGCGAGATTCGATTAAAAAGTTCGCTGAATGACAAGTCAAATTTTTCGTCGCCGTCGGCGCCCTATTTCGAGCGCCTCCCTCGGCTCCACCTGTGGAAAAAAAGTAAACGGCGAAGGCGCGTGGTTAATGAGGAAAAGTTTGTTTACTTCAACTTGGGTAATTTAAAGCCGAGCAATAATATTTTATGTCGCTTTTTTTTAGTGCATATGGTGGATAAATTTGCAAGAAATAATTAGACTTTAAGTTTGCTTATGTTATTGGCGAAGAAACTTTAAGCCTTGTAGGGGGAAACAGAATTTAATTAGTTTGAGAGGTTTAATTAACGGATTTTAGAGTGCCCATTTATTTACAGGTTTAAATGCTGTTTAACATGCTTGACAAATTGTTGGGATTTCAGTTTAATAAACTTAAATTAAAGAGTAACCAACTTTACGGTTCATCGCAACGCGTAAGCTGCTTAGTGCTAAGGTTGTTGAATGAAATTTCCATAGTGCGTTAAAGCCGTAATTGAATATAAGTGTACGTCAATCAATAATGCAAAAATACAGGTAATTATAATCTCATTCACGTCATCGTGACATACAATTTTATTTATTTTTATGCGCCTACATTTTATGCTTAGTTAAGTAGCACTCTAGTTTAATCGACTCATTGTTAAATTAAAAATAATTCATTGCTCTAGTCTCGTTAACTAGCTTATACCGGTGATAAAAAATTTATATTATTAAAAATATTTAATGCTTACTCGTTCGGAAAAATTTACTTTTACAACAAAGCACTTTGTTTCGTGTACGTATTAACTTATTGAATCGATGTATATAGCTATGTAGCAATAATAATACGATAGTGCCTTTGTTGTCATGATACAAATTTACAATTTTTTAAGACATAAATAAATTTGGAAAACTTCCAAACTTTTCGACATAAAACTTACGATTAGCCCAATGAATAATTTAATTCTACAAATTGTCTTTTAAGTAGGCGCCAGATAAGAAATTAAATTAATAAAAATATCAAATTAGACTGATTAATGTAAGATATATCAAATTATATAATGTTATTCACACAGCTTATTATACTAAATTATTCCAAGTATCAAAGTTATTTATAAATAAAACAGAATCGCAAGCGAGCATGTCCTCAATTAACATTCGTAACATTATCATTTCGAATCGATATCAAAATACACTGTTCCAACATGCAGAAATTACAATTAGCATATATGCATGCTTATTTAATGGTCACCGTGCTCCAAACATGAATTTACAATTATGCGAGTAATTTTACAACTGCGATATAAATATGTAGTAGGAGAATAAGCGGGGGATGATTTATTTCCATTGAAAAGTAAAATCGAGTGTAATTTATTGTTTTTTCATACTCTTTATATAAAATTATTTTTATTCGCTAAATTTCATTTTTATTATAGTATGTTATTATAGTATTTTGTGTTTTATTTTTATTATGTTTATAGAGGCAGGAATGACTATTTAACAGTAAATAAACATTTTTTCACATTTATTCGCAAGTTTTTGAAATGTTGTAAATAATACTTAAATTTACAATAAAAATGTTCTACTCTATTCTTTAATGCGCATTAAATTATGGCATTATGTTTATTAAGTTAAATACTAATAGTAAACAAAACAAAAATTATTTTAAATCTTATTTTAGAAAAAAATACGCATTTTAAAAAACTGTCTTAACTATAGAAAAAAAAAATAAACATTCCAATGCCATCACACAAGCGTGCAATAACTGTTATACATACTTGACCGGATTACTCATATACCAAATCGATCTACGTGCATTCGATCCAAATAGCGCGCCAACCTCCACTCCTCCCCTAACTTTGCATGCAAACTAAAAAAAAAACAAAACAAACCCTCGTGCTCCCAATTTTAAAACCCCCCTCCCCCCAAAAATTAATACGACTTACTCAAAATTCCTCCCGGACGACTCCAGAAGCCGCACACCCTTCACCTTGCGCCCGATAACCTCCCGAAGTGGAGCGCGCGCGGCTGCCCAAGGCCAAGCGATCCCCGCAGTCGGCTGCGCAGCGGGCTCTCCCTCGCGCCGCCGAGGAGCACGGGAAAATCCGCGCGACGACCAGGTGACCGGGATCCCGTCGGCAGCGCGGAACTCGGCCGCGGAGGCCCCCCGACTCGTTCGAATCGATAAAGTCGCTCGTGCGGTCGCACGCCTCGCGCGCGTCTTCGGGGGCGGTGGGCGCGACGATCAGCCCCGCTGGCGCGACTATCCTCGACTGGCGCCTCCACCCGCCGCGACGTGCAGCCCTCTCTGCCCGTCTGAGCCTCCCCCGCCGCGGTGTGCTTTTCAGGCCACCCCGCGCGCGGCCGGAGGGCCGGTCTGACCGTGCGCCGTCCTTCTCCACTGGCGAGGCGCGCACGCGCGGACATTGCGCCGCGGGGGACGCGGGGTGGCCCCTATTCAAACGGACTCTTGATCGTCGCGCGCCGCAAATATTTTTTGCGATGTTTTTCCGGCCGCCGGTGGCTCGCTTCCGCGAGCGAGCGAGCGACACCCCCGGTCTGGACTTTTATTTTTGCGGGCTTTTCGCGCGTATTTAGCGCGCGGACGGGAGGACGGGGGGATGCGCTTTTACGCTCGTTTTGTGCCTTTTATTATCTTTCGCGGTGTTTGATAAACAGCCCGAGTGGGGAAACTATTTTTTTTTTGTTAATTGCTGTTTCGCCTTTTTGGCCCGCGGGAGCGCGCGCTCGAGGGGTGACACTTTTGAAGGACTGCGGGACTTTGTAACTGCGATGATGAATTATATTGTAGGCTTTTGATTAATTTGCAAATGTATGAAATTACTGGATTCGTTTTAAAAGAAATCATATTTTATCTGAGTGAAGGCTTAGTTTTGAAATAAAATTGCCAGATTGTGAACAAGCAATTTTATTATCTTTATCTGCGAAATACAACCTGTAATCTAATAGTAACTGTATTTAAGTTACAATTTTCTGTAATTGTTTAAAAAATGAAAATAAAATGATTTAATCGGCTCCATGAATTAACTCGTATTTTTTCTAATTTTTTTAACTTTTAATCAATTTTAATTAAAATGTTTCGGTTTTATGAATAAAGTAATATTTTTGTTTTAGTCACTGCAGCAGTATATCTATAAAAATTTGCTTCTCAGCAACAATGTAGATAATGGCACTCTAAATGAAAAGACTTCCAATTCTAATTTCGGATTTTAATCTTTCATTAATTAAATTAAAAGATTCTGGAGTAGTCTTCCGGTTTTTTTACTATCGTTAAATTTTTATCTACGTTTAGATTGAATTTAAAATCTTCCGCCTTTATTTTTAATTAACTCAGATAAATGTTTGTGAGTATATAGTCGTTAAAAATTTACTGTAGAACTGGTGTAATTTAATCCTCTGGACATTCAATTTTATGGTCCTAAAAGATTAGTGTAAATAAAGGTACAAAAGTATGTTTATAAGACGGTCAACTGCACTGCTAGCGGACTTAGTTTTAATGCCCAATATTTTTGTTAATAATATTAAACAAAAAAAATAAATAAAACAATAAAATTTAAAAAAATGTATTTAAAGAATCGGAGGGGTTATTTCAGAACAGAAGATATAAATAAATCATCAGTACCCGACATTAGAATCATTTTTATACTAAGAATTTTTTCAGTTTATTTAAATATTTCAGAACAAATTTTACGAAAATCATTTTATTTTTTAGCTTTCAAAAGCTGACAGTATTATAGGGTTAAAAAGTTAAACAAATAAACTTCCGCTTATTCCGCATAAAAGCCAATCATTTGAATCTCGGGTAAACAAAAAAAAAAGAAATAAACAATTACCACTATAGTACCTCCGACCTCGTCAATAAACATCGAAACGAAAATCAACGCAACCCGGCGCGCCACACCTGACGCCCTCCCCTTCGAAGTTCCATCATTCAAAGGCAACTCGCGCACAATCAGCGAAAACTCGGCGGACTAATTGCACCCATCCGTTTTCGCGCTGCGATTCTCGCGCGTGACGGGGAGCGTTTTTACGAGCCGCGAGGCACTTTACCGGGAACAGGCCCGCGGCAAAAGTTAGTTCGATCAAAGCCGCGCTTGAGTCATCTTTCGAGTAGTCATAGAAACGCCCGGCTCGCTTTTCGTCCCTCGTATACTTTGCTCCGCGCTCTACCCCCCCGTCGTTGCGATCGGCCCGTCGGGTTCGGCGCCTCCCCCGCGCGTTTGCTCGCTCGCGCGACCGGGAAGACACTCGCGGAGGAGCGAAAGCGCGAAGTGGACTTGCGAGGGTACTCTTGCCGCTGGAGGTTGAACAAGTCGCGCGGGAGAGAGGAAAAAATGGAGAGGTCGGCGCAGAGGGTGGCGATCGGCGCCGGGGCTTTTCATAACCCGGCGCGGAGGCAGTACAGCGATGAGACGAGAAATTTGATCAAAGGTGAGACGCGGGGATGCGGGGTGATAACCTATTTCGAGGTTTGGGTTAGAGTTCATTTTCGATTTCGTGTAGTTTCTTTTTACTAGAGGTTTAAATTTTTTTTGTGTTTGATATTTAGGGTTTGTATTGATTTATTGGTTTTACCTTCGCTGAATTGGTGATTTTCACTTACGCTTTATGCTGGGTGCCTGTGGGAGAATTATGCATTCAGTCGATTATTTTTCATTATTTATGCTAAGGCATCATTTAATTTTAAATTATTTACTCAATAATCGTACTTTGGAGCAAGTGCATTATTTAACAGTCAATTAATTTAATTCTTTTTGATTTGGTTGCGTTTAAACATAATTAGGTAGCGGAAATTATTACTGAACTTGGTTAATCCATAAAATGTATGATTTTTATTGAATTAATTATTATTTTTTTCATTAAATAAAACAAACAATATCACATAATTATAATTGTTTAGTGCTGATGGAAGAATCGAAACTCACAATGATGCAGCGCAAATCAATCCAGGAGGCGATAAACAGAGGCGAGTCGTTGCCTCCCCCGACACCGATACAAAGAAAGGAGAAGCAACAAATTAACGAAGTGCAAGTATGATAAATTGTAAAACTTTTCTTTTATATCTAGGAAATATTTCGTACTTTTTCAACATAAACTTGAAATTTAAATGTTACTAGTGCATTATGCCAAATGATTTGACGTACGATCTTTCCTCAAAAATAGGTCGAATATCCTTCTGTATGGAAAAGACGATCGAGGGATATGATCGTGAGCAGCGGGGCTTATGAAAGAGAGCAGTATAGACGCACGGCGCCTTTACGTAAGCAAAATCAATTTCATCAAAACTTCTATTCTAAATATCCTTCTGCGAAGTGTTTACAACGTTGCCTATAGAATTTTCAAAATTTCAATAAAGTATTTCATTTATATTTTATCTACTTTCATGGCAATATTTTACGAATTGTCATAAGGATTACATATTTTTTTACATCAAAATGAAAATTTTTTCCTTTAACTCTTTTTTTTATATCATACAACAGTTTTATAAAACTATTCTTGTTTAAATATTTAGATTTAAATATATTTGTTTGTTTCACACTTTCTTTTAATTTGTACATAAAAAGAACCTTTCTAATTCCTTATGCTGCAACTTCCAGCAAACAAAGAGAAGCAGAAAAGGCACTTGGCATGCATGATGGCCTATGGAAAAGAAATGCCACCCACGCCTCGAGAGCCGAGAATTTTGCACAGAGCTAGAAGACTACCGCAGCGCGACGAAGACGAGGATCCATTCAAAGACCGTGAGTTTCGACAAGAACATAACGTGTTTACCTTTTTTAAGATTCATGCGAGCCATGTGAAAAAAGTGATTACGCACGCGAATAAGAAATGACGTTGATTAAAGTTTAAATCGCGGCGATGACACACTTGCTTAGATATGCATGTAAAATCGCGAGCCTACTTTTTTCTTTGGCATGGAAAAATCGACTTTTACACCGACTCACTCTTTTAAATATTGATGATCGTTCCCATTTAAAGCTATCTTTAACATAAAAAGTATACTCGAATATTCTCACTATATCCTAAAGGAGTAAAAGAAAAATGTGTAAAAGCTCTTTGCTTTCTTTTCCTTATAGTTGTGCAAGGCATCCGCGAAAGAATCGAGTTCTTACACGACATGGAGTGCCTCGGACTCGGAAAGAAGTATAAGCCGATAATACATCAGGAGATAGCGCAAAAAATACGGCTTATTGAATCCATCGACAAAAGCCGATCGGCGGAAATCAACGAAGAGATCCAAAAATTCCGAGTGGAAAGGCCGCCTCCGAAACCTTATCCCCTGGGAGAATTAGACGAGTGATAAATCAACAATAAGTTTCTTACATAGTTTAGTCTTTTTAATCTAATTTAAAACGGCATAATTGCAATACAAATAAATCCTTTCGATGGAAGAATTAGATACTCACGATCTAACATTTCAGTTTGAAAATTTTAATTTTTAAAAATTATAACTATAGTTAAGACTTTTTATATGCAATTTGTATTTCAAAAAGGGAAACTGTGATTCAACAAAACGACGTGCACAAAAATCGTAGTACATAAGATCCGAAATATCCTTCCACCCACGGAAATATTCTCGTACCTGAAACTGTATTAAAGATGAATAAAATAAACGCACCCGTCGCTGAAAATAACAAAAGCCTATAAATAGAAAGCGAGAAAAGCCCGAGTGAGAAAACACCTTCCCCGCCTGATATTATAAATAGCCTAATCTTTTATTTAAGCGGTCAACGCTCGCTCAATCTTCGCCGGTGGATAATGCCCAACGACGAACCTACGCTGAGGTAATTTTTCTATGATCATTTAATAAGGCGATAAAACCGGCTAACAGCTGGCGTAAACCCCTATAGCCGGCCGCTCGATGCGATGTACATTTATCCGAATTAAATCCGTCCCTGCCGCTGGAGGGATAATCTCCCCCGCCCTCGGCGTATATAGCGATCCAGAAAGTGCCCGTTAAAAGCGAGCCTCGCGGATAAAGCGCCTCGTTGCCAATAAAGCGCCGGCGCGGAAAACTTTACGGGCGTCGTGTAGCAAAAAAAAAATTATAGCTCTTCTTTGATATCCCCGCGGATTACGGAAAATCGTTATTGGATTGGAACGATTATTAGGTTTCAATTGATTTTGATATTTAAGGTACCTGGGAATTTCGTTTCTTTGAAGTTTAATAAAAGCCAAATTTTTTTTCTACTGAAAGCGTAATAGACGTGTATATTGGATGTCGTTTGAATTTTTTTATTTGGATCGATAAAACAGTTACAGTCTTTATTTTCAATGAAAATAATAATATTATTACGAAATTATTGCTGTATAGTTGGGTATTGTATTCGTCGTGTACTTATTTAACTCAATTTCATTTTCACTTATAGAATACCTCAAGACTTTTTAAATGCACTCGTATTATATTATATGCACACAAACACACAATACTAAAGCTAAATAATTTATCGGTTTTTTCGCATTCAACAATTCGTTTGAGTAATTAATTTGACCTACTTTTTACTGTAGGAAATGATAAGCCATTTATATTAACTTATGTAATGGAATGGAACAGAAAATTTGTACAGTATACCTAACAAATGATAAAGTAAAATTATGCACACGTTTTTTCTTATCTATTTTGATTTATTATGATAAGCCCATGAGCACGCAACTTTTGTATGCTCTTAACACATGACGAAACAAGTTGTCAGGATGGCCGAGCGGTCTAAGGCGCCAGACTCAAGGTATCTACCTTCTCGATAATACATCGAGTTTCTGGGCATTCTGGTCCTCTCTGAGGGCGTGGGTTCGAATCCCACTTCTGACAAATTTTTTGTTTTTTTTTACAGATATCGTTTACATTGTTTATTAGTACTTGATATACTTTATAATTTTTATGATTATAACAATACTTAAATATTTATTTATATAATTTGAAATTAATAAATGAACAAATTTAAATTAATGAATAATTATTTTGATGTTATCATCATAAATTTAACGCTTATGATATTTCGAAATATATTATAACAAATGTAAGTACCAATTAATAAAATATTCTGTATTTATTTCTGTTTTTAAATCTAAAATTAAATACTGTTCTGACAGTATTAGCATAACGTTTATATAGATATTTAAAAACTTCCTAATATGTAAGAAAATATAATAATTTCAGTAAACAATTTAATGTGATATTTGGAAAGAAAATTTTATTCTTTTTTCGCTTTGCTATAATTAAATCCTTTCGTTCATCACTAAAACACTGTCACTATTTACTTGATTTACCAAAATGACAGTTTCTTTAAAAAATGATTGCGTGCTCCAAAATGATAAAATTGATAAAATCAAAACGGAGCAAATCTCCAAAAACACCCGCACGCCCAAAAAAATCGTCGTAAACCCATTTTCCGCAATCGAGCAAAAAAATGAAAAGATCTCGCGGAAAGCTCGATAAAAACGCTGCGAAAATTCCTCGGCAAAAGATCTAGACCGCCGCGCTGGATCGCCGCGAGAGCGCGCAGCGGGTGTCACCGCGGCGCGGCCCCATTCAAACGCGCACCTACCCAATTCCCACCGCCGCCCGCACAATCTCCTCTCTCCTATCCGTGCACACCAGACCAAGCTGGCGTTACACTTGCGCGCACACGTCTCTCGGTGGGCCGCGCGCGGCTCGAGAGCAACGTACGTAGGTGCCCGTCGCCGGCGGAGTAGGGAGATCGCACGGGAGAAAGAGAAAGACAGCCCGCGGGAGGAGGGAGGATTGCAGCGGCATGCGGGAGGCTGCCGGCGGGGCCCGAGAGGCCAGCACCAGTCCCGCGGTTACTTAGTCGCGCGCCGCTCGGCGATGGCGTCGTGAGTCGTCGTCGTCCCACGTGCTCGGCCTAACACCCCCGTGTGTGTGCGTGCGCGAGTGTGCGTGAGTGTCATATGTGCGTGGAGGGCGCGCGAGCCGTCGCCGTCGCCGCAACGTCCTTCGACCTCTCCGGAGGTGCGCGCCGAGAAGCGGCCGGCTGGAGCGAGCCCCGTCCGGGGCCACGTACCGGATGATCTGAGAGAGTGGATCCAACATGGCGACGACCGACCTGTCGTTCGGTAAATATATCGGCAGGGGAGAGCCGACACCTGCGGCCAACGGCACTCGAGCCTGTGGCACGCGCTGCTTTCGAGTCCGACCGGGGACCATGGCTCCGGGACGTCGATGTACCCGGAGGCGGTTGCTTTTAACACCGGTAGCGCGCGCACCTTGCGATTTACCTGACGATCTTTTCCAGGGGTTTCGAGACGATTTCTCGGTAGTATAGCTTTTGGAGCAGGTTTTGGGGTTCGCTTTAGTGAGGAGAAGGTTTTTTTGGAGTGACAAGTGAAAAATCAATGCTGGTTCTGGGTATTTTTAACTGGTTCCGTGGTACCATATGATTTAGTTAATGACACATGAATTTCTTACCGATCATTTATTATCTTCAACATTTGCAAGCAAACACTTGACTTTTGGAGCAGACCTTCATATTTGCTTCATTGTTGACATTGTTTGACTTTTGAAGAAAACTAATATTGATTAAAGGTTTCCGCTCATTGTCAAGTGGAAAATTTCCTTTGGTACGAGTCGATTTAAACATATTTTAAGGACTGTTACACCAATTTCATTTTAAATCTTTCAAAACACGCTTATCTATCAAAACACCTATTACGATCCTGTTTATATTTGCTAAAGATTAAAGGAAGTGTTACACGCAGTAGTGTCTCAATAAGCAGCAGGATACAATATTGGGCAATTATTGAAGTGAGTTGGACGATTAATCGAGTGTCTGTGTTTCGACCGTGATCTTATTTCTCCATCTAATCGCTACGTGTCAAAGTTAACAGCGATCGCATTGTCACTCAAGAGAAACAAATAATTTTTATAGATGCGATCGAAAATGTTTCGATATCCCTACAAAGTTTATTTAAATATATAACAATAACAATATTGCATAAAACTGGTATCTAATCAATCAAAAGTACAATAATGACTATTACTTGCAATTTACTTACATTAATAATTAAACAACACAAAAAATGCAATAGCCATTATGCAACTAGCGCAATTTTCATTTCTGTTATTATCTTGCTGCCAAATATAAAATTAACCATACACATAGAGAATTAATCTATTTACCATTTAATTGCAGCTAATCACCTGAATGAATTTGAGATATCTCAACGCTTCTTCATTTTCTTCGCAATTACAATCAACCGATATGATCAGCAAGTTAAAATAATCACTGTCACGATATCAAAGATTGAAAAATCGGAAAAACTACTTACTCCATTCGAGTTAAAAATCGCTCTGCATAGAAAAAATGCTTTAGTCGAGTGGTTTTTCAGTCTTTCCCTTATCATAATGTGCAAGAATGAAAAATCAGAAAAATCGAAAAAAAAATCACCCTATTCCGAAAAAACTGAATCCATTTCGTCGCTTCCTAAAAAGCCTATATAACGCATCTCAAAAAATTCTATTTTTATTTGCTGTTTTTAAAGTACCAAAGTAGGTTTGATACCCTAAGTTTATCAAGTTCTAGAAGAGTTTAATTTGCTCTAATGCTTTAAAAATAACAAATTAAAATAGGCCTCTTTTGAAATGTGTTAGTCTTCATCAAAATCGTCGATTTAAGCTCGGCAAGCTCAGTTTTCATAGAAATCGACCGATTCTTCTCCCCACCAAATTCCGCTAGCGCTCGATCCACTCGGACGTCGCTGCTACGTATCTAGTACGAGCGTACCGATAGGACGCGCGCAGTGTCATCGCGTCAGCGCTCGAAAATCGCCGGGCTTTCGCGGCGCGCGTCGCGCGTACGGCGCGGTATCATCGCGGCAGCGCCAATTTCCTCCCACCCGGTCGCGCGCCGCCGGCGGCGAAAACACTTTTGCGCTCGGCCGGCGGACTTCCCCCCGCGGGGCCCGCACCGCGCCGCTTTAGATTACGACGGCGGATATCGCCCATCCTCCGGCCGCGATACCGGGCGCCGCGGCCGACCGGCTCACTCCTACGGACGCAGCGCGCGCGTCATGTCCACGCGGTTCATCGTCAGCCGGCCAGGACTGCTCGAACGCAGGAGGAGCCTCGCCCGTAAGCTTTTTTTTTATATACGTATATACGTTTCCGCGACGTTTGACGTTCTGTTCCGTAACTTAGTTGGACACTTTCGAGCGAAGGTGGTACAAGAGGGGGAGGGGAATTAACGAAGTGCGGTGATGAGGTTGTGGTTTCTTTTGTTCGTGGTGAAAAAAGGGTATGGAAGATGGAAATTTAGGTGCGGGTTGAGTAATTTGTTTTTGTTGGGACGTGATAGCTCTTGTTAGTTCATTTAAGTTTATAAGATATGAGTATAGCCATAACATAAGTATACGTAGGGCCTTTTTTATTTTTTTTAATTTATGACTTTAATTTAATTTATGACTTGATTATAGTTATAAATCTAATATTCTAAAATTTATAGTAAAGATGTACCAATAATTGTTATTAAGAGATTGTTCAAAGTTTAATTGCGTAGAGGCTGTTTTTAACGTCGCCATTTCAGGAAAATTCATGTGATTTACAATGACCTCGAACTTCAGCATAAAATTGTGTCTACTCGATTGGAAGCAGAAAAATCTCATAATGTAATGTGCGTAATCGTATTAACTTAATTTTATCCTCTTCGAATGATAATCTATTTATATATTGGGAAACCTTTTTTAAGAGTAGATAGGAAAGTCTTTCAACATAAGTGTAAAATCATTCAGTCGACTTTCAATTTAATATTAGTAGAATTGATGCTTTTCGAATTACTTTTTTATTGAAACGTTGAACATTTTAAAAAATAATGCTACTACTAAACGTATTTTTCTTAGAAGTTTCAAAGGAAAATTTGTATTATAGTACCTATTTAAACGAGCAGTAAATACGTTTAATAACTAAAGTATAGATAAAAACTGGTTCTTTTAAAGTACTTTACAACTACACGCTTAGTCTTGCCAACTGTGTATTAAATTCACCTTTACGAATCGCTTTTTATACCTGTTTCTTATAACTCCTACCAATTCCTTTATTCACGTTCTATAAAGTACAATTTATTCATCAGGCTTCCACCAAAATCTCCTGAAATTTAAATACCACACGAGGAAATAAAAAGTTACCGATTCGAAACTCGACGAGGCAGCAGTTCTCCAATTCCCCCTGAAAAACGATCAACTTCGCCCGCGCTACGTTAAACCGCTGCCAAACGATCGCCAAGAATCCCGGCCTCGTAAATACGCGCGCACCGGTGTGCACCGCGACGACTGAAATCTCACCTCCCTCCCACTCCATAGCGAACAGAGAAGCGCGCTCTAAATACCGTCCATCGTTTTTTTTTTTATTCCAGGCTCCGTGCCGGCGTACTACCGCTACGTCTACGAGAAGATCTGCTCGCCGAGCAGCGGCAACGTCGAGCGCGAGGTCTTCAAGTCGCTCCTCGTCAAGTCCCAGCTGAGCAGCTCCGTACTCAGTCAGGTAAGTCGCTCGCGGCGATGATATTTCAGCCGCGGGGTATGCGCCGTAAGCCGACGCTGTTTTGCGCCTTTTCGGAAAGAAAGATGCGGACGCCGACGTTTTTACACTTCGCCGAGTGTTTGGGCAACACTGCAATCGGAAGCGATGCCTCGAGCGATGCTTGAGACTGTGTTTATACTGATCGCTCGTGTGCGCCGTTTACAAACGATCGGATTATGAACTTCTTTTTAATTTATTTTGAGGAAGCAATCGATTGATTGTTTCCGTATTGCTTTGTTCGCAGAAGCAATCTATTTATTTATTTATTATAGTAAATGTCTTCTTTGGTTTTGAAAAGTAACTAAAATTTCGGGGTTGACAATCGACAGCGTAAGTAGATTTTTCAAATTTTACGACAACTTATGGCGCAACTTTATTTTTCGCGCACTTTCGGCCGAATGGAATTCCGCGTACGTATTTCTGATGCGCATCGTAAGTAGGTTTACGGCGAAACCATGGCAAAACCGCAAGGTGCATTTTCAGCCGGAGCCATGACTTAGACGTGACCCGAGCGTGCGAAGTGTCTTTTATCACGGGGAGAAATCCTAGGAGACGCGGAATTGTAAATTTTACTCCGTTTTCGCGAGACATTTTTCATCCGGCCTAATACTTTCCAATTTTGTTTTTCTGACGTACACCCATTTTGCCTCTTGCTGTGCAAACATTTTCTTATTCTTAGTTCTGGCCTGTTTTTTTATCGGAATTCCTTTGCCCGGTGCTATCTTCGAAAATTATTTTCTTTTTTCTTATCGGATTTGCTGCGTGCGCGGGAAAAAAATTTTAAGAAGGAATAACGGGCAATCTGTGTGAAAAAAGTAGCGCGTATGAATTTGTGAACTGCCACTTTTAAACACCGACATCGATTAATCTGTTGTTAGAAGTTGATTGTTTCAGCTTAAAACTGGAAGATACGAGACACAAACTAGTTAATTCGACCGATTCATTGAGTTGAACTCATTTTTCCTCCTATATGACTAAGCAAAAACTACCTTCTTTTTTATCTATATATCCGTATATTTTTAAGAAATTAATATCTTCAAAAACTTTCACTTTCAACAAAAAAAGCGCAGCTTTTATCGTCAATCTAAATTAACGAGCTTGCGACATCGACATAACAAACCCGCGGCGAAAGTCCCGCGCGCACAATGCAATTGCGAGCTTCGTTTTTGCGAAAACAGCGTCAGCGTCAATCAGCGTCGCTCGAAAGTAAAACGTTTTTGTCTCTCCGGGGGGAAAAATTGCCGGCGCGCGCTCCTCCAAAGTCCGCCGATGAATTCCGCTATTGAGATATCATCAAACGCCTTTCACTTTCGGACCCGTCTCCGCGCTCTTTTCCCCCCGGAGCTCGTTGTGCTCCGCGTCTTATAATAACGCGAGAAAGAACTGCCCGCCGCGGGTTTCCCGGAAAATTGCGCTCTCGCGAAACCTTGAAATTAAAGGCGAAATTGCCGAGACGAAAAAGGCTTTGTGGAAACGTGTCTTGGATTTAATAACATTTTGCTGGTATTTTTTTTGTCGACGAAGCTGCCGAAGTGCGCTAAATGCGTTAATAAAAATTGTGCAAGGGCCAGTATAAAAAATTGTTTGTTGGAAGGAGTTTTTAATCGGAATAATTAAGTTAATGATTGAGAATCGGTTGCTTATTGTTTAATTACCGAATATTTCGTGCTTGATTGGCAAATACTTTTTTTAAATTTATGGATAGATATTGCAGCCCCTCTTTAAAAAATGATAATTGATTTCATACGAAATCACTACGTTTGTATACTTTTATTCTCATGCAGCAGTGTAACTATAATCTTTCGATGATTCAACAATTTTCCAACTAGTTGTTCTATCTAGATTGTTTGTCAAGGAAACAAAAATGTACCACTAATAGGTTTTCCAGTTAATGATAAGATCCCTACGTTATTTTCTTTTTTACTTATTTTAAAAGCACATCGTGACGTTTAATTAAATGATAGATGGACAAAACTGCGCTCAGTTTTTCCAATAAGATTGCCGGGCGAAAAATTGACGCGCTTCGTTTATCACCGAGTTTCAAATGCCATAGATACCATCATGCACTATTTGTGTTGAATTAAATATGACGTTCTCCAATTCTGCAAAGAGCATTTAATTAGTTTTTTAATATTTTATATTATTTTATTATTCTTGTTAGGTAATAAATATTGTCAAATTACCTATTAATATTTTCATTTTTATATTATAAACCAATTGTTTATATATCTTCAAATATAAAGTCTTTATTACTTCAGCAAACAAAATCATTTTGATTCTGATTTGAATGTTTGAAATAGCACACAACTCAGCACAAACATTCACAGTTTATCCGTTTTACGTTTAGCGTAAGCCGCGTGCATTTAATAGCTGTGAACACAGCAAACCTCAATAATTCATTGAAACACCGCTTAATCCACGCGATCGCCGTCTATAATCGCCGCGATGATAAGGACAAACGTCTGCAGACAATTAACTGCTTTATCTCCCATCTCTCGACGCTGTAACTTTAGCTACTTTAATTTTCGCAGACATTGCAAAACGCCTCGCATATACCCCCACCAGGGAATTTCCCAAAGCAAAAAAGTTGTCCGTTGTCGTACGCACATTTACGTAACGAGCGCATAATCAGCGAACAATTGCAACGTATTAATGTAAGCACATTGTAATTAAGTGTCCGCCGGTTGTCGCCAAATAATGTTAGCCTTATAGAAGAACAGACCCCGCGGAGTGCTATTTTCTCGGTTACCCAATCCTCCGCCGACGGCAAACGAGAAGTGTCCCGAGGCGTCGGCGCATCGATTTTTCTCAGCTCCTATAAATACCTTATTAATAAACGGCGAGAGCGTGTGATCTAGCGGACTGCGCGCCGGTAAACAGACGCAATGGGGCCTCGTCGAGCCTGACTCTTTTCTCTCGGGTGAGCACAGCGAGTGCATCGTGGCTCGAGAGCGGCGAGGTTCATTCATCGGTTTTATTCTTTTTTTCCCCGAGTTTTTGTTCGGTGACGTGTCTTTGTTGGAACCGCGAGGTTTAGTGGCTCTTGACGTGTGTACAGGGTAAATACGGCGTATTTTGAAATTTACATAAACATTGATGGTAGTTTTGCGGGGTTCAATTAACGCAGAGGATACTTCAATAAATGAAAATAAATTATTCTTATTGTGAATCACAAATGTTTTTTTTGTAGTTGTAGTACAAACTTTCCGATCATTTTTATATATGGTATTTTAAAAATTCGATTTTGACAATTTATATTGCTGCAATTTTAACGTAATTAAATATTCTACATAAATTCATTGTCATTTAAAAAAGAACTGCGTGTTATAAAAAAAACGTGACACTTCAACGTAACTTTCTTATCATAACTTGTATGCATAGATAAAACATTAAAAACTAATACTATTTATCACCGCGTTATCCGCACCTCATATCCACTACGAGCAGAAAAGAAATGCACACTGTGCTCGCCGGAATAAAAAATCATAATTGCCATTTAATTAATAGCGCAGCAGCGGAATTTATATTTTCAAACAAACACTCGCGGAATGCACGCACAAATATTATCCTGTCGACGTTTTCCGCTACCTCATCGCGTCGGTTTAATATTCTTTCTACTTAATTTACGAGCGATTCGTGTAAAAACGCAGCGTACAAAAAATATTTTTTTTTTTTCCTCTTTCGACACGATTCGCCAATTGTACAGCGCGGAGATTACAGGCTGCGCATATCTGTATACGCGGTACGCTAAAAAGCGGTGTAGCCGTTCGGTGCGTCCGCACTGTACTGACGTAACGACGCGTGTCAAAATTGCATTCGTCTCCGTCGGGCGAGCTTTGATGGGAGAGAAATTGCCACGACGATGTGTTGTAATTGCGGTGGGAAGAAGAGAAAGAAATGGGGAATACTCCGAGAGCCAAGGTTAGATAGCGTTTGCCAGCTGCGCGAGTACAATCGCCCGCTAATGGCGATAACAGCGCGCTTCGTATAGTTTTGGTGAATAATGTCGCTGTGCTTTATTTTATTGATTCGTTTTATAGTATGAATATTTTTAAGTTCCTCAGGCCTCTAAATCTTTTTGCTTACGACTGAGAGATCAAGAAAGTAGGGTAAAAAATGAATTTCTTTTGATACGAGCGTGTACCGAACAATTTTAATTCGTGTTGAATTGATAACATTTTGATCATTGTAAAATTAAATAGGGCAATCTACAATCTATGCATTTTAAAGTTACTATAAGACACTTTTGTTGTAAATACAAAAAGTGATCATCAATTATGCTAAACTACTTAATTAATTAGCACTATATTAGCTAATTAGCTAATGCAGCAACCATTAAATCTTGTTGTAATTATTCTAGCAAATAATCTAATTACATTAAAACAGTAGCTAACTACATACGCTGTTCACAAGTACATTTTTCTCTTTTCTCCACCTACTACAATTTTTTTACTTTGTTTAACAAAACATAACAAATAAGTCGCTTTACTAGTCTTCAACGCGTAATTACACTTGAACTACTTTTCCAAGTATATAGTAAAAAGTTTAAAAAGCTCCGTCCACCTACAAAACAGGTAATTGCCGATGCCGGTCGATCGACCGCTGCTTCACTGCCAAAAATATCCTTCGACCGGGCGCAGGAAATTAACGACGTGCGCGCAGAGTCGGCGTACAGGAATCGCGGAACGCCTCCGAATTAGAAATACGCGTGGCGGCGCGTCGCGCTCGCGATTATGCCGCGCGGCGGCGGCGACAAGGCCGCGACGTCGGGCCGCCGCGTACCAGCCGGTCGAATTGACAACGCGCGATGCGGGGGAGGCGGATTCGTCCGGGCGATTATTGCAAGACGGACGGCGGCGCGCGAAACGCGAGTCGGCCCGACGGTGTACACGGGATTTCATTCTCACGGGCGGTGGGTGTTGCGGTGGTGAGCGACGCTTTTAGGTACTTAATCGTTGCTGTTTTTAATTTGACTGAAGAAAGTTTGCTGTGCTGCAATTTTTAGCGTTTCTTTTTTTATATTTGTTGCGGGGAAGTAATGGGTTAGAAGGTTTGTACATTTTTATTAAAGCGCGCAGAAAATAGCGTGCTGTTTTTAGTGGAGCATTCGCGAAAATGATTAGGAAAGTGCGGAAGCTGAAGAAATTTGAAAAAATATGAGGAGGCGAAGAATTTCACTTGAGTGAATACAAGTCAATTTAAAATTAATTCTTAATTCTCCGTCGAACATTTTTTCAATTTTTAAACAAGAAGGAAACGTGTTAGCATACATTTTCTTAAAAATTACAAGTTTATTTTAAAAGATTCAAATTGTTTGTCATAAAAGCGTATGAAAATTTAATTTTCAGGCAAATGACAAAAGAGTTTAAAGAACAGAGAGTAGACAAGGAAAGACGAAAAAATAGTCTTGAGATCAGGAGAATTTGCTTACTTTTTGCTAGGAAGCAAAATGAATTTTTAGAATTTCATTCATTTTTCATTTCTGTTCGAGCCTGCTTTTTCTTAGTGGTTGTTTTTTTCCAACTGCGTTCTTTGCAGGGTTCATTTTAGCTCGAAAGTCTGCTCGCTATCAAGAGATAATGATTATACTCAACATTGCGCTGTTTTATTTCACTGTTTTAATGGACATTTTCTAGTTAATGAGTTGCATTTTTTTAAATTACGTTAGCTTCAATTTTTTAAATGAAAGATTAATTTATTTAAGCGACGAATACATCTCTAATTAAAAGTTGAAGTTTTTAATTCGAAAAAGTTGAAATCAAAATGTATATACTTTAGTGTTTTGAAAATTATTTTAAAGAATTGATCAACCTAAAAATCTACTTTTGATAAAAGCAACAACAGCTTTCAACATAAAATGCAATTTAATTAACAGATTGTTACTCATGTGTGATCTCTCTGAATTCTTCATTCTTTACTCATCAGGAAAATGGAGCTCTCGTGTAGCACCTTTTTTAGTTTAAAAACGTTCATTCCATTTCATACAAAAAGCATAAATGACATTATTATATGTTAAAAATATTAATTATTAAAAGAAATTTCGAGAAGATAAAATTTATTAATGAATATTTCAATCATTAAAATAAAATTAATGTAATGCAATTGAATTATGTTTTAAAGTTTCATAAAATTCAAGCAAATTGAAAATCTATACAACTTTCATACCGGTTCGATGAAAATAACTTTAATCTATAATTTTATTGAGTTTCCGGGTCTTTGTAATTGAATGAATTCACTTTCCTAACTGATCTCATCGGATTGCGGAGCATATGACCCAATTGACAGACAATTATTTTCATTAACCGCCGGGAAACGCAATTGTTTTGTAATAACATTATCAATTATTAAATAATATTCAAAGTTAAAAAAAGCTTTAACAAATAAATTTTATTATTCTCTTTCGAGTTTTGTTAGTTAACAAAAAAAAAAACATAAATTCCTATCTACTAAGACGTTTTACCAAAGTACAAGGAATTTTACTTATTTCTGTGCCGTAACAATACTATAATGCAGCTTGGCGCGTGCTTGAAATTCACGATACATCAGTCGCGGCAGCGAAGGCTCTAAAAAGAAGTCGGCGCACATGGTCCTACTTTCTAGACGAGCGCGAGAGCGCGTCCCACTATTTTCGACGCTGTTGCCTTTATCATGGATATAATTGGCAATTAAAGTTCGTTGACGCGAACGGAACTAACCGGGACGCACGAAGGTCAAGTCCGACTACAACTACGATTTCCTTTTCTCCCTCGTTTCCTCTCTTCCAGCCCTTCTATATCTTCGATCTCTACAACTTCTACATTTTCTTTTTCAGTTGCGAAGAAAAGAGAACTGTAACACTTAAATGTAATAAACGTAGTAGCAAAAAGAAGTTTATTTTATTTTATGTAATGCTAAATTAGAATGCTGTACCTTTATGAAAAATTGGAAAAATTATGATTAACGAATAAAAATTTTCGAAACACTGTCAAGCAAACGTTTCTCTATTTTTTTTAATTTTTTTATGATAAAAATTATTCTTACGGTTTTAAACTATATTATTTATATGAGTGATATACAATAAATCTTTTAAATTTATTTAAAATGTTAATCATACTTTCAAGCTTTCTTTCAGTTTACATAGCTATATAGTTAAGTTGTTCGTATCAGCAGACTATATACAAACTACTAACCAGTCCACCTATTTAGAATTTACTATGTAAATTTATCTGGTTTCAATAAATAAAAAAACATAATAAATCTTTAACTACAGCGTACGCTCGACTGCACGTTAAAATGGAGTCAGCGATTTGCAACCTCTATTCTCGAAATTCCCCTCGCGAACTTAAGTTTCCAGTTAAAGCAAAACTTGGCGGTGCGCATTCATTAGGTGCGCACACACGGGTACGAGGAAAAGCGGGCATCCGAAAACGACTCGTCCGCGTCGCGGTCGCGCGTCACTCCTCGTCTCTGCGTGCGCTGGAGCTAACGGTGCAGTGGAATTCAGTCGCGCGGGTGGATGTGTACGGATGGAGGAGCATCGAAGGGAAAATACACGTCCCGGGAATGCGTTACCGTCTCCTCCAGCGACACATGAGCGAAATCCCCTCTAGGACGTCCCACGGCCCTTAGCACAGCTGCCTGGAGATTTTACTCGTTTCAACGTAAAACTAATTTTGTTCGGCTTATCGGGAGTTTTATCGCGCGGAGTGATATAATTCAAACGAGAATTTAATCTTCGCGAAAAGCTTGGGCGTTATTATGATTGTTAGGAAAATGTTTTGCTGCGATTTTTTTATCCGCGTTCATTGATGAATGCACTTCCGTTTACTTTGAATCATATCGCGTAATTAAATTTAGATGTATATTTAGAAGGCTGGCGATGTTACGACTACTCGCGGAGAAACATAGGCTTTCAAAATAATTAAATCCGAGCTTAAACGTAAAACCTGCTGCAACAACGAAATCCTTTCAATTACGAAAATTACGTACGTTCCTGTTTTAAATAAAGATATTTAATGTTACTAGAAATCATCAGTTGTGACCGGAATTTGATAAAAGTATTTAGATTTTGAATCTAATTTTGTCAGGCTTAATGAAATGAAAGATTAACATTTTTTTATCATCATAATTAAAAAGTTTGAAAAAATATGATTACTTTCAATATCAATTACATTTTTCTGCTACAAATTAAAAAAAGTCTTTATACGCGTATTTAAGAAGCTAAAAATACTTTATGAAACCAGTAAGAGAAAAATAAAAAGGAACTTCATTTGCTGCTTCAGATATGGGAGTTGGTCGACAGCAAAACGGGCTACTTAACCAGGAGCGGGCTCTACAAGGGACTGGCGCTAGTGGCCTTGGCGCAGCAGGGAAAACAGCCGAGCGACAAACTCTTGGAAAATACGGAATCTCAAGGTAATTACACCTTTCTCAAGTAGTATTCCGCATCTTTTTCATTCGTTTTAAACGGACGCTTGATGAACCTCCTTTTTCTTACATCGAAATTAAATTTTTTCCTTCTCCCTTCCTATTCAATTTCGTTGCTTCAAATTACAAAAAAGTCCTGCAGATGGGTTGGAAAAACATCTTAAATTACTCGAGTTCTTCAGCTTTCTGGGCTCACGTTAATAGCCGGCTTTTTTCATTTAGTATTTTAAGTTATTTCTGAAACAAAAACAAATTATTTATTTATGTACATTAAGAAAAAGGTAAAAATACGTACCTATATAAAAATGATTCTTAAGTGTACAATATAACTACCTTCTCAAATCAATTTCAAATCTTGAATCAAACATCTATTTCTCCGTTGAAACTTGCAATTTTTTCGAAAAGAAAGCGTAACTTGAATATCCGCAGAATCGGACTTCCATCGGATCATCTCCGGCGAAGTTGGTAAGGCGCGTAACAGGTGTGTACTCGGTGCGTCGACCGTCTGTGCTTTCTTGCGATTACGCTAATCTTCTCTCGCGGCAGCGAAGCGTCGCGGTACGTAGGGTCGTCGTTGTCGACCGCCGGATTGTAGGCACCCCCGAGCCATTGTCCCTTGTTTGCAAATCGCATGGGATTCCCGCGTTTAACGACGGTCGCCGCAGCCGCAAAATTTGTACGTCGACTTTACCGATGGTTATTTTTAGCGTGGGATCTGCGTTGAACTGCCTGGAAAAATAGGACGTAAAATGAAGTGTATTCTTGAAACTCACTTTAGTGAGGTCAGTTAAAAAGCGCGAATTTTGTGTATCTTGCGTGATAAGAGTTTTCAAAAAAGTAATTTCATTTTTTTCTTTATAAGTTAAAAGAAATGCTTTAAGTAACTTTAAATGAGGATATAATAAAAATGTGAAACTTTATTCAATGAACGACAGTTCCTTTCTTCTGATAAGGTACTATTTCTTGCAGCGTTGCCAGTAATTTTACATAAACTTTTTATAACAATCCAACTTCGTTAGATCCTTTGAATTAATTGGGAAAAGTTCGAGGAGCGCTCAAAGGGAAATGCAAGTTCTAATGCAAAAAATAAACACTACACAAAGAAATCGACGAAAGTTCAATTATTCATTCGAGTTAATTAACGAAGTTTCTTTAATTAACGTAAACTTTTTTTTCCTGCAGAATTGCCGGTGCCGAGGCTGGGCGATCTGGCCGAAGTGACTTTGCTTGCGCAGCGTTTGCAAAGGGGTTTCAATCCCTCGAAGCTGAATCTTTCCTATACGGACATCTGTAATTTGGACACGATCGAGGTCAATCTCGTTCCCGAGAAAAAAGGCATTTTCCTTAAACACGTCGAATACCAGGTCACGAGTAAGGTACGAACAAGCTTATCTTTGTTTATTATTTTTTTTCTCGATTTTCCAGCTCTTTATGGACAATTTGACTGTTTTAATTAAAATTTCAATTTCTCTTGACTATACTGTATACACATAATCCAAGATTTTCAAAATTCGATTATGATGTTTTTAAAGAACACTCAGACACTTGATTAAATTTTTAATTGCTTTTTCAGAGGTTTAATTCCATAGTCTACAGGCGGTACAACGATTTCGTTTCGTTACATGAGCTACTCTTGGCGAGATTCCCCTACAGGCTAATACCAAAACTGCCACCAAAGAAAATAGTCGGAGGTAATGAAACTTCCAATCTAAAATTTATTAATAGTCTATTTAAAACAAAAAAAGAAAAAAACTTACATTGTATTCACTGGTTTCCTATTCAATGAATAGACATTTACTTATTTCATTAAATTCATCAAAAGACCTGTAAAAGATTAAGACCTTTAATATAAGACCAATTATTTTATATGAGTATATTATGTATACCTAAATGCTTTTACTTATAATTTCTAAGCAATATTTAATCATTGCAAAAAAAATCAATAAATAAAAAAATCGAAAAAATACGAACTAATCTGACTACCTTGAGCAGCGGACTCGCAATTCCTGGAGGAGAGGCGGCGCTCGCTGCTGCGCTTCCTGACGCTGATAGCGCGCCACCCGGTGGTGTGCGAGGACCCGATAGTGCAGTTCTTCTTCACGTACACGGGCGAGGAGACGCAGCACAAGATCCGCGAGACGTTCCGCCGGGTGCCGGACGAGTTCGCCACGTCGGAGCTGTCGAGCCGCGCCAAGGAGCTCGTGCCGCCGGAGAATCTCACCGAGTACGGCAATGCCCGCGACCAGATACGCGTCATCCTCCACGGCATCTCCAGGCTGAAGAACATCGCCGACTCGCTGGCCCTCAGGTCGCACAGCTACGCCTTGGACATGGCCGAGCTCGGCTCGCAGCTCAACAGCCTGGCGAACGAGGCGCACGTCACCAGCTCCTGGGCCACCGGCGGCTCCACCATCTGGCAGGACATGAAGAAGGGCTTTCATATCATTTCCAAGTGAGTTTTCGCGGTCACTGAGAAGCGTGAGTTTTTTTTGTGGTAATAAATAGCTTCGTGGTAAATGAAATACTTTTGTTGAAGCTACGCTTGTTTCAAATTTTGTTTGATTATGTCTCTAATTCCTTGCTTTTTAGTGTTTTTGTGAGGATCATACATATAAGCAGGTCAAAATATGAATGAATAAATGAAAAATCACTATAACGAATATTAAAGAATAATATTCTTTTTTAAAAAATAATTGATAAAATTTAATTTTTTAAATTTCTTTAAAATGAATGTGGATCCAAAAGTTTTAATATTAGTCATTTATATTATTACAAGTGATACCGTAAATTGGAGCTTTGATATCACTAGCTACTTTGTTATTCATTCTTGTTATTAAAAGCCTTTTCTTGTACCTTTCCTGTGTATTTATGAATATGACTGGTGGTGTCTCACTGACATTGCCCAGCTGGTAATTTGTGGCTACAACATATAATAATAAAATTAATTTTAAATTCAACTTTAAATTTTAAATATAAATTAATTTTCAACATCTTAATCAAAAGCTTTATCAAATTCGCTTCTTAATTAAAAAATTCACTTAATAATTGATATAAGTAAATCTGCCTCTAAATAAATCTTTTGAAATGTAATATTCTTTTTGTTTTACCATCAAAACTAAATCAACCATTCTAAAAGACATAAATGAGTCAACAGCTTTAAGTAGTCACCATTAGCAATTCTATTAGCATCAAATCGAAGTTCCAAGAATGCAAATTTTTATCGATTGAATTAAAAATTACGATTTCAATTCTGTGCATTCCTTTCCTAGTATTGATTCAATTAATTTTAAATCTATTCGTACTTGATTTATCAGGGAATTCGACTTGCTCTCATCGAGAGCATTGCATCAAGCAGTAAGAGAAGAGACGACGGTCTGCGAAAGGCTGAATCTACTTTTGGACCTTCTGGTAGCGCACAGAACGTTGTGCGAGAGGCACGAGCGTGGCGTCAGCGCCGACCACCAGCGAGCCTTGTCCACTATGCTGAACCTGAAAAAACGCCAGATGCAAGGAGTCATTCGCGGCACTGATGTAAAGTATAATGGAAGAAATTTCTCGTAACATTTAAATGAATTACAATGAATAATATTAGACAATCGTAAAAATGATTGCCTATCGTTGTAGAATTTTAAAATAATCACTTTTTTTAAATTTAACACTGGAATTAATCCATTAACTTAGTTTTTTAAAATTGATTACTTAAACTCGATTTCTAATTCATATTAAAAACTACAAGTTAAATCTGAAATTCTTAATTGCAAATCTGCATTGCATCAATGATTGAAATTAATATTAATTTTGACGTAATTAAAAAAATTAAATAAATACTTTGCAGACTGACACAGTGGAACATTTGGAAAACAGGATGGTCGCTCAAGAATCCGTGATCGCCAACATCGAATTGCGAAATCACTTTT
Organism: Eurytoma adleriae; assembly: GCA_900480045.1. Classification (NCBI taxonomy): domain Eukaryota; kingdom Metazoa; phylum Arthropoda; class Insecta; order Hymenoptera; family Eurytomidae; genus Eurytoma; species Eurytoma adleriae. The sequence continues at coordinate 66,030 of UXGC01000064.1, read as the reverse complement.
CCCTTCACTGCCTTCACATGGAGACGCAACTGGTTCACGCGCACTTAGAGATCTTGGCTACCGTTTTACAAAGCCTCGTTAGTGTACAAATCCACGGCCACTCCGAGGTTCGCACCAATCAATCTAATCAAATTTTTTTTTAATGTTTTTTTTGTTTTATATAACACGTACGTATGTTAAATTTTCATTTTATATTATGATACCTGTTTGTTTTAGTTGGCAGAAGTTTGGAGGTCAATTGAGCCAACGATAACGAAATGTTTACCTGAAAAGTCGACGACAGGTGGTTCAAATGGCGTCTCGTAGCGATGGGACGGTTACCATTTTCCACTAATGATTACATCATTTATCAGTAGAAAATAAGATGAATATATTAATTTATAATTATAAGAAAACTTATAAGAGTTATTTTTCTCAATGTACAGATTTTTTATATTAAAAAAGAAATTTAAGATGCAATTAGAATTGTTTCTATAAGAATGAAGTGTTTACCTTATACAGAAAAGCTTCATTATTTAAACAATTGTGCCTGGTGGCTGGGGTCCTGGGATTTGGAAATAAGAGATCATAAAAGGTATATAATTTTCGAAGAAAATCACTTGTTTCATTTACTTTATTCTGTATTAAATTAAAAAATATTGCAATCTATTTTTTAAATCAATAGATCAGCAGGTAAACCGAAAAGCTGAAAATAAAAGTTATTACTGTAAATAATCTTACTAAACAATATTTTTTGTAAACAGCTACCAGTTGAGCTTTTATATGTATGTACATATTATAAATCGAAAATAAAAACGTAATACCTACTTAAAAGAAAAAAAAGGCGGCAAAACTTTTCGACTTACAAGTAGAAATAATATAAACTTTAAGTTTTATTAATTGGTAATTAAATAAGTATCTTATTTTTAGAATTATACACTTTGTTAGTGGCTGTTCAGAAATCCAAGTTTGAATTATTCTTCACTTGATCTCGCAGATCGTCCCTAAAAGCGAAAAAATTTAATATTAATTTTTCTTCTTTTATCTAATTTGTAATATTTACAAATTATACTTGAATACATTACGTTAGTCTTCTAAAGACTAAACTAATACTTGTTAATTGCTAAAAATCTTTGAAAATAACAAAGAATTAATTATACCTAAATAAAATGTACCGCATCCAACAATCCGAATAATTTTGCAAATGTCCTTACTTATGCATAGCATTCTAAAGACACAAATAGTCTTCCGTTTAAATTAAATAGCTCAATGATGAAGAATTAGTTATTGTATATTTATAATCTGAAACATAGTAAAAAAGATAAAATTAATAAATTGTACTGTAATGAATTTATAAACCTATAGTTGATATTTTTAAAATATTTGTAAGAGTTATTTAATTTTATTTACTTTAGAATTTTAGCTATCAAAGTACAAGCCATTGTAAAGCCTGAGCATAGATCATGTTAGGAAACATCTTCCTCTGACTAAATTACTGACTAAGGAACATCTTCTTCTGACAAAATTTTCTTTTAATAGGTCCCATCTGATCAGTACAATGTTGTTTGTATTAACTTTATTAATATAGTCGGGTACAGACTTTTTAAAGCTTTTCATGCTAAGCGCTTATATGCAGCATTGCTTTTATTAGTAATTTCAGACCAACGATTCTTTACTGTTTGAGAAGAATTGCCTCCAACTTGGTGGTTCATTTTTACTCATCATTTTCTTTTCTTTGGCATCTATCATTTATATTTAATTTTTGATTACCATAATTATATCTTACTCTATTTTCTTTAGATACATCCCTATTCCAATACCTGATTTCTTTTACATCTCTACTGTGATCCATTATACTTCTATCCTCATACTGGGACCTTCTGTAATGTTCTAGAACATTTACAAATTTACATTAGTAAAAATTTGAAATAAGAATGTTTGATACTTATATTTAACGAATATTTGAAATCGCGGTTCGAAAAACTGGAGCAGAACAAGTCATTTTTCTTCTTGCTTAGTTATCGACACCAGGTACAAGCGGTTGCCGGCTGCTGTTTTTATGAATCTTAGATCTAACCTATAAAATCATGCGTGCCCTCCATGCCCTTCTGCATGAAAGGTGGAACTCTCAAGAGACAATGACTCGAGTCATGCTTCGACCATATATACATGTATCGTATGGTCGAAGGCCGTAGGCTTGAGAGTTGATCAGTCCATCGTCCATGTATACATATCCAAGGCTGAAGGGCACACCGCACTCACACATCCATCCGTAAAAGCAGCACACTCATATAGTTCAGTCTCGATCTCTGTTGGTATAGTGGTTGACGGGCATGGAGGGGGTAGAGAGGCTCGATGCCAGGCGAGCGTGTCGGAAAAAAACGGCAATAACCGAGCGAGCTCTCGTGCGAGCCGCATAGGTTATGCGCGTGAGCGAGCTTACAGTCAGTAGTCGAGGCGGCGCAGCAGTGGTGTTTTGTTGCTCTTTGTGTACATACACGGCCGAGGGAAGGCACGAAGGATACCGACGAGGAAGGCGACTACGGGTCCCCGAGCTCCCCAATCTCGTGCGCCTGCACGTCACCCTGCTCGCCGTTTCCCCCCTCGGCCCTCCCTCCCTCCTTCTCGCTCCCTCCATCTCCTTTTTTTTCGGTGCGCACGTTACGAAAGCCAAGCACACAGACATGCCCTCAGTGCTCTCCTCGCATTCGTAAAATGGCCGCGGCTCCATCGTAACCTCAGACGGCCCGCCGTTGACTACCTCGACAGCGAGTCCAGCCGCAGAGCGCTTCCCCCGGGAGGCGCGCGACGGGAGTATCCGGGAGAGCGGGATATTCGCACACCTCGCAACCCCCTAACCTCACTTTCTCTCGCGCAACCCCTGCGTGCGACAGTACCTTTCTCCGTTGTGTCGCATATATACACGTACCTAACCTAAGCTCGGGCCTGTGTACACACGTATATATGCGTGCATCTGCCGTCTCTCTCGGTCAAGTGCAAAACAAGCCTCGAGAGCGCGCACACACTCCAGACACGTGTGTAAGTGTGTACGAGCAACGTCGCAACAGCAGCCAGCAGCAGCAGCAGTGCCAGCAGCGGAGGCGAGTGAGTACAGAGCAGCCCAGTGTGTCGCGTGCGCGAGGAGCCGTGCCGACGAGGAAGGGAGGTGTTCTCGCTCGTCCGGGTTCTTGCAGGCCACGCGCACGTATATTCCGTCGACGCGCGCCGCCAGAGACGACGCACAGCACGGGCTAATATATACACTGCTGGCGTTGCGCGTGCCGTGCCGTCGTGCGAGTGAGACTGTGTGTGCGCGAGTGAGAAGTCGGGAGAATCGCCCGGAGACAGAAGAGCCATGAGCGAGGACAGGAGCGACGAGGACTCGATAATGGACCTCTGGTACTCGAACTGGGAGCAGCAGTGCGTCGAGGCCATCGAGACCGAGCCCGACTACGAGGGACAGCTGCAGGGCGAGAAGGAGCTCTACTCGCAGCAGATATGGTCGAGCTTTCAGACGACCGCCACCGCCATCGCTCAGCTCTACAAAGGCGAGTCCCAACGTGTTCTCTTTTTTTCTTATTTTATAATCTTTTGCTTTTTGCCTTTCTTTCTGTACACTTATTTCGTTTCACGCAGAGACGCGGCCTCGTGGTTTATTGTTTCTTCACCAGGCTCTTCGGTGCCTCTCTGCTGACTCGACTGCACCTCAGTATCTGGAGTATTTGCTAATGTGCTGATAGTCGAGTGTACGATAGTGCTTCTTTGGACACTTGTACTTGCTTCGCTTAGCAATGATCTTCAACTTTTGTTACTATAATCTTTACATTGTTCATTTAAGAATTGGTCTTCGGGAACACAGACATTTTTTATCATACTTTGCAGAAATTTGCTTTACCAGTCATGTTAGGTTGGGTCGTGATGTTCTTCAGTTTTTCTTGCATCAATAGACTACTGCGAGAATGAATTTTTTAGTTTTGCAGTTGTATCGATACATTTCTGTTCAAGTAATTTTCTAATTTCAAATCTTATTGACAAATTTCTTCTCAAATCTGTTCTCAAGAATTTAGAGACATGTAAAATGTTTTCAAATAATAATAAGTAATTCGATCTGAATTTTTGTTACTATTAGTTCCTAATGAGTTATAAATAGTAAACTAATTTTGTTAGTTGACTTTTTTTTAAGTTTTAACATTATGTCATTGTCATTGAGTAATTTCATGCTACGCATTGCCTTAAATATTCACGTTAGGTTGGGTTCTATCTTTCCTCTATAAAAGGAAAGACTCATTAAATGTTTGTCATACACAATTGCTTGAATATCAGCAATAATTTTATTTTGTTATTTAACAATGCTGAATATTTGATTTTTTCTGTATAAAATTAGTTCAAAATATTTAAATCATTGAAATAATACAAATAATTCAATAATAAGTTTTATGTATTATAATCTATTGAAAAATATCGTTTGTCACCACAAAAATAATAATCGGTGTTTATCACTGATCATGTGGTTACACTTTAATCTAAAAAATTATATCGATAGAATTAGATATCTCAAAGAAACTATTGTTCTATTTAGAATTACATATTTTTATTAAAGAAGTATTCCATTCTAAAATATTAGTATATACTTTTAATGAATAACATATTATAAGTTACATTGCTTAATCTATATTACATATTATTAAAAATGACTATCAGTTCTACTTTTTTAACGGAAGAGTTTAAAATTCCTAAAGTAATTACAACAATTAAAAAGTAAAATTAAACATTTAAAAAGTAGAATTTTCTATTCATTTAAATGTGGTTTTTAACGCAGTATTTGCTTTTACAATATAATTGTTCACATTTATAATTGTTCATTATTTGCATAATTGTGTTAATCACAATAAAGATAATAAAAGTTAGATAATTAATTTGTTTATTAAATAAAATACTGTCAATACTAATTTATAATATTTTTTATGACTATTCATTATATAATATGCATTCTGCAGTAATAAATATAATTCTTTTTGAAAATTTTTTAGTTTAAGAAAAAATGCTACTGTAATTAAACAATATGTACAATTTTTATGTTTCAAAAATGCAAATATTAACTTATTCCTGGGTACAATGAGTTAAAAATAGTGAATAAACATTCTCATAAATTCAATGACAAGATCAAATTGTGTTATCTTAATGTCTGTATCTAGTTAGAATTTTAGATAGCTTCTGTTCTTTATCTAATTTTTATTTTTGATTTACAGCAGGCTAGTTTGGTTAGGTTTCTTTGTCTAGTTTTGCTTTTACATTCATTTTATTATCATTACTGATTATTTAAAAACAAAATAAATCTAAAGTTTCTTTCGATCTATTATTATTGTTTAAAACATTTTACAAGCACTCTAAAGAAAGCATTTACAGAGGCATACTCAATGTTTGCCACGTTCAACTTTGCTAAATACAGTGTAAAGTTACTGTCATGTTAGTACATAATGCAAGCAAAACTTTGGAATAAAATTAAACTAACTTTGGAATGCTATTTCAGAACATTTTTTCCTTGTGCTATGTGCATACTATGTGCACACAATTCAGTTTTAATCCGAATGTCCCGTTAAATGTAATTTCTATATAATTTATTATTTATCCATTACTGCATTGACATAATTTGATTTCTATTAAAATCAATTATTAATTTATATAAATTATTTATATGTATAAATTTTTTAAAGTAAATTAATTTAAATATAATTTTGTTTATATAACCTTTTTTAATTGTTCTTTAATTTAAAATCAAAGATTTTGTTAAATTAAAATTACTAAATTATTAGTAAACAAATGAAAAATGATTAATATTCTAAATAATCTATTATCAGCGACGAAATGTTTGATTATCTAATTAGTGTTCCTCTTTCATCACTTCGAAAAATATTGCATATATAGAGCCAAGTATTGCGCGACGGAAGAAAGCATAACAGAACAAAGCGGAGCCATCCGCCCACGAGGAAACGTCAGCCTCCCAATTTCCCCAACCAGCTTCCAAGATTAGACGCTTATATACCCCGTAAAAAAAGAATCGCAAAAACAAAGCCAACCAGTCCGCCAGATGTTTTCCTTCGCAGTTCTCGCCTCAACAAGTCGTTCGCTCCGTCACTTTTCTAATTCGCAACGCAATCGGCTTCGAATTAATTAGCATCCCTCGCCGCGCGAGTCAACAAATTCACGCTCGATCGCGCCTCCTCTCACGGAATCCTCGATAAAGCGCGCCCATTAAAGGTCACGATCGGCCGGTCCCCGCGCGACGCTCGCCTCTAATCGGTCAAACTCCCCGGCGCGATAAGCCGCCTCGCACCCACTGCTCCTCCTCCGCGCGGCAACGAAAAATCCGGGGGGGCGAGAAAAATCGGAAAGCGAAAGCCCGATCGCCTCGGACCCGTTTCGATCTGCTTCTTTCTCCGCGCGCGCGTCCTCGGCCGCGCATCGCCTTCTTTTTATCGCGCGTGTGCAAGTGTGCGCGCCGCCGGGCGTTTTCTCTCCTCTCCTCGCGCGCGCGGACTCTCCGCGTCTTGCCATTTTGCTCGACATCCATTTTCTCGTCCGAGCGCCGAGTGTGTGCGTTCGCACACGAAGAGGAAGGAGGCTGGGCGGAGCGCGCGCTCGCCGGCGAAATAGCACGGCCCCGATGCCGCGCTTCCTCGGGGGCCGCCTGCACTACGCCGGAGATCTATTTTCACGGGACTTTCGTTCTTTCTCTCTAGGTGTGGTGCAATAAGTACCTGCCGTTTTCTTTTTTTTTACGCTCGCGGCTCGGTTTCTTTCGTTTTTCGTTTTCGATCGGCTGGATTTTTCTGCTGAATGAATTCCAACGTTTCTGGTTTTTCTCTGATTAGTGAAGTAATGCTGAAAGCTGCGCAATAGCTATCGAAGTTTAGTTTTTCTAATTTTTCGTGAAAATGAAGGTAGAAAATTCTGTAGGGTACATTTAAATTTTAAGTTTCTTATTTGAATCTTAAAAGCTTAAAATTTGAAAGAGATATTTCAATGAAAAGACATTTAAAAATAATTTTAACGAAGTGCCTTTCAAATTTTTGTATTTTTAATTTTACGTACTTACTTTTACTAATGAATAACATTTTGCACGTGTATCATCAAATGTCATAATTAAAATCAATAATTAAAATTTTGAATTTAAACTTTTTATAGGATTCCATACCCTAATATAGTAATATAGGCTTTTCTCCTAAGCACCCTGATATATTAGTGCAATTGTAAAACAATCATCTCTAATTGCATAATAATTAATCACCGACGCTCTCATTGAACTGAGCAGCGAGTGTCATTGTCGCATGAAACGTGAATACCTCGGGAAATTCATTGAGCATTATCGAACGGGAGGTCAAACTGGTTGGCTTACGCGAAAGGCAAAACAATGACAATAACGAGCATCCCAGCGTAAAGCCGATAAATTTGCAACAATCGAGCCTTCGTGGACTAATTAAGGTCGGCTTTTCGAGACGCCGGGAGCCCCAAGCATGTACGTCGCACGCGCGCAGCCGCGAAATGCCGAGAATTCGGTCAGTCTCGCGCGCGTCGCAATGCGTGCATATATACACACACGCGGATCTCGGTTCCGGCTGCGGTCCCTTTACAATCGGAAACCGCTTCTTTGTCTCCGTCCCTTGCCTCCTCTCCCCACCCCTATGCACACTCCCCCACCGTGCGAGGAGACACAAAGACGCGCGATGGTGTATCGATCAGTCGGCCAGTGGACTAACGCACACCCCCCTTTTGACTTTGCAGATCGCTCGCAGGGCACGTCCTTCTGGTCGCCCTTCCAGACGGCCGCGGGCACAGTCACCTCGCTCTTCAAAGGTGAGTATCCTTTACGCACTTGGGCTAGTACCGCGAACTGGGAGAGACGAGAGAGAAAGATTGAGTAAGCGAGAGTGAGAGAGACGGTCGAAACCACGGCCACCTGCACCTTTTTTCCCTTGGCTCCTTCGAGATGCAGCTCCTTTTTCCCCGTCGACTACCTGCGAGAGGCCTTTTATAGCTTTAACCCCGAGAGAACGAGACGTATAGGACCGTCCGTCCGATCCCTTTTGCTGGTACCTAAACGCTAACTTCGTCTAACGATTCTACCTGAAGGTAGAACTTCCTTTGTCCCTTTTTTTTTTGAAGATTTTTTTTGGATTTTGGATTCAATGGTAACGACGCACTGTTAATAAAAATGCAGCATTGAAAGTAGTTTTTTTTAATAATTTTTGTACGGTTTGTTATTTATAGTTTAGTCGGTTTATTTAAATAAAATAAACAATGAAAGATAATGTTATGTGCAATAGATAAATGTCACAATAATGCATAGATAAATATGTGACAAAGAGTAATGACGGAATAAATTGCGCAGATACGTTACTGGGTTAGGAATTATTGTTTTCATTCAAATTGATGACACAAAAACTGAATCATCATCGGTGGTGACGGCGTAGTAACGGAAATCGAAACTGTTTCTCCATTGTGCAACCATTTTTTCAGTTATTTTAATCTAGTTTTTTCTTAACATCTCGCGCAATAAGTCGAGTCTTGTAAATATTCCTTTCTAAAAATTCACACGTAACAATTGCGATAATTTCATAAATCTTAAAGCAAACTTGAACAATTCTTCACCTTCATTAAAAAATATCTAGAAAAGAAGTAATTACGCACAATGTCTACAATTTTTAATTATCATTCCCAATAAATTCGCTACGTCCACTCAACCCGAATCGCCGGTAACCTCGTCTCCGCGCGTTTGCAAAAAAAAAGTCGCAAAGTCACAGCGACGCTCTCTTTCAGCGCGTCGCTGAAACGAGGCGTCGGGAGCAGCATTCGTACAAGGTGGATCGCTGCCTAGTCGAAGCCCCGACACGGTCGCTCCGCGCGCTCTGGCATCCATCAAAATTCCAGCGCGCCGGGGTGAAGGAACCTCTCGGGGCGCTAGCCTCGCGCGCGCGACGAGGTAGCAGCAGTCCTATCCCGGGGGCCGACGAGATTCCGGCGTCGAGCCCTTCCTTCCCTTTTTCTCCCTTTCTCCTGGCGAGCACGCGAGCGCCGCCCGCGTGCGCAGCTACTACTACTACTACTACACTACGGAGCTACGCGCGAGCGCCAACAGCTGACCGGCCGCGCGAAGGTCAGCTGTTCGGCGGAGCGCGCGTGTTGTTGCGCGCTATATAGGCTGCTACCTGCGGTTGGGACCCTCCTTTTATCGCGAATCTCCCGTGATTTAAGTATGTTAAGGATGACCAATTTTCAGGTGTTTTCATTTTGGGGTGAAGATTTTTTAAACCTGCGGTTAAAGCATCCATTGAATTGGTCAGCGGGTTGACGAGAGTGGAGAAAATTAAGTTCTTAACATCGCGCCCTTTATTTTAGAATTTCGCAAATAATTAGTAATTTTTTCAAAACAATTTTTTTCACAATTTTTTTATTGTGAATTAAATTATTAATTAAAATTCTTATTAGTTAGATAAACTGAACTCATTTTTAGTAAATTATTTGTGCATTTAACTTTTTTCATTATTTGTAAAAGAAAACTTACTTAACTATTAGCTATGACAATTGTAAATATTTTATTTAAAAAAAATAAACGAATGTTTCTCAAAACTATTTGCGACGCATTGCAGAAATGCGAATGACAGTTAATCAAGCGAAAAATTATAACGAGCGAGCGTAGACGCAATGAAAAATTATCGTGACATTTACCTATTAGCGTTGATTGACCAACCAAGCGTCCAATGAAACGGTAATGACCTTAAGCACTAACCTACGCCCGCTACAATAGCGTCGTGCTCCGTTATTTTTAAGTCCGATCGCCCTAACGCCTCGGCACACAAGCCGTGAGCAAACTTCCCGAATCCTTGCAACAACGCGATATAAGTTTTCGGAGGGGTGGGGGGAGTGCTTACCCGAACTGTTTAACTTCATGAAACTTTGATCGTTTTCCCGCAGAGTCAGCCAATGGGATCCGACGGTGCAGCGAGCTGGGCGTCGAGGCCGGCAAGCAGAAGCGCAGCAAAGAGATCATGAACTGGGCGAGGAAGAAGAGGCGCATGATACGCAGGGAAGATCTACTGGCGTATCTCGCTGGCAAGCCACCGCCTCCCAGACCACATTCGCACAGGTAATCCTCTTTGCCCGTAAACATTTTATACGTATTTTTATTCTTTTTCTAGCGAATTAAAGAAAATGTCAGATCTTTCGCTGTTTTGTCGCGCATGTTATATTCAAGCGGATGTACATGCGTTTTGGTATTAATAATCAACAGCTTTTCAAGTGTTGCAATAAGTATTTTCAAATTTCAGTAAAAGATTTTATGAGAATTAATAAAAAATGTAAATTACAAATTTTCAGAAGTTCTCCAAAACCTCGTATGATGGTGTGTGGATCACCACCTTCACAAAGTCCAACAGCAAGTATGGTAGTGTCTTCGACACCGCCACCTGGTAGTGATCCAGATCCAGAACTGCACACGTTTAGGGAAGCCATCGCACTTTCTGGTATGCTACTTCAAGTTTTCCGAAAAATTTTACAAAAATTGAGAAAGATTTCATTGTCAATTAAAATTTAAGAAAAACTTCTAAAAAGTAAGAATTGAATGATTTACTTATTGAATGATTTTCAGGCTCGCCAATGTCCCGGCGCACAGGCGGTCGGCAGACCGAGCTCTCGGCGTTTATAAGCAGTGAGTTCGCCCGGCATCACAAGCGGCCGGCGTCTCACGACGTCGACATGGGCTCACCCACGCATAAACGAACACGCTTCATGTAACAGTGCGCGAAGCGTTGTACAAAAGTAGCCACCAACTGTACCGAGCTCGTCACCCCTTCACTCTCTTTTGTTCCCTACATAAAGATTTAATTAACACAATAAACGAAAAGAATGCGCGCCGTAGCTATTCGTGACGCGCGTCGGAGCCCACGAAGCACGATATTTTCCAGCCCGTAGGTGAATAAAAAAATAAAATGCGCGCGCGCGAGAATACGATGATATGCACACTAGAGGAACAGAGAGTGCGCGTGCGTTCGCGTGAGTGTGCGTGTGCATCCGCCGCGAGTGTGCGTGAGAGAGCGCAAGGGAGGAGGAAAAGAGGAGAGCATGTTCGATCGACGGCGCATTGCTTCGGCATTTCGTGCATTAATTTGACGCACCACTGCTGCCGCTCGGGTTTTTTCGCTGTTGACTCTTTAAGCTACCAAAGAAACTCCAATGGATCTCTGTATTCAAGAATATGCGGACGCAGGTACCAGGGCACCTTTTGTTACTTTGAAATCGGAAACTACAGGACAGTTTCTCAATTTAAAATCTAAATTCGCGTTTATCGATACTCATTAAGTTTTTATACATTGTGTTGTATATGTGGCGTTTGAGTATTGCAATCAGTAAATTATTTTCAAGAAAATTAAATTATAAAATGTAGTTACTATTAGATTGATTCCAAATATCATTTTGTTCGCGTTTAAAGTTGCGTATGTTAAAATAACTACTTTTCGATGTATATTTTCAAATAACCAAGGTGTTCGTGTGTCTGCGATAAACTATTAGCGACATTTTAACATTATTGAGAGGTAGAAGGCCAAGGATTCAGAGACTGCTCGAAGAGCAATATTTTATATTTTTGTGAGTTTTTGTATCAAGTAACGAAACAAATATCTGAAAAAAATACACGTGATTGTGTCGTCTTCGAGCAGTTTGTTGAATGAGCGACCCGTTTTTGACGTGCTTATAGCGCGATCGCGCTCGAGAATTATGTTTCGAGAGCGATTCCGCAGAGTTTCCTTCTACCTCTCTTTGCGCATGTGCTCGGAAGGCATGAAATGCATCGACGTCGCTTCGGACGTGCTCGAATACCGTTAAAAGTGCCGATAACACAAGGGATATCCATGGTTGTGTCATAGATGAGAATTTTGTATGCGAGATATCATAGATCTGCGACGCGACTAATTGTTTAGTGATGTCGCCTGGCAGCGTAGTGACAAGCCGTTTCTGTAAGTCTGTTTCTTTGATGGAGCTTGCCATACAATAAATTTAGATTAATTCTTTCATTTGAGTAATGTTTTGATAAGTATATAAAAATTGTGATTTTTTGTGTTGTATTATTATAATTATATTTTGTACTAGAACAAAATTACAAAGTATTTGTTAATAAATATTCTAATTTAAATAAATGATTGAAAATTATAGCTAAGTAAATTTTATTCTTTATCTAATGTTAAAGTTTTAGTAGTGATCATTTGTATATTCTTATAGAAATAAATTTTGAATTATTATAATTCGCGTCATTCAGGAAAAAAAAGAAAAAAATGTGTGCTAATTAACTGTATTTTGCTATTATATAACTTGAAAGTGATATGAGTATGTTGTTCCATCAATAATTAAGAGAAAGACTTTTGCTCCGCTGCGAGGCGATATCGGGCAGGAAAACGCCGATCTTGTAATTGGAAATATTTTTGAGTATATTTACACCTCGCGCGTCATGACGCGCGCAGAGGACGTAAGGTTTTTTCATTAAAATACGAGAGTGGTCGTGTAAGAAAGTCTTTTACTATTAATTTTCAACAATGCTGAAACGAACGAAATAAAAAGGAATCGCTGCCCTTGCTTATTCTAACTATTGTTACATTTTGATTATTTGATTATAGTGAATTGTTATTTTGATATCTTTACTTATTAAAGTAATGAAATCGTTTTTTTACAATATTAAGTTGCCAAGGAATGACTAAAATTACTGTAGCGAAGAGAATTAAAAAAATTCAAAAAAAATTAATTATTAAGACAAGACGTAGCAAATGGGAATTTTTTAAAAAAATGTTTCCAGAAAAGAAATTAATAGTAATTTTGAGACTACTAAAAATTGATAATGAAATCTAAAAAATATACAGTAAGTTTAAAAAATGCATGTAAAAATTATAAATTTTGATTAATTTAATAATAAATTAAAGAATGGTTATGAAAATTTTCAGCTTTTGTACAACCTTTACAGTTACCTTTTGAAACATTTGGAAAAACTTATTTCATACTTTTCAGAGTTTATTATCAATGGTCATTAAATAATCGCGTCTTTAAGAAACCGTTTTTAGTACTAGAGAGGGTCAAGATATTTGTCGGTGCCGTGTAATTATACGAACATTTATAGGGAATGAAAACTTTTGTTGATATAACTGTGTATCTATATTAAGCAAGAGTGATTACACGCCAATAAGAATACACAATTTTAACACAATGTAGCATAATTAATTGAATGAACCCAGTCGAATGCGAAGGAACTGATCCATAATCCTGAGATTAGAGTCTTCGCCAAACAGTTTGCGTCTCATGTGCAATCTCCGTAGAAATTTGAAGTAAGCGAAAGGAAAGCACGAGCTCTGTTAATTTTCTTTTAACGCAGATGCGATCAAGGGCAAGCTTGCACCGCTCAACCAAGTACACGGCTCAATCGACTAACTCATTTTGTTTGCTGGTTTTTTGTCACTTGTATCTCAATTCCGATGCAAGTCGTGGAATTCAAAATTCGTCAAGAGCCATAATCCACAAAACAAACGTAAGCAGCCAACCATAATAAGCACGATTGCTTCTCGTTTTGCAATTAATCGAATATGTAATTATGTACATGATAAACAAAAAAGAGTATAAACATATTTTCCTTTCGTAGGCTATTATAAATATACTATAATGTAACGATGAGTCGGTGATTTGTAGTAATTAAGAGGAGACCCGAGGCGAAAAAAATGAGATTTTCATGTTTTCTTCTTTCTCTTCGTCAAAAAGCGTCGTTTTTTTGGAAGCGCCTTCGAGGAAAGCTCGCAGCAATAGAAATCTCAAAGAATCGGTGCTTTTTGGGGCTGAAAAGAGTATAAATATTTCCTGTTCGCTCGGTTATCTTCTCGGGACTGGATGAGGACGAACGCGGTTCATTGAAGGTCGGTGTGAATAAAAGTGAGGGCTGTTCTCCGTATACATATGATATATTTTTAAAACGCAGCATCTGAATAATTTGAAACGAACTTAAGCTAAATTAATCTTTTTATTACTTATTGGTGTAGTTTCTCGATGAGCGTAGATTCGTCTTTCCGCAGATTATACATACGCATACGGCTAGACACACAAACGCAAGTAGCTAATTGACATACGTGGATATCGAAGCGTCGACTTTTTTTTCGTTTCGACTGATTCCACATAAGAAAAGGGAACGAATAGCGATAAAAAATGAATTATTAATTGCAAAAAACAATTTCTCATCTAACAACACCGAAACATATTCTTTCCTCAAAAATAGAGATAGGTAAACAAATCAAATCTTGAAAGTAAAACGTAGTTGAACCGAAACGCGTGATTACTTATTTCGTTTCTAATAAAAAAAATACTAAATTGAAAAGTGGAAGTGGTTTCTGCAATTAACAATTTGAATGTACATTGCGGGATGCATCCGCACAAAAATACAGTGGTAGCTTATAAGTGTCATTCGTCAGCTTAGGTTTCATGCCGCGATGAAGCTGAATTCGTCATGAAAAAGTGTATTTTCATTGTAACTGCTTTCTTTTTCCTCTTTAGCGTAAAGTTGCGAGCTCGTTGAAAAAAAATCTATCAAGGCAGATTGTATAGGGTACTCTTATTTTCACTCTACGAAGTAGGTCTCGTAAGTAAGGTTTTTCATGAACATTTATTCGTATTATTCGGACTCGCAGTCCCGTGTTGTTGTAAACTGTAATTTATCTAATTTTAATTTGTACAAAAAAAGCAACAAAATATACAAATAAAAAAAGACACAAAAAAAAAAACAACTTGACAACCACATTATTTGCTCAAGTGCCTCTACATTTGTAGCTTTGATAAAAATTTTCAACAGGATCGCGACGTCGAGCGAATCAAATAGCGAATCACGCGAGATCTTTTTCCATTATTCTTTTAGTACTTCTATCAAGTCATCGACGATTCATATGGGTTTTACTTAAGTTCAAATCGTGTCGAAGTTAGTAGAGCGAAAGATTCTAATAGATAGCGGAAGAATAGCTTTGCTCGACTCCTCAAAGACCAGCCCGCAAAATACCTTCGTTGAGTTTTCATTTGTTCTGTTGTAAATCTTGCGTATTTAAGCGCGCGGTTGCCGAAGGCGAGCAACAGTTGTTGTTCAGTTGTAAATATAGTTTACGACACTAATAATATCAAATAATAATATAATTTTAGGGAGTAACTAATATTAATATCACCTTTAATATCGACTACTAGATATCTGAATAGCTTTAATTATATTTATCAAAAAGGTTAATCGAGAATAAAACAAAAAAGGATTTTAAAAAAACTCCATTCCCTTTGGCCGCTGTAGAACTTGGAGAAACGTGCGAGTCGCCAATTGTCGGACGGACCACTTTTTCGAATTTGAAACAAAAAAAAAACTATTGTTCGGATGCGTTACAAATATTTTCTTTTACTTTACTTTTTTCAATAGGTAATAATTAAAATAGATAGAAAAAACCGAAGATGCCATACTTAGGATTTACACCTCTTAGAAAGAAGTGACTGAATTCGTTGATGTCAATTAATCACTGGCTTCTGCATATTCGCATAAAACTAAATTCTTAAAAATTGCGAATCGTCCTAATTATGGTAGTTTTAGGTTCGACATTTTCCTTTACATCGTTCACCTAGTAATTTAATAAAAAAAAGTGTTCTTGTTTAGATTAATAAAAAAAATTTTAGAGTTAAGTATGTTTTCTTTTGGATCATTTTTAGTTGCTGAATAAATAAATAAAAAAAAAGACTTCATTGTAGCTTGTGATTAATAACGTTAGCACACTTTGTTTTGTAAGTAACGTTTGTTTTCTGATGCGCGCGTACATTTGCCAAAAGTGGAATGTCGAAAAGAAGCGTCTTTTGTTCGTTTTAAGAGCTTCCAAAAGAATGCGACGAATATTTTAAGCGATTCGAAAAGCACGGAGCCTTCACATTTTATTTTGTACGTCCACGAATTGTAAATTTGCGAACTCTTTCGTGAAGCGCTTTATTTTTTGTCGGCGATTCTCAGCCTTGATTATCGATTTCTCAAGGCTTTGTTACGGAAGAAGCGTTTTAAATTATCGGAAAATACTGGTAAAACTTAACAGATACATATATAACTGCACTCACCTCACCTCATCAATTATTTATTGTCAAATCATGAATTATTGAAAATATTACTTTGATTGTAAATCGAAATGATATTGTACTTGAGCAAAGAAATATTAAAGCGCAATGTAAATTAATTACAGAAAGTATTTTTCGATAATTGGCTAAGAACAAAGAATCTTATTGAGGCGATAGCTGTTTTTATTTAATTTATTAATTTTAATTTTTTATTGGTAATTTATGAGTTACCGTTAATTGATTCAACTCCTGTTCACTGCTATTTATTAATTTTTTTCATATGATATGTAAAGTACTTTTTTGTGTAACATAATTCGCTTACGACTGGAGAATTAGTGTTTGAAAGGCGGTGCATAATGTCATTGAAAGCGACGACATTAAAACAGATCAAGCATCAACAACAAATGACCTTGCAAAAGTGATCATACTATTAGGTATAATAGTTATTTAAAAAATATAAAAATTAATTAAAAGTAATATTTTCTAAATGAAAAAAAACTTACGTTCATCAGCGCATACACATAATGTTCAGCAATATGAAGTATATCAAACTTACTATATTTTTTGATTTAAGTTAAAATAGGCATTTTATTAAATGTATTTGTGTAAATAAATATTTTTGAAAAATCTAAAACAGATGTTTTACTTTCATTTTGTAGCGATCCCTCAAATTTGCCAACTCAAAGTGTATACAAATATCTGAATTACCGATATTTCATAAACTGCAATTTTTATGATTAAAAAATAGAACTTGATGTTTAAATAATCAAAATGATGATAACATAGTCTTGATCTCTTAAAATTTACATATTTACTGTATCACAAATCATGCCACATTACATAAGAGATATATATATAAATCTGCCATCTCTAAATCTTGTCTCGGTCAGGGAGTCTGCAAAGAATTTTAAGAACAGGAAGTTAAATGAATGATTAAAATAAAAAATGTTTATGTAAAATTAATTTAATAGTAGAGTATATGAATATTTACAGTGTCTTTCATTCTTACCATGTAACCATTACTCTCGCAAAAAAAATTTGTCGTACGTTATAAACATTATCGCATTGTTTTTTTTCTTTTTGCTAAAATAAATATTACTTCATACAAAAACGCGACGCAACGTAAGTCGAAAAGTTGCAAGACTATTTTATATAGTACCATTCGTTTTTTAATTCGCACGCTTATAAAAGCACCCACTTAGGATTTTTCGACGTAAATTATTCATGTCACTATTTATTTTTGACTTTTAGATCAATTCACTTACGAAATACAATATTTGCACCCTGTTCGTTTTAACGCATTTTACATACATATCACAAAATCAATCGATACTACATAAATTCAATTTCTTCCTCGATGTCTCGGCATGAATAAAATACTAAAGGAAGGTATACATTTTGGGCAAGACTTTGAAATATTTAGAGGAAGACTATTTTTATAATCTTCATTTGCAATAATAAAATAATGTTCCAGGAAGAATCGATTAAATAATCATCGTATTTATAAACAAAAAAACAATTTCACGAGACACATCGCACATCTATACATTCACTTGCCAGGTGTACACTTGATCCACACTCGATCGAGTATATATATATATCAAAAAGTTCATGAATCTCGATACCGAAGACGCACACAGCACCGCTCGCTTTCGATTCACACGCGCGCACTCATCGATCGCCGCCTCGAATTGGATTTGGACCGCGGCCTTTCACAAGAGGTACACCGGCACCGCTCGAGGGGGTCGACGGTCGAGGCCTCACAATTTGATGTCCTCGATGACGGCCTCGTGCGTCTCGAGGGCCTTTTTACGGCTGGCGATCGCGTGGAGCAGCTTCCGCCTGGGGCCCAGCGGCAACTTCAGCGCCGCAATATCCGACTCGGTCAACAGCATCAGGGCCTCAAGGTCGATCTGCTCGGCCTCGAGGGTCGAGTGGATCGACGACAGGTTGTTCGCTACCAGGAATCGCTGAAGGGGCGTCCACTCCTCGTCCGTCTCCTCCTCTTCTGGAATTTCGGAAAACTCATTAAATCGTTGGTCGCACATTTTTTTTATTACTTTTTTTGTGAGATAAAGTTTAATTAAGGATTTTTGAGGGAAGAAGATGGTCGGTATTAAAATTACGCGATAATTAAGCATTTTTTTTCTTATGAGGTATCGATTCCAGGTCACGTCCTCGAATAATTAAGCATTAAAGTGGATTTGTAAAAATATTCCTTATTGATTCAAAATTTGTAGTTATCCTGGTAGAAAATTAATCATAAATTAGTTAATTTATGATCAATCGCCTTCTTTATTGACCAGTTATGGTCCATTTATGGTGAATTTTCTACCAGGGGATTTAAAAACTTAAAAAAATATATTCAGCGACTAATTATCTGAAAAATTATGAAAACAAACATAATCAATCGTCGCAACCAAACAAAAATTTTCGAATGGGCCGCGTAGGAACATAACAATCCCGATCGCGTTAATTAAGGAAGCGTCGCGCGAGCGGCCGTGAAAGAAAAAAAACCGCGGCAAAATAAAAAGAGTCGGAACAAAGGCGCGCGAGCATCGGAAGCGCAGACGGGACGATAAGAACAATGCGGGTGCAGAGAAGAGGGGGTTCCCCCTTTCGCGCGACAGAGACGGACTTATATCGAGCGACGCGATAAAAAAGAAGGGGAGGAGGGGGAGGGAAGAGGTACTGTCCGGCCTTTAGAAATCGGGTGCGCTCCGCCGTACCGGAAAGCAAGTCATCGTCCCACATGCTCTGCCTGCGCGCGAGGCTTCCGGCGCTCCCTATGCTGATCTCCTCGTTGTGCCCGTTGCCGTTTCGCGACGGGGGATGCTGCTGGTGCTGGGAGTCGCCGTTGCTCGGCGACGAGCCGTTCGTCCTCGGGTACAGGTGGTCGCCGTTCGCGTCCCGGTGGATCTCCACCTGGGTCACCGGCAGGTTGTCCAGCGTCGCCGCGATCTGGAATTTGATGAGAGGCTTTAGATAAGAGAGATCGAAAAGATAGGGAGGCTGTGGAGTGGGAAAAAGAGGCTCGTTGAGTTTTTTAGATCGAGCGATAGGGACGGGAGGTGGCAAATGATGCTCATTGATTTTTCACTAGCGGGGAGATTATCTTTTATCGGAGAGGTGATAGGTGATGGAGGTTAAATGTTATAAGAATTTTTGGCGCGCTTTTTGTAATGAAATGTAGATGCATTCATTTTTTTAATTATTTTCGAGGAACATTTATGCAGGAAAGGTTTTTACGCTTTTGAAAGTACAATCCGTTTTAAATATTAATGTTTAAATTGAGAAAATGTACAAAAATTGGATTTGATCTCAATCGCACTTTATTTAATGTTAAAATTATTTCCTTCAAAAAGATGTTTTTTAACCGTCCATTTCTGATTTATGTATAAAATAAATTATATAACACTGCTCACGATGACATCAAAATTAAAGTTTATTCTAAATATCTATGAAATAAAATTAAGTGAGCAGTTAAATAAAGGCCCGTTTAACATTTAAAAATTATCAAAGTTTCTACACCTGCTCGTACTCGACGAGAAAAAAAAAGTCATTGCACATGACAGACTGCCTGAACTCCCTAAAACAACTTTTAAACCCACGTTCGTACGAAAATTACAAATAATATTACCATCAATCCCCCCGAAAAAAGCGCAACTCACTAAAACTCCTCGTGACTTGGCGTTAATCCAGGAAAACTTTGGGTAACATCCACCGCGGCAAAAGCGTCGACCGGTTAAAAAGAGCCGCGATATCGGCCCGACACCCCGGCAACTCGGCCGGGAGTAATCGCGCGGAGCGCGACTTTCGCCGCTGCCCTTTCGCGGGCGTGTACACTCGCTCATCGGCGAGCGGGGCCCTGGACCAAAACGAACGCGACGGAGGAGCGAAAGGAAGTCGAGCGGAAAAAATAAGAGGAGGAGAGGCAGGAGGAGGAGGCGAGCGGCGGCGTTTTTCCTTCGGGTCGCACGATCGCCTTGGGTGCTCTGTGTACACTACGCTGCGCCTCGCTCCGCGGAGGTTCGACGCCTCCTCCCGCCGTTGCACTTGAACGCTATTACCGCGATGTTTTCCCGGGAAACGTTCGAGCCGACGGTGTCCCTGTAGTTTCTTTTTTTTTCCCGCGGACTGCGATTTTTAATGGCGCAATGAAACAGGGGATAAAGGTTGGAATTCGGTTGGTAGTTTGGGAATTTTTATTTTGCGCGATGACTTTGTGGCTTTTCTTTTCTCGGGTAGCGGTTGCGAGGTACACGTTGTAATTGCAGTCAATTATTGTACCCGTGTTTTTAATGAAATGACGCTTATAGGCGAATTTTGGTGAATTTTCAGAGTAATTCGATATTATTATGTAATTTTAAAAATTGTTTAAAACGTTTCTTTAAAATTTTAAAAACAATTAAATAAAAAGTGCTTCGCTAGTCGTACATCATCTTAAAAATGTTATTTTTATTTTTACGACGCTTTCATGTTTCGAGCCACTTTGTAGTATGTAACATACTTTACACTTGACTTCTCCATTCATCACTGTTCTCTTGACATTTAAAAACAAATTTTGGAAGGTAAAGTTTAGTGCGAAATATGAATTTAGTTAAGAACAAAAGACGTTCAAAGTAGTTTAATGCTTGTCTGACCAGTGAATATAAAAAGAATAGAACAATTTCAAAGTTAAAACTGATGCGTCATACTTTTTACATCCTGTCAACGTATTTGATTTCCCTGACAAAGCTTAACTTTTCAGGTGACTCGTTTTACGACTTTTCTACGTCTTACATGTAGCTTAGAAATTTATGATAGGTATATAATAAAATAGGATCAATGTAAAGTTATAAAAAATATTGCAAAAACATCTACTTTTATGAGTATGTAGTACAATTTTTTTATACTGCACATAAAACGAAAATACATACAATGGAGTTTTCATTCTGCATCAGTAAAGTCTTTCGTCTCGTGAAACATCGTTTCTAAAAAATATCTGAATTCCATTTTCGACGCCCCGTAAAGTTCACCACATATCACGAACAAACCTCCCCTTCCAGCTCATCACCCATCGAACTCGCTAATCCGCGTTTAACAAAAACAACAAAAAATAAAATAAAAAAGTAAATCAAGCGCATTAAACGTACCGATCGCCTGAAGGCGACGGATCCAAATCCGGGCCGGTTGAATATGCTGGCGGGCTCCTGCAGCTGGAGCGCGGCCTCCCGGCGCTGCATCTGCTCGACGACGCTGGCGCGCTCCACCTCGTCCTCGTCCGCCTCGTCCTCCTCCTCGTCCTCCTCGAGGCACCGGTCGCCCAGGAGGTCGGGCGTGCTGCGCGCCCGGCTCAGCGTGCCCCACACGTCGGAGATGCGCCCCCGGCGCAGCACCACCGGCTGCTGGTTGTGCGGCTGGTTGGACGTCAGTGTGCCCGCGTCGTACGTGCCCACGTACATCACCTCCGAGTCGCGGCGCAGGCCCGTCAGGCTGCGCACCGACTTTTTGCCGTCCACCTCGATCTGCCGGTGTGAAAAGACAGCGTTTTAGATCACACTGTGGGTAAAATCAGTTTTCATTTCGAAAACGACAGGTGAATCTTTTTTTTGGTTGATTATTTTTGCATATACGTTATTAAGAACTGTTTCATTGTTAAGACCCGTGAATTTATTTGTAGTTTAATTATTTTTGAAGTTTTTTAAAGAAAATTATACTTTTAAGTTAAACTTTACTTTTGCGCCTATCTATTGTATACTCATATTGTAAAAGTGGAATTTGTCCGTAAAACTTTAAATAAATAAAGACGTAAAATTAAATTGTAATTTATACGGACTTATTAAAGTAGGCTTGCAATATGAGTGAATATTTTTTCCTGGCAATTTTTTCTGCTATATTTTACTGGGGTGCAAAATCGCTAGGAGGTACTGAAGTGCACAGTTCTGTTCACCCAGAGTGACAGTTTCATTACTTCGAATTTGATGAAAATTTTTTCTGAAATATCCGTAAAGTGATTAAAAAGTATGTTTTAGACGCGATCCTATCGAATTTCTATTTTTGTAAGTCTCATTCATATCCATCAGATCGAGGTGAAACGCTTTTTTTTTAAATGGCTTACAAGCTGGTGGAAGTTAAGGTGTGATGATTGTTGTAAGATAAACTGTATGCTTGTAAAAAATGATTTTATGATATTAGGACATGAAAAGATATTCATGTATATGTTGTTATTTATTATAACGACTAATAATCGATGTTTCTATAATTAATCAAGCCTCGAGTGTTTGTATGCTGTTATTAATTGATCGTCTTCAAGAAAGATATTTGAAACAATTATTTTTCCTGTTTACGTTTAAACATTTCATTCTGTATGTAAATTTTCTTAAATACTGATTAATTTGCGATAAAACATTTGTAATCATGAAACACAAAGAAAAAAATCTTTTCCTTTAAATTAAAAATACGCGTAATTTTCTTAAATATCATCGAGCTAAATCTTCAATTCACTAATACGAGTGATATTTTTCTCTTTATTACCATTTATAAAAGACTATAATAAACTTTTAAACAAACTACACAACTATTTATGCAAAAAAATCTGCAAGAAAACTTAGTGCATCCTGCAGCGATAAATAAAAAAGGCTTATCTCCCAATCCCCGCGAAATCATCCGTGAAAAGTCGTTAAGTCGAGGCAGCCGCTCTCGGCGTGGCGATAATTTAAAAGGGCCCCGTCGAAGGGCCGCGATAAGGCCCCGGGAGGGGGGGGGGATAGGGGCGCGGCGGAATGCCGCTCCGGGGAGGACTCACCTCGACGACCTTGAAGTCGTCGACGGCCCGGCGGGCGAGGGCCTTGCGCCCGACGGCGCTGCCGTGGCGCTTCGTCGCCGTGCCCACGATGTCGCTGTACGTCGGCGACGGCTTCAGCCGGCCCTTGAACGTCGCCAGGTGCGGCCGCACGCCGTTCACGTCGCTCACCGCCTTCAGCAGCTTCTTCTGCTCCTTCTCGGCGCGCGACTCTATCACCTTCTGCCGCTTCACGTACTCCTTCAGTCTGCGGGACGAAATTTGGACGGTTTAGTCAACATTTTTAGGTGGAATTTTAGATAGTTTCATTTTTGGAAATATGCGCATCAAGTAGTTAGAAGAAAAAACGACTTTGTCAGCGATAGGAGAGAATGTTAGTGCATACTTTTTATAAATAAATAACGATGAGGGTTTGATGATGATCAAGAACTTTATTTTCGAGAGTAAAAAGGAGGTGGCTAAAAAAATTGTATCTACTCTTAAGCTATTTTCATTTTCAATAACATCTTCAGAATATTCAGATTTAAAATTTAATCATACGAGTTATTAAAAATGTACACAGCTTACAATATTTAAAAATCGGATATTCTAGTTATCTTCTCTTCTACTGTAAACAAGTAAACAAATTTTACGTAATTGCTCTGTAATTAATTTATAATTAAGTAGAAAAAAATAAAAGCAAAAATGTTTATCGCTGGTAATTACGAAGATAAATTATGACTCGTTGTACTACAAAAAGAAAGACTAACATAATTGTGCCCCGCGATAACTCATTGCGCAAGTCCAAGTTCGAAATTCCCTCCCCGGCTCTCAACGCAAAAAGCTTATAAATCACTCATAACCCCTCGACGAACAAGAGAATAAAAGGAAATCTCGGCGCGGAACGTGAATTTTCGTTTCGCCGCAGTTCGCCCCCACACTGCGGATGGAAAATAAAAGCGAACAGCTCGTACATTAACTGGATTCCGGACGCGAACGAAGAGAGAGAAAGAGCGAGAAGAGAGAGAGAGAGATGATCCCTTTGAAACCACAGCAAGAAAAGACTCGCGAATCTCGGCAAAGCGCATCACTTAATCCCTCCCCTCCCTTCTGATATTGTATCGGCCTTACTGCGGAGTCCCTATCTTTATTTTCATCGTCATCGAGCCGGGACAAATCAGAGGAATCGGGTAAAGAATACAGACGGCGTACTGCCGAGTCGCTCCTTTTTTCCTCCATCCATTTTTCCGGTATCCTCGAGGCGGGTAGTGCTCTCCGGCTACAATGGCACAGACGAGTTTAGGGGCTGCTTTATGAAAGTCTGCACTTGAAAAATGTTTTGCTCGAGGTAAACCTATTACGGCTTCTCTCATCGTCTCGTATCGGGGGGCTCGCCTTAAAAGGGATTCTGTTCGGAAGGTATTTGATGTATGCTCGCTATCTGCGCCGGGAGTCGTGCCAGTCAAACGGGAGAGTTTTACTGCTCCGGTGAATCAGACTAAGTGCTGAATTTTCTCCGAGCGGATAATTCATTTTGTTGCTGTTGTTGTTGTTCATTTTATGGGATCGAGGAAATATCGCGAGTCGCGATTGATAAATTTGGAAGATTAATGATTAATTCGAGAAACCTGCTTAGCTGGCACTTCTATATGATAGATATTTTGATATGCCCCGAAGATTTCTACTTCAAAATTTTATGCAAAGAGTAAAAAAGAATATAAAGATAGAAGTATTTTTCAGATAAAAATGTTATTTGCTGTATTGAGCAACTAAGCACAGAAATTGGCACATTACCTGCAATTGCATTACGATTAAAATTTTTTATTCTTATTGCACGTCGCAATCGGCCGTAAAAAAAATTAAAATGCAACCATTTATAATCTTTTATCCTTACGGCGACCGCGAAAAATGCAGGCTTCCAAGTAGCTAATCTCGCGGTTGCTTCTGCGATTTACTCTATCATATTCTTTTGTTCCGCAGATAGCGTTGTCTATTTTCAGTAGCTCAACCGTGCGCTTTGTTATCGAGAAGCGAATTTCTTTTTTAAATCCACAATGCCCGCGATTCATCATCCAAACCCATTGTTATTATCAGTCGATGAAAAATGCATTAACCAACGGTTAACGTTGCACTTCGCGCCAAAATACCCCACCGTCCGTAAAAAAACCAAGTGTGCAAAGGTAAAAAAAAAAAAAAATTTTCGCACATTAATAACAATAACAGAATAATTCCCAAACGTGCCATTCCGCACTGTCGCTCGCTCAGCTAACCACCGAAGAATTTTTCCCCGCAACGCGCGCATTCAGCCATTCACTCTCACCCGTGGGGGGAGCCCACTAAAAAGCGTATCATACACGCCGGCAGGCGCGCCGAAAAAATCCCGAGCATTTCGCGCGCGCGCGTTTCACCGAGCAGCCGGCGCACCGCGCGAGTAGCATAATAGTCGCGCCGGCAAACGAGGCACTTTCATTTCGGTTTGCATTCCGCGCACCGCCACCCGTGCACGTGCACACCTTCGTACTCGCTCGTGTGTGCATGCACTTGTACACGAAGCTTTATAGTCGTGCGCAGGGGGCTCACCTCTTCTCGGCGTCCTTCTCCGCCTTCTCCTTCATCATGCGGCTCTTCTTGCGGTTGTTGAGCTCCTGGTCGGCCTGGGCGATGTCGAGGAACTGGAGGATGCGCTCGCGGCCGTTTATCGCGGCGAGCTCGCGCGCCGAGTGCCGGTCGATGTCCAGCGACCAGATGTTGCAGCCGAACTTCACCAGGAAGCGCACGCAGAGCTCGTGACCCCGGGCCGACGACAGGTGCAGCGCCGTGTTGCCGAAGTAGTCCGCCTTGTCTGGGTCGCCGCTGGTGCGCAGAAATAACGAGTTATTATTGGAGATTCGATCGCTTTGTTTTCAGAGGAGAGGAGCGCGAATTATGCATCGAGGCCTTCCGCGCGGTGTACAATTTTTAGGGATTAAAGGGACTGGGAACGCTGCGATGTAAATGAATTTTATTAAAGAGGCGACGCTTAAAGCGGCTCTGAAACTGTGGTTCAGATGAAGGTGTTAAATTTCTTTTATTTAGAGAATCTAATAAAATAGTATTCTTTGATGTAGTTTTTGATCAGTTCTATTTTTAGTTGAATAATTGTATTGGTAACTAATTTTATTATAATGGTTATATAGAAACCTTGAATTACAACACTATTTTTAAATAAAATATGGTAAGGATTGATACCTAAGTTGCCAGGTCAAATGATGATCAATGGTTTGAATTATAACTTTTCCTATTTTCATTATATATTATGAACGCCACGAGTTGACTTCATCAGAATAAATATATGTTATTATAGTATTTATGAAAACTTCAGCAATTCATTTTCAATCCTATGAAATTATCGATTATTTGCTGTTTTGTAAAATTTTAACAAAAGCATATTAAACGGTCTACAAATGTTTTTCACTTGATATTTGAATACTGGGTCAAATTTAAAATTGTATCACTGAAATTATAAGCTACGCAGTTCTTAATTTAATTTTCGTTAAAGATCTATACATTTCCATTTTTTAAAGCATCCATTAAAATTATGATGTCGTAAACGAGATGAGATCAATTAAAAAAGATCAAAAATGAAAATATTACTGTTGACCTAAAAATTATCAGAATCATACATTTTCCATTTTATTCGTAGTGCAGTTGTTTCAGCGTTACCGCGGCTCTGCATTACGGAAGTTTAATTTACTTGAATTCCTGTTTTAAAAATTCAAAACGTGTAGTATACAGTACTTTAATTGGTAGTAACAGACGATTAAGTAAGCTCATATTTTTTTACGCTCACTTTTCTTTAATGTATACGTTCGCCGCGATTCCGTTTCTTTTTCTTTTTTGTCTCGTTGCAAGCTGTTTTATACACTTTCTGGATAGTTATGAAAAGCGCGCGATAACACATTTGAATAAAATTTTTATCTAAAACAGCGAACGGCTATTCCTATACAAGTCAAGTTGTAATCGGGAAACTTTTATTTCGATAGCGCATTTATATAAACTGCAAGTTCTGCTAAAAGCAATTAGTTAAGATTATCTAAGAGAGGCATGAAAACGCGAACAGATTTATAAATAAATCATTTTTAATCTTTAAATCTAAATTATATCACGTGCAATTTAGCCTACGTAATTACACGTAAGCATATTTATTTTATAAATACAGTTTTCCCGCGCGCACTTTTTATAAATACTGAGCTTACGATCAATTTGCAAGCGTAATAAAGTAGCACATGTTTTTTAAAAAAAAAAGTGCAATTTTTTTTTTGTTAAAAAAGTATGATAAACATCGGTAATTCAGTTACTTTGTTATTCCTGCCCATCTCTTTTAATATCGTCGCACGTTTGAATAATCCAGCTAATTGCCCATCGATCCACGTCCCAAGATAAACTCGTGTCTGATTGCTACACCCGCGCTCGTCAAATTAAACCAGTCGCCGATCGATCGATGCGATTTTATCGCGAGGTTGCAAAATCGATATATAGGCCCTAATCATTTAGCGACTAATCACGATTACGCAAATGCGAGCGCGAACATTTTCCAGCGCCTTTCAACTGTAACTATACCAGCAGAAAAACTCACGAGCTCTCGGGCAAAAAAGAGTCGAGGCACTCGAGAAACTACTCGATACCAGTGTCGAAACTCAAAAACCGGCGCGAGCGATGTGTATCTGTACAGAAAAAAAATTGGGCCTTCGCGCGGCGTGCATTGGGAGCGGGCGAGCAAGTGGACGGTGGAAGGTGGAATAGGTGTATCCTGGTGCGGCGGCTGCCGCTTCCGGTCACGCCAAGAGTCAGCGGCGCGTTGCGAGGCTCGCGCTTCGCCCCGTAATGCATTTCTCCCTCCCCCTACCTCATTATCATTATTCGTTTCTATTTATTCCTCTAGCTGTTGTTTTATTCCGCGGCTCGCCCCGCGCGCCTCTTTTCCTTTTTTTAATAATCCGCCGCGTATACCGTAAACGCCTCGCGTGCGCGGGGGAAGGGGAGGGGGCGCCGGAGCTCGGTGCGGGTGAAAACGAGCGAACGCGGAAGGAAGGAAGAGGGAGCTAGAACGCGTGGACGTGCCATTTTCAGGGGCTTCGATAGCAGGTGACGATTAATTGCCCCCCCCGCGTTGTCGGTCGGGATGTTTCAAGGGGCCGATGAAAGATCGATCCGCTTTTTTGCTCGCGATAATGGGCGTGCGTGGAGGTGACGTTGTTCGAATTGTCACGCTCCGCTCCGTTTTATTTTGAAACGCGAGCGGAATGTGAGTGATGTGAAAATTTGATACAGGATATGTCAATAGGATTGTTCGTAAAGTTTATCGATATTTATTGATTTACGGCGAGGAGAATATATTTTGATATGATTTGGAAAGGTATGTATTGGTAAAAAGGTAATAATTCAATTTTTAATTTTAATGATTTCTGCGCGCGTTACTTCCAATTAATTTTCAGGATTTGATTTGTTGAAAGTTGCTAATGAATCATACTTGGAACAACCGTTAATTTAACGCAATTATTTCACTGCATAATTACGTTTTAATATTCATTAAGGAAATAGCACAGTACGTATTAGATTAAATGTTTACTTTTCTAGTATCATGTGTGCATGTTGGATTGAAATTTCCATATAGATTAGAGCGGAGTTCGGCGTTTTCGTTATGTCACTTTATAATGTTTTGGAGGGGGACAGTTACATGTCGTACATAAGAGCATAAATAAAACTCTGCATTTACGTACTTAGTCGATTTTATGTTTTGTCGCGATTGTAATAAAATTTTGATCCAAATAATTTAATCCTTAGATTACTTTAATCACAGTGTTTCCTGGTTTTATCAAATGATTGATGGGATCAACTGGTCTTTCAAAATGTCTGATATCTTCGTGAAAAAAAGATAACACTGTCTGCTCCAATTTTCTGCTTGACAACAACTTAATTTGTAATTGCAATTTTACTAATGTACAAGATAATAAAATTATATATATTGATTTTTTATCAACAAAGTATCGAAAATAATTATCAATACTAGATTACATCTACAAAGCTTGTCACAGATTTTGATTGAGTAAGTTATTAAGCTTAGTAAAAGATCTTAAATTTGAAAATGATCAAAACTTGATTGGATCCGGTAATAGTTTTGCAAGTGGATTTACATTTTGAATTTGATTCCGAGGTAGCTTTAGTAAGCTGCGGGCAAACTTATAAGACGGTTTACTTTGCTTAACGCGGAATAACATTTGGGATCATTACGCTAAAGTTTGGTAAAAGTTTGAACATTTTAAAGCTATCCCAAACTCCGAGTAAACAAAGTTACTCGCTAGTCAAATATCTCGCTTTTCTCCTTTTTTCTAAAGCGCCGACACTTTACATACGAAGCTGAAAGAGTTATACCATGGTTAACGACCCGGAAGAAACAGTCCTTGACGTCGCTTCAGATAAACTACATCCTTTAATAACACCTCGCTGAAGCTCTGTTTTTTCTCTCTTTCAATTTTCTAGCGCCGGAAAACTAGGTTAACAATTTTCAGCAAATAAAAAGTGTAATTTATTGCCCATTGTTCGCAATAAGGAAATAATTAATTAAACCGAAAAATTTGGCCTCCGTGTATTTTTAATTCACTCGACTGCCTGCGTGCTCGTTGCTCAAAAGCTTGCACAATAAAAAAAAAGACTGGTTCAAAAAAAAAAAGAAAAAAAAATCTCGCAACTCCTAATAAACGTGGAAAAAAGGACGGAGGATTCAGCGGCGTGCGTTTACGAATATATTCGCCTCGCCGGCCGATTGTGTTGCCCTTGCGCCTCTTTCTTTCCGGCTCCCCGCAACTTCCTGCCGCTGCGCGTTTCCGTTACGCTCGCGCATCTGTCGTCGCCACTGCGTTTACCTATAAGCGCGTATATGCGCTCCAGGCGAAAAAGTGGGACGCGCCGCGAAAAATGGAGCCGAAACTTGCAGTACATTACATCGTCGCTTCCTACGAAGACTAGCACATCTCAAAAATATATCTATTTCAATTTACTGTTTTTAGAGTACCAGAGTGTAATAAATTTGTCTAGGACCTGAAAAACTTCAGGTATGATCATTGACATGACACATCCGTTTCTCAGGTTCTAGAAGACTTTACTTTACTCTAAAGTTTTAAAAATGACAAATTAAAATAGGCCTTTTTGAGATGTGCCTAGTCTTCCTAGGAAACAACGACGTACACAGTGTCGACCTCGAGGTTTTGGCTGTTGTCTGCTTTCGTTTACCTGGCGTGTCGCAAATATCGGAGGTGCGACGGTACGCTTCGCTTTCCTCGAGGTCGATTCAAATTGGTCTTTATTCGCCGGGGGGGAAGAATGCAAATGGCGAGCGAAGCGCGCACTCGTTATAAAATATTTTTAAAGTCGGACCCGTCGAGGCGCGCGCGCGCGTCCAGGTGAATAATAAAAGTTCATTTTCACTCGGTAGGCGGCTGGAACTTTTAAATAATACACAGTTCCCATTTCGCTCGCGGAAAAGTTCGGGGGAGAAAAAGGCGAAGATTCAGCGTGGGAGGCTTTCATCTCGGCGATAAACTTTCCACGCTTCATTTGAACGAGTCAGTCACGCGGTCGCTGTATCGGTCAGCACGAAGTCGCCGCGCGACGTTAAACAAAAAAAAAAGAGGAGGAGAAAAAAACGCGATGCGCTCGATTGATTTTGTTCCGTTTTCTTCGTTATTGGAGCAGTCGTCCGTTCACCGGCGATTTGGTACCTAATTCCCAGAATTGATGAATTAAGTTCACTGCGTTGTAACGACGATAATATTGGATCATCCACTTAAAAAGGTTATTTAAGGCGGTTAAATAATTTGTTTTATTAGAGATGAATAATGGTAAATAATTGCGAACAAATAATTGCACTTTTATTCCGACTTTTTTAGTCGATTGTTTTTTACTTAGAGTAAAAGTAGCCTCATTTATCATTACAGTTACTTTTAGTAAAAAAAGCTCAATCGATTTTCATTTGTATGTATTTATACCTCTGGTAAAAATATTATTTACTTTTACGAAAAGGGTCGTTTAACTTCCTCGAATAAAAATGGAAAAAATATCTGCAGTGCAGTCGAATTTAAATAATTTAATTGGACAAAGCACTATTGCTCTTAGAATAATCGTAACTTTTCTTTTTATATGCATCGTTTCTCTTTTCACACGTGTCTCGGCTGGAAAGTCGTCATCTAGTAAGTTTGTGACGCTGGCACACTCAGCGCGAGCAAATAATCTTCACTTTTTAGAATAAACCGTTTCGTACTCTCTCTTCGCAGTTTATTTAAGAATCTTCGCGACGATTTCTTCATTTTTATTATATGTAAATAAAGCTGAACCAAGCAACTCGCGGTTTTATCCTGTCTATTTCTTTTTTAAACTTTTATAAAAGGGAGCTTGTACTTTTGGGAAAAAAATTTGAGTGATGTAAGGAGAGAAATTTTCGAGTAAGTGGGAAAATGTCATTTTGCATAAAGCGAAGACTGCAAAGCAGGTTCTGAAAATTACACACTCGCGGGTTGATTTATTTCTTTTGCGTCGGGGCGAGCAATCGTAAAACGAAACTGATGCTTCGGAGCGCGTCTGCACATTTTATGCTCTCACATTGCTTCAAGAATGTTTCTCTCGGTTTTTTATTTCTACGCTGCGAGCAAAATTTGTAACTCCGTGTATAAGCTATTCTTTATTACAAATATTTATGATGCAAGGGATGTAAATTTTTTTCATGACAATTAACTATTTTCATCGAAAACTTAATAGTGTATCACTGTATTTTTAATTAAATAACTAACTAATAAAATACGAGCAATAAAAATATGAAAAAATACGTACAAAGTGTGTTTATCCAAAACAGCAAAAAAGTGACTATTTGCACTTACCCTTTAGCTACTAGTAGCCTAAGAGCTTCTATGTGTCCTTCGAAGGCCGCCCATAGCGTGGGAGTCATTCCACCATCGTCTCTGGCATTGCAGTCTTTCCTCGTGGCCTCTTTGAGAATTTCCAAGATATTCTCCTTGGCCGCCCTAAAAATAAGTCAACAATTAATACTACTCCATAAGCAGAAACATCTGCAGCCAAAAAATTCCGTCGAAACCTTTACTGACCCTCCCTCTCGCTACCCCTTGCGAAACCTCGCAAATTGACTTCAATTACTCGAGATGATCTCGAGGAATCGAGTTACGCTAGTGTCGCGCAACAGGGGCGAGATAAAGGAAAACAAGGAGCCCATTCACCCGAGCCGGGAGGCAAACAGCGGCAGCCGCGCGTCAGCGACGACGACAAGGAAAAAAGGAGGCTATACGGAAAAGGGTTGCGCTGGCAGGTAAGTATATACACAAGCGTACGGAGGGAGATCGGATTCCGCGCGACTCTTCATTTCCCCGCGGCCCAGAAAAGGCGCGTCCCGCGCGCCGTCCCATTGTGGACGCGTCGCGAATCGGATTTTCCGCGCGCGCGGCCGGGTGAAAACGCGACTTTTCCCCCCCTCCCTACCCCTTTCCTCTCGCTCCCTCTATTTCTCTCTCTCTCGCGAGCGGAGCGGTCGCATTGTGCACGTCGGGCCGATATAGGCGGGTGTGCACGCGCCGCGCTCTCCACTCGATTCGCGTGCTCCAGTTTCGAGAGGCACGCCGGCTTTTTGCTCGGCTGGTATACCTAAGGACGTCTCGGCGCTTCTGCCGTTTCCCCGAGTGTCCTTCTTGGGAATCGAATGAGAGAGCCCCGTCGAGTGCCGCCGTCGTCGGGGGTACTTTCCGGCGAAGTTTTTAATTATGGCCCCTCGCGGCTCTTGACGGTGCGACGGAGCGGGTTCGAGGCGGACTGCCTTTTTTCGCGAGGCGATGATTCGGTTTTGTAAATAAATGGTCGTCGGAATTTTTAATGAGAACGTTGCGACAGCGGTGTGGCAATATTTTTGAAAGCCCGCTTTGTCGGGTCAGTGCACCGGCAGAGTCCGTTGTCGGCTTGAAAATGCATCAAGAGCTTTCGAGGATGAGGGCTTTATTTTTTGTATTTATTTAAATTTTGATGCTGCTTTGATAATGCATTGTAAATTTTTTTTATGAAAAAATAAGGAAAGAACTTCTCTATCCGTTGCATAAATTATTGTAATATTCAAATTATTTGAGCTAATTAACAATTATATATTTGAATAAATATTGAGTGTTTTCAAAAGTGTTCATGTGGAAGATTCAGCAGCAAAGTGATTACCATAAATTAACTTGTATATTCATTTCTACCTTTTTGATTTTTACCTTTTTCGCGTAATTAACAAATGCAATATTTTTGCTACTTCGTTTGCCAATTTGTTTCAACTTCAGTAAAATTAACGGTTCGATTAAGAATAGTTAGATTACAAGCGAATTTTATTCTTACAATGCCTTTCTCACTTTGAAATGAATTAACATTAACAAAAAACGTCCAATTTACTTTACTCTAAATACTTCTCCCAGAATGTGAAAGTGTGAAAACCCATTCGATTCGAGTGAAAATTCAGCCAATTCAGCTTCGAATGCTTCAATTTTTTTCTGAAATAGCGTCATTTTTTTCTCAGACGCTCCACTATTTCGCATTATAAGAGCCCATCAATTATTCAGGATCATCCCCTACCGCCAGCAATACATTCAAAATCCCCGGGAAGCAATCAAGCCTACTCACACACCGGCGATAAATTAAATAGACCACGAAGCTGAAGCTTCCAAACTCCGACCGCGAAGTAACTCTCGGCGGCTAAGATCAATTCGTTACCCGAAGAAAGTCCGGGGCCGGGGCGCGCAGGGCCGCGTGTCGGCCAATTTGTCACACGCACCTCTCGTGCCTCGTACTTTCGGTTTTATCCCCGCGGCGCCGCATTTTCCCAAGCGTCGCGCATACCGCCAATTAAACGCACGCGCCGACTGCTGAATCCGCGATATAGGTGCGTGCGCGGCGACAGTTTTCCCCGGGACGCGCCTGCTTTCCATAATTGCCCGTTTCTCCAATTAAACTGGCGCGAGGCGCGCGCGCCTCGTTACGGCCCTTCGGCCTGCCTCATATTGGATCTTGATTTACATGGCGCGTGGCCTTAATATATTAGCCCTGCGATTTTACCCGTGGCTTTTCGATCGATAAATTGTACGGGAACAAAAATTCTGCGAGATGAGCAGTGGAATTTTTACAATTAGGTAGAAAAAAGGGAAGATGCACTAAAGTCATAAAAGTCAGACAATCAATCCGGGAGGTTTTTTATTTGACTAATTAACGTATCGAGCGCGGTTTTCTTATAAAGAAATATGAAGAAATTTAAAATTTTTTTTTTCTCTAAAACTTTGAATTTTATTATTTAATAACTCAGCCGTCATAAAGCCTAGACATTCCACAAAAAAGGCAAACAAACGCAGAGAGAACGACAAACAATTTGAGAGGCTTTGCGTTAAAATTTAGCATCTTAATAAAATGTTTAGCTTTAAATGTGCACTTCAAAACAAACTAAACAATCAAAGTAACAAAAATCACCCATTTCGGTCGCGACTCCTGTGTTCCCACGTGTAGCGGATCGGCTTAGGTTCGTTACGTAAAACACTAATGCGGCCCTCGACGCAAAATCAACCGACGTTAAATTGGGTACAAGATACACGATCCGTACCGGCGCGTAATAACGTTTACTCTACTTCCTCGAGGCGGCCGCGCACGAGGGCTCCGCAGGATACACATCGCGGGCGTGCACATAGGAACGAAAGTCGACAGTCAGCTGATGCAAGCGCGGGACGCGGAGTGAGATTCGCTCGAATTCACATGAGCCCGGGCGCATTGTGCGCATTGCCTAATGCACGCGGCCCTTGCTCAATAATTCATAAAGCCACTGCGAGCGCGCGCGCGCCTTTTCAGGACGCGGCTTTTCTTATTCTTTAAAGGTCGGCTCGTTGCTACGCTCGCGTGAGGACTAACGCGGGGGAGGCTGAGCCGGAACGGATGTAGCGCGGGGGATCGATTAATTTTTATTGTACTTACGTAGGCGCCGTGAGAGCCGTTAAAATTTCTGGCTCGCTCCGCGCTGATGCGGTTTTGCTGTTTACGCGGATATCGTTTTAGGGGACTTATCGATTTATAGATATTGAAAATTTGATTACGAGATTATATCGGGCGAAGGGAGCTTCTGCGCGATGGTGTGCTTAGGACAATTACTTTTATCGGCGGTATGCAGATATTAATAGTCAATAGAATGTAGGAAATGATTAAATTTAGATTAAGCGTTGTAGATTGATTTATTTGTAATTAAAAATAGAACGGAAACTTTGATTTAATTAGATATCGTCTTTAAAAATTATGTTATAGACTACTGGTGTAATGTGCATTTTAACTTTTTTTAGGAAAATATAATTAATACTTGATAAACCAGAAAATATATGATTACTTAAAAGTTACATAATTTATGGTCTTAAAGCGAGTATCAATATATTCTTCCTTTCCAACGAGTATGTTATACAATCGGCTTGAAAAGAAAAATTGAATAAATCTCCTTTACAATCATTTCATACTTTATCTCTTCACTTTTTTCTACCTTAATCTACGAATGTAATACAATAATTCAGAACTGTCAAACTATCCAAAACATACCCTAATATCATTTCCATAACTCACAACCATTAATAAGTCCTGCTAAGCTGTAAGAAGTACCAAACCAAAAAGAAAAAAAGCTAACGATCCACGCGTCCAAAAAAAACAGAAAAAAAACGCGCACTTTCCCCGCCACTCCGTATACCCAAAACGTATATAAGAAGATCCTCTCTAGAAGCCTTGCGCAAGCCGTTCGCCGGCGAGTAGGTCCATTTTTCTCGCGGCCGAGTGCGTTTCTCAAAAAAAAAGGCAAGGAATCGCGCGCGCGCAGCACGTGCACGCCCCGAGCCGTTTTCGTGCGGGCTCTATCGATTGGCCGTGCGTACGCGCGGCGCCTCCTTGGACGAGGCGGCTCTTTGTTGCCGCGGCCGCCGACGGCTGAGTTTCCGAAGGCGAGGTTCGACTTTCCTGACGAGTCCGCCGGGGAGTTCTCCGCATTGTGCGAGCCCGATGCGTCTGCCTCTTCGCGCGTGGGCTTCGTCGCGGGGGTTGATGCTTCTTGGATCTATCGCGAGGGGTTGCGGTTTCCTTTGTTGCCACTTCTCACGTCACGGGTATTTTTAGACCTTTTTTGTTATATTTTGAGTGATAAATTAATTTGAACGTAAACATTTTTTATTTCGAAGAATAAATGTTGAGGAACTGAATTTTATTTTTTATTGTTGTTGTGAAATTTTTTTGTTATGCCTTTTTTTATCACCTCGGCGTCTAATTTGATAAAAAACGAAGTTATTTTTAACATTAAAAGAATTTTTTTTTGCCAAGGAAAAAACATTACGGTAGTTAACTCTTTTGCATCAGCGAGCGTTAATCGATTTATGATGTGCAGTTTAGCTTATCACGTGTAATCCTTTATCTCAATGACTACTTATCTGCAAAATTTTTCACGGATTTTTCAAAAGATAGTAATGTACAATTACACTTTAATTGCGCAATTTTTTGTCATCAATCCGTCAAACTTACAGCTTCGCAAAAAAATGCATAAAGTTTTTATTGCAGCCTCCTCGAAGCGCAAATAACAAGCACCTTTCTTCCCAACATTTTGCAACTCGTTCCTCAGCACTTCCAATGCTCCGAAAAAAAAACGAACGCAAAAGTCACTGTCGTTATCGAAAGATCCGCCTGCACTCATTCCCCACCATCAAAATGAAATCCCCACTCTCCCTGAAAAAAAAAGGATCATTGCCCGAATTCCGAGCGCAGCCAAGTCAGCTTCCCGGAGATTACGCACTCGGCGCTCTCGCAACGGCTCCGAGTCACTCGTCCTGCCGATCCGTCCAAGCGCGAATCCGATCCCACTCCCCTCCCCCCTGCACGCCGATTCCCCGTCCATCCGAGCGCGACGGGTTCCCGATAAGAATTTCCGATCGGCGCGCATTTCGCCGCTTATTATTTTCCCTCGGTGAACACCGGTGTATGCATATATATAACCACAGGCATGCGGGTGATTTGCATTGTTGCGCGGCCGCTTGTTTGGCCCGGACGTGACGGTGACGATTTGTTTTGCCCATTGTTTCCCGGTCCGTTCCTCTCTTTTTTTTCTGTTAGCCAAGGAGTTGCGCACTCGGATTTCTTCTGGCCACGATGGGATATGCTAATGAGGCGCCGTCGTTTCTGCGGCGCGCAGTTTAAGTTTCACCGCTCGCTTGACTTTTGCGCAAAAAAAAAAGTGCGCGGCCCGGGATCGCCGGATAAATAGACGCTGGTGTACGGTTTTCGGCGTAAAAGCGCCTTATACCATGCCCGGCAGTTTAACGTAACTGTTAATTATTTTTAATTGGATTTGCGTTTTACGAGTTTATACCCGGGAGAGCAGGTTTTAGCGGATCTGCAGCACGAAAAAAAGTTCGGACAATTTTGACGGGTAGATTATTGTAATTATTGTTATTATACAAATATCACTTTGTTCGAGGCTTTTTGCATTGTGAGTTTCTTGTGAGTACAAAGCATTTAAGCGTTGACTTTCCTTTAACGGCAATTTCCTTGTTATGATTATTATAAAATTGATGATTAATTAAAGATACAATAAAAGCGGAAGGAATAAATGACATTTACTCTTCGTTTATACTTCGGGTTAA
Organism: Eurytoma adleriae; assembly: GCA_900480045.1. Lineage (NCBI taxonomy): Eukaryota > Metazoa > Arthropoda > Insecta > Hymenoptera > Eurytomidae > Eurytoma > Eurytoma adleriae. The sequence goes on along the minus strand of UXGC01000064.1, from coordinate 28,446 downwards.
AATGTTTTCCCTTCTGTTAAATGATAATAAATAACGAAATATTTCTCTCGAGTAGAATTACTGAAGTGTAAATTGATGAAAGCCGAGTGTTCATCTTCGCCGTTAGAAAGTGTCAACAGAAGAATACGACTCTCGGTTTTTAAGTTTTAATTAAACAATTAAGTCCCCCGGGGAGAGTTGAAAAAAATAGAAGAAAATGAATATCAGGTGCGTAATTGCTGCGAGAGTACAAAGATCGCGTGCGAAGAACTTCATTGTCAATTTCGTAAGTGCCGCGATTATCTGGTTTATTAGGGCGATTAACACCGGATAAACCTCGCCGAAGTGCCCACAATTAAGTACGTCGACTGTAAAAGACACCGCGACTATCCGATTTCAAGTCTTTCCATACAGAGCATTTTATTGTTTCCCCAATCCGCAGATTGTACCTTTTAAATTGTCCGTATTTCACCGAGTGGCATCTTAAAAATACGACAATAAAAACCGAACTGATAACGACGGTCGCACGGGACGCATCGTTAATAAATACACTTTTTATTAGTATCCTCTTCGAGCGTGCATTTTTCCTTCGCCGAAGAGTAAAGCACTAATGGAATAAATAAATAAATGTTCATTAACGAAATAACAATACCCCCGGCGGTTTTCTCAGTCGGAAAATTGCGGCGTCTGTTACGTGCGGTTAAATTTCTCCGCGCGACTGTTTAGAACTATAAAGAGCAGCGGTCGGCGCAGCGCGCCAGGCGTTTACCCTTGTATTACGAAAAGAAGAAGAGGAAAAAAAAAGGAGAGCACGCACACTCGGCTTCCGCGCTAATGACCGGCGCGAGGCGTCCGATCACGTGAGCTCATCGCCGCGGCGAGCGTTTTGCAAAAGCCCGTATCGCTCCTCTCCTGTGCACACGTATATGCACACATAGCGGAGCGCGTGCAGCAGGTCGCTCGGCAACGAGCGGCGGCCGCCACCTCCTTCGCTCGCTTCGGGTATCAAAGTGCCGCGACTCACTTGTGGAAGCGCTCGGACGACATCTCGACTTGGTGTCTGCTGGGGGACGGTCCCTCAGCCCCTGGCTCTCATCCGCCCGCGCTGGCTTCCGCACTTTAAATGCGACAACACCACTGTACTATGGGACACTCGCGGGACGCGCGCTCGCGCCGATCCTTCGGATAGGCCGTTCGCCGGGTTACTGCGGGGGACACGGCGACCGGCGAGCGAGCGGCTCCCCTGCGGGATCGCCTGTCCTTTTCCGGCGGCAGGCCCCTTCTCTTTCTCTCTCTCTTTGTGCCGCTCCTGAGGCCGTGTGTGCTTGTGTGCGTGGGTACGGCGAGCTACCTGCCGTGGAGACCAGACGCGCTCCCCCACCAGCGGCAGGCGCCTCTCACCTGCGGACGGGAGACCAGGTGGCCCCGGCGAGCTGCTTTACCGGCCGATCGAGCGGCTCGGTTTGCTTTTTTTTTCGAGGATCGTTGACGGTTCAACGTTTTTTTCTCATCGATTTTTAGAAGGTGACTCGTGGAGCTCCTATTCGTTTGGGCTTGAAAATGAAATTAGTTCACTTGATTAAATTTGTCAGGTTAATTGTATTACGTAGCTAACGAACATATATTTTAAATTTTGTTTTGTTAAATGAAAGGTATTTATTATTTTGCCTTAAATAAAAGATCAAATAAAAAGTACTACATATTTTTGGTTAAGTTAAGAGACCACTTATTCTAATTAATTTAATAATTGCATTTTAGTAATCAACTTTTGAATGAAATGTTTTTAAAAATAATTGTATTATCTTTTCTTAATTAACATTAATAAAATTAAATAATATTTAAATAACAATAAACAGTTGGTAGTATTAAAATAAAGGAAATGAATTCATAATAATGGACTTTGTTCCTTATTTGTTTGTGTTTTTTTATTGATATGTCACAACAATCAGCATGCAAAGGTTACAATAATTCACGAATTTCACAACGAGGTAATTACAACACTCTGCTGGCTGAGCACACGATTTTCAAACTTACCGCCATTAAACCCTGAATTGGTTTTGCCCCATGGATTCCTTACAAATTACTATCATCTTAGCACGTAAGTCGCAAACTCAATTTCCTTTGAAAATCGTGTACTATTTATATTAATACGCAATTTTTTTTCTTTACTCTTTTGGGACTATGTAACAGTCGATCACAGCTCGATTATGTTTTTTTAATAAGTTTAATTTTTTCGCGCTATTTACAAAAAAAAAAACAAAAAAAACGCGTCTTTAGTAATTTATCGTAAATCTACGTATGTTCGCAACTCTTATATTCATAATGTGACACGCTGATACCTTATCTGTTGTAATCTTATTGACCGTTTGTGATATACAACCATTGTTTTATAAACGTAAAACGTTAATCTTGATTTCTGCTTCAAGAGTGCAAAAATTTCCACAAATCAGTTTCAACTAGAAACTTTTCAGCGGTACTGATATTTTTATGTACCCAAAGGTTTTTTTTTTCTATTTCCAGTGTAATGCGATTATTCATAGATAATTAACACATGTTTTGCTTTCTTAAAAAACCTAACTCGTACAAGGTCAAACAGTGTTCTTTTTTTTGTAGAAAAATGCACAATATTAATTTCTATCGTCTATACATCGTTTGCTAAACGACTTGTACAACAATGGCAACTAACTAAAAATGCAATATTAAAAAATTGCTTCATGTTTCTTCAATTTATTGTTTTACACCTGATCTTTTTTCACTTTATTTATTTTTTCGTATACGTACTATCTTGGTTTACATTGTGCTTCTTTCTGATGAACATCAAGTACCAATTTTAATGTACTTCATTGGTACAATTTGGATACTTCGAAAGAAGATTGTTTATTACCAAGACGTGTTAAAAAACATTTTTTTTTAATTTTTGTAAGTAGTGCATGCTCATAAATTTATTGTATGACGTTGTATTAAATTACCTTTTTTCGAAAACTACCCTGGTAAAAATTTAACAAGACAAATAGGTCTGTAATAAACTTATTTATTTAGAATGAATTAATAGAAATTAACTAAAATATATTCCCAGAAACTTCATAAAATATCAGCAAAAATTACTTTCTCTTTTACTATCTTGCACGATGCAGCAGTTCTGATATCAGAATATACAGCTTATCTGATAGCAGCACGACCGCATTTACGTTTATAGAAAAAGCATTGTTTGATGATATTTTTGAGAGTTCCATTGTAAAAGTTACGTTTAGATTTTGTAGTTTCTCATGAGATTTACCAGGATTAATGAAGCCGTTTAAGCGAGACTACGTAACAATCAGACTAAAGATGACAAAAGGTTTCTTTCAAGAAACATAAAAAGTAATAAATAATATATTAATGTCAGCTTCTTTCACATATTTTATGACGTAGTTGCATCTATAAAATAAACACAATCAGTTTCTTACCTTTAGATAACGATTTACGCTTCTTACGTTAACATTTCAAAGGTTTTCTGAAGAAATGTGGAAAAACAGTCCCGAACTGGTTCTTATTTTGTTTTTTCAATCGAACGAGATACAGTACATCACATTTACTTAATACTGCTATTAAAGTATAGACAAACCCTTGTACTTTATACACGCTCAAGAAGAGTCCGCCAAACAACGTAGAAGTGCCTCATAGAAAAATCAACATTCAACAGTCCGCCTCGGTGAACTTGGTTCACCCGAGGAAGATATTTTTTCTTCAGATGTACATAGAAAAATCAGCTGTAACATTAGCTAATGTGATTGGCACGCGGCTAACGATTACACATTTTTCCTCGTCGTTTAATGGTTGTGTGTACACGCAACGGGAGAATCGTTTCGCGTGTGGACTACGCAGGGTACAAAAATATATTTACACCGTATAGAATCGAGCCTCTAAATGCACCGATCGAAAAAAAAGCAAGACGATCGACATCTGCTCTATAAAAGTGAAGAAGTCTTCCCGGAGGAATTGTCAAGTGGCATGACGGACAACAAGTCGATAAGTAATAAAATTTGCTTCCGCTTACTTCGATTGCTAGAAAAAGGCGTCCTCTGCAGCTGCAAGAGTAAGAGATGATGGTCTCGGTAGGCCATTCGAGTCGTGTACAGAATAAGTTCGTTTTTTTATGTTTTAGAGTATGGTGTAGTTTAATAGTATAGTGCGTATACAGATAGGATATCTACAATAGTAAGGAAGAAGAGAGAGTCAGTGGCATCCCCCGCAAATACGTTTTTCTGGAGTAGTAAGAACTACCATTGCAACTTCATGGGATGATTGTCTTGATACAAAACGCAATTCGAAAATTGATGCTTGAGTATAATATAGATATTAAAGTTGTATTTGCTTTTGAGTAGAGTTTTATTTTTTTTATAGTATTCTATATTCTTCTGCACAAAGAAGACTGCGATGTAGTAAAGTTCAGTTTTAAAAACTGCTATTTAAAATGATTTCGAGTATTCCTATAGGCATTCACAGTATTAACAAAACAAAAATTCATGGATTAAAGAAAATTTTAGATTCAAGAAAAGAAAATGCATCTGAGTCCTATATGTATAGTTACAGTGTTATGTTTCTGAAGTACCTCGTGTTATAAAGCTAGAGATCACCGTTTATTTTTTCAACCACGATGCACATTACAGAATTATACGTTCTAAATACTGCACTATACAACATTTCGAGCTGCACCATCGTGCATCCCGGAAAATAGCGCACACGTCAAACTAACTATATTTTTTTTTTAACGCATCGCATCGGCGCAAAAATTCAAATTCGTTTCGAATCCGGCATCAAGCGCATTGGCACATCGCCACCAAGTTTAATACTGTGTACAATTCGTCGCAAAAATTCTCTCCGGCGTTCGCGCCCGTCGCGGAAGTTTCGCTTAAAAATTTAAAAAATATCGACAGACCCGCCTCCGAGTGGAAAACGAATACCAACCAATCGAGGGCTCGATGTATTTCCGAGGCAGCGAATAACGTCACCTCGTGCTGGGTGTATAAAAACGGGCCGCTACTCGCCGATGTCGACGGCGGTGTCGCGCGGCTCGTCGGCCTCGTCCAGCCTCTCGACGTCGACGCGCGTCTCGCGGATCGACTCGTCGGGGCTGAGGGTCTCCTGCTTGGCCAGGTGGGGGTCGTCCGCCTCGGCCTCGTGCTCCGGCAGGTTCTCCAGCTCGGGCTCCTCCAGCAGGGTGTCCGCCTCGACGGCGCTGTCCGAGAGCGCGGCCGCCACGCTGCCCACCTGCTCCTCGTAGTCGTGCAGGTGGTGGCTGTCGCAGTCCGAGTTGTCGCAGCGGCTCTCCTCCGTGTCCAGGGACGTGGCCGTCGTCGCCGTGAAGTACTTCAGCTCGTAGTCACCCGCCGAGCCCCGGTCCTCTATCACTACCTATAGGTTTTTTGCGGGCAAAATGAAAGGAGTGATTTCATTTTTTATACTGGTGTTATGTGAATTAGTGATTTTAAGCAATTTTTCGTCAATCGTTACGTTTAATATTGTATCTTTTCTTTTAAAATTTTCATTTCAGCGGAATTTCATTATTTGAATATGCAAGACAAGTTTCTTTCTCCGAAATAAAGGAAAGAATTCCTGGTTTCTGTTTGAAGTAATACCTTTCATAACTGCAAAAGACATATTTTTTCATAAAATTAATTGGAAGTAAGTAAAAATTGCAATAAGTACAATAAGTACAATAAACAAATTACCAAGTAATTTTTAAAAAGAATTTAAAAAAATTAATTATAAAAGAATATCAAAGGCATATCTTCATATTCACATAGATCATCAAAATATACACTGAGAAAAAATTGTATTAAAAATTACAATCCTGTGTAGAAAAGTGGCCACAGACTGTCATATAGTGGAAAAATTACCATCCTATATTGTAAATTTTATACAGAATTCTAGTAAAATTTAGGATACAGTATGGTAATTTTTCCACTACATGACAGTATGTGGTCACTTTTCTAGACAGGATAGTAATTTTTACTAGAATTTTTTCTCAGTGTATTCACAATTAAAATCTTCCCCAAAGTACAAGATTTAGACAAAACAGGAGCTAATAACACGTCCATTCTGGAATGCATCTTTTAGCGTCGCCTGAATAAAGCATCATCCCCCGTCTCTCACCTGAGTGTTGAGGGAGTAGCGGCTGGACTGGTAGTCGCCCCGGTGCCGGTCGAAGGAGCGCCTACGGTTGTCGTCGGAGCGCGAGTGGCAGAGCTTGGGATGACGGGGCTTGCGCTGCAGGCTCTCGCCGCTGCTCGCCCGCGCCCTGCCCTCCAGCTCGTCCGCCAGGTATTTGGCGCAGTCGGCGGTGAAGCGCTCGATCGAGTACTTCCTGAGGCGTTGCGACGGCGCCGGGGCAAAGAGAAAAAGAAAACATCACGCGGGGGATACACGACGGCCGCATTAAAGTTTTGCGCTTTATCGGAAACTTTCGACGCGCGAGTTTCCCTCCCTTCTCTCGTTTTTCTTTTTGTTCCTCTCTTTTTGCGAAGCTGTCGCTGTGTCAACGAGGACCGAAGTTTTTATTCTCGATACGACGGTTTTATTTTCTTTTCGACGGGGAATTTTCTTTCTCGGCAAGATTTTAAATAGTTTGCGGGCTTCCTTTTTTATCTCTTTGTTGAGTAGCGGATGAAGCTTATTGGGGATTTAAAAATAAAGATAAGATTTAAATTATTTTTTTAGTTGTTCGCACTTTTGCTTTTTTTATTGATTATATAAATTTCTCACTAAACGTGTGATAATAAATTTAGTAATTTGGATTTTCTTTAAAATACTAATTTATGAATTTTTGTATCTGTTTTATTATGCGTTTATTGAGTTTAATATTAGGAAGACGATTCAATTTTCTACTCTAAAATGGAGAATAAATTTGTGTAAGAATTGCATAGGGGTGTATAATATAGATACAGTAAATAGCAGCATACTATCGGATTTTCCATAAAGCTTCTTTTATCGGTTAATGGGATTTATCTTGAAACCATTTTTCTGCAAGGTGCGTTAATGCTTTTTTCAAAGTACCTATTCGTTATTATTAAAAATGATCAATACAATCTTAAAGGTAATTTAAATTGTTCAATTAAAAATTAACCTTTTCTTTTCTGTAAAATTAATATAACTCTTAAAATATTTTTAAAATATAAAAAGTAATAAAATATTTTCATCGTATAAATCTGTGCCATTCCAATTAAAGTGATATTGTTAATTTGATTTCATTTTAAACTGAAACAAGATCCTCATATGAACGAGTCGTTATGAATTTAATTCAATCAATTATTTCGGTACGCTTTGTTTAATAGGTTAATGCAATTTACCTGTAATCAGATCTTCTGAAATCGGGGCTGCGCTTGAATTCTAAACTCGCTTTTCTCTGGCCGAGGCTTTTGTCCATCCTTCGCTCGCCGCCTATTCTGTCCAGCGACATTTTGCGGAAGTTCGGCGACGATAGCTTGCGAAAGTCCCGGGGTGACGTTCTCGATGCCAGCTCCCGCGTCGTCAGATCCTCTAATATCCGAAGATCTATAGAGTTCCTCTTGCGGGGCACGAAATCGTCCGGGTACCTTATACTACTAAAAGAACCTGAAATGTAACTGACATTATTTGAAATTTCAGAGCTAATCAAATCAAGAATAAATAGTTTCACTTTTAGGTCCGCAATTTCTTCAATAAAGGATTTGTTGTAATCAACAGAAATCAGAAATTGATTGAAAATTTGATGATTATGCATACGTCAAACTGTTATATTAATTCGTATTGAATTGGCGTTAAAAAAATTCATGAAACAATGCAATGAAATAAGATGACCAACCTGGAAGTTTAGGAGAATAAGATCTATTGGCCGCGGCGGTTCTCTTCGCTTCCTCGAGATCCTCGGCATCTTCGATCTTCGTTTGACGCGACAGTTGATGTCGCCGTGCCGTGTCCGATCGATCTTTTACCTTCAGCGTTATCGGACCCTTGTTCGGCAGGTGTAGGTCCATCGCCATCGATGCTTGACTCCCGTTTAACCTTTGCAGCTCTAAATTCTCTCGACTTGTCTAAAGAAATAAGAAGATTACTCGCTGCTTATTTGCTTCGATAGATGCGCAATAAAAGTTTATTTTTTGATATATATAAGAGGCTTGTGCAATAACTTCAATGGGATAAAGCTTTTATCTGATTATACTTTAAAATTCATTTCGAACAAAGTTCGGGTTTGTTTCACTTTTGTGCGAAATACGAGAACGACTGAAAAAATGTGGGTTGAAGTGAAGATAAATGAATTTTTTCTAAAATATACTGTATACATATTTTTAAGTTATTTTTCTGCTTCAATAGCCTTAAAGCCATCGAAATCATAATTTTGAAATGCAATTTTCTTGTCTGGAAATTTGTACCGTTAATTTACAAAGCTATCTTTTTGATTGAGCAGTCTGCAGTAAAAAATCGACCGCGAAAAACTAAAATTTATTCGTCCATCATCCTGTTGGAGAAGAGGTCATCATCGACCCCTCCTCTCCAAGAAAAGCATATACCATTACCGGCTGCACGCTGTAGGAGGGATTGTCGACCGATAATGCATGCCTCTTGAGCAGCTCGGGATTGAGCAGCGCGCAGCCGCCGGCGTACTTGGGCGACCTGCGCTTCGGCGACTTCTTCTCGACGAGCGTGGGCGCGCTGGGGCTCTTCTTCATCGGGTTGACCAGGCCCTTGTCCTGCAGGTTCTTGGAGAACTGCATGAACTCGGCGGTGAGCTGGCGGCGCGAGCTGTCGCGCAGACTCGGGCTCGGGCTGCGGTTCACCCGGAACAGGCCCAGCTGGTGGTCCCACTTGCTCGTCTGGCTGGAGGTGGACTTGCGGCTGCGCTGGCTCTTGGCGTTCTTCAGGCTCGAGGCCTGGCTGAAGCGGAAGCGCGCCGGCACGACCTTGGCCGCGCTGTCGCGCGCCTCGAACGTCATCACGCACGCCGCCACCACGATGAAGCCTGCCGCAGGGGGCGAGAGAGAGAGAGAGAGAGGACGGTTATAGCTCGATGACGCCCGGGGATTTCTCGGGGATTTCCAAGGATCTCCCGAAGGATTTTCGGGGGATGAGGCGTTCGAATGGGTGCTTACGCCGGGTGCTATATTGAATTTCGATTTTTTTGCGGGGGAGGGAGGAGAGGGCTTGGGGATTCTGTCGTGCGACAAATTTTTATGATACGACAGCTGAAATTGTTTTTTTTTGTCGGTGGCTGCGAAGTTTGTCGTTGAAGGTGAAGATGGGCTGTGACGTTTTTTTAGTTTAGGAGTTCTAAAGTGATCTAAAAATAGTTTCTTATCGTGTTTAGAACTTTTTATCGTTTTACTATGATTACTTTTTTGCGACGAGCGTTTTAACCCGTTTATAATGACGTTAAATAAATAAGCGAATATTTTCTTTCGTTAGTCAAATAGTGATGTACTTTTTTTGATATCTAATACGACCTCATTTTTTAATGATAACGATAACTTTTTGTTGATAAACAGTTGCTATTTCGTTCTCTATCGATTAGTCAAGTAATTCTAATCAGACAGCTATCGCGCCGAGATTACGTATATGTAAAATCTACTGACAATGAAAATGAAAAATGGTGTAGATAACACATACGAAAGATTAGCGCTATACGAGTGAAGACGCACTCGCTGTTCTGCGTGTCAGCTTAACGAACTGACACCTGCGGGTTGTCTCGTATTACTTCAAACACACTCACTAGCTTACTTCCCGCGAGTACAGGCAGATAAGAATCGGTCAACTAACATTGCTTGTGATAATCGCGATTAAATTATTACGTTCCGTTCGTGACTACGCTTTTTCCTTATACTGGTAGAAGTTGATGATATTTTAATTCTGTATGCAATCGTAAGCATGCACGAAGAATTTGTTCATAAAAATTACTTTCACTTTTCCTTGCAAAAATTCTTTCGGTATGAAGATAACAATAGAGTTTGAAATATTTTTTTTTTCATTCAGCAACAATTTTGAGATTGAAACAATTTTCTTTGATAAGTTAAAAATAATTGAGTTTTTTTGCATAAAGTAAGAATAAATTAGATTGATATTTATTTTCTGTGATAGGTGCTCAACTGGAAAATTTAACATTGTAAACAATAGCAGTATTGCAATAATTTCCATTATCATATTTTACACTTGCTCGAGAACTAATTTGCATAGTAAATAATTAATTAACTCTCCATGGAATTGCTGTCAAAATGTAAATTGGAAGATTGCGTAATAAAATACGATGAGTTAAAATAGAAGAGACCGAAACACGTGGAGTTATATTTAAGGTCGGTAAAGTCAAATTCTACCTTCACACGGCGCCGTACTTTCGAATATCACTTCAAGGTAGAAGAACATAAAAACCTTATTTGTTAAATACTTTTTAATTGTTTTTCAAGTTTTTAAAACAATTTACGTATTATTATTTTGTTTATGTAAATTGGAAAAAATGTCTTTATTAAATATAAAAATTTTTAATAATAAAATAAATAATAAACAAAAAGATTTTTTTATAAAATTTATAAAAAAATAGTCAAACTAGCCAAAAAAGACGAATCCTTGCTACAGCTAGGTCCTGTACATCGCTGCGCCCGTACGCCTCCATAGCTCAGGGGTTAGAGCACTGGTCTTGTAAACCAGGGGTCGAGAGTTCAAATCTCTCTGGGGGCATATTTTTTTTTTCCTCCCCTCCCCTGACCCCCGTCACCTGCACCACCCACCCTACTCATCAGCGAAGTTACCCGCGATAATCGCGGCTAATCAGTCGCAATTTCGATCGCATTTTCGATTGCCAGCCGCAGCCGCTGGACCGATTTCAGACGCGATGCAGCGCTCCCCCCCGCGCGCCCGCACCCGCCAATCGATATATATAGGCATCCCGGCCTAGATTCGGGCGGCGCTCGATTTTCTCACAAAGGGCCCCTCCAGGCCGAGCCTCGGTTTGCCGTCGCGCCTGCCTCGCCCATTGTTCCCGATCGCGATTAACGGCGGCGCGGCTGCAGCGGCGATTGCACCTCATTATTCATCCGGCGCCGAGGTTTCGGTTAGGTGCCGGGCATCCGGGACAGAAGCGATTCCTCCGTGATGCGCGCGCGAGCGAGCGACCCGGCCTTTTGAATTATCTACAATATTCGCGTGCTCGGCATTCTCTTTGTCGCGCTCGCGGATGCATATACGAATGTGACGATGTCGTTTCCCGCGAGTCACGTACGACACGCGCACGAGCTACTTCAATTAGTTTCAAGCGGCCGCCTCTCGTCTTCCCGGTTTATTAATAATCTTACGTTTTATTCCGTTTAATGAAGCTGGTCACCTACATTTGTTTTTCAATTCCGAAACGGTTTTCCGAATGCGCGCGCTAAAAGCTTTCGCTGCCTGGTCGTTTGAATCGCTCGCGATGATTAATGGATCCTTTATGCGCTTTACGTTTTTTGAATTTTGATTCAGTGTGTTTTCATTCGTATTCAGGAAGGTAAAAAAGCCGCAATTGAAATCAGGAAATTTCGTTATATAAAATATTCGTCACTTAATACAGATAAGTTAAAATATATTTTGAAAAGGTTTAATATATTATTAAAAAATGTAATTGCGATTTTATAATTTATTGATATTAATTCAATCGAAATTAAAAAAAAATTGATTTTTTTGTTGGTTGTTGATGAAAAAGATTTTAATTTAAGTAATTACCTCCGACACCCATGACTATAGGTCCAGCGTAGCTCAGGTTGTTAAGATGAAAGCCCCTCGATTCGTTTTTGACTCTCACCGTGAGGTTGCCCCTAATTTCTTGCGCAACGGACAATTGATCGGCGTAGTAACCTGCTCGTCGAAAGAAAGGAAAAGTGGATATGATAAGAGAAAAAAAAACATTCATTACGTTCGATCGTTCAATGCTTTATGTAAGTGCTACTAAAAATAGATTAATTCTAATTTAAAATTTGTGAAAGCCAAAGAATTTCGTTTGAAGTGTCTTAATAATCTTAAGAGAATTTTTTAATTATTTATTGTATATTCAAATTTCTATTTTGAAAGCATTAGTATAACGTAAAAATAGTTTGTTGTTGATATAATTTACGCTTTTAAAAATAAGATAAAAGAGACCTTAAAAATGTAGATTTGTTCGTAATAGAGAACGTGTACAATACTCTTGAAAACAAAGTGATTGTGAAAAGGGAATTACAATCTTCAATTACGTAATTTTTGATTAAATTAATTACTGAATAGATTGTTTAAGTAGACCAGACACCGAACCTTGAAGCAATTCAATGTTCGCCCTGATCGAAGGCGCGTCGATCGTCGCAACGACGCAGCCGCGTTCAAACTCCAAAATCACCGAAAGCAATTTGCCGGTGTGCACTTGCCGAGGAACTGCAGTTTCGGAATCACTTTGTTCGCAAAAGTTGTCGAGCGCGTCTCCTGAGATTGTCTAATAGTTACCTATGGTAGCCATGCAAGCTCCTAAAAGCATTAGTAGTAGCCCTATGCCGAGAGCCTTGCAGGCGTGCCACAAGCAGCGTGTCGTCACTTTGCCCCTCACCACCTGTGCGATTTAATGAGCTCGTGTTAGTAATTAATCCGCCCCATCGATCATCGCGACGCCGGCGTCGCGCGATCACCGCCAATCAGTCGCGACGGCGCGTCCCGATATCAACGCGCCGCGCGATCGACGCGAAAGCATCGATCTCGCCGCGTGGGGTTGGCTGCGCTCGCTTCGACGCACGACGTGATGCACGTCATTTTTTGCCAATCTTTTTTAGGGCAATTGTACTGGAAAAGGCGACTAGATCAAATATTTGGTTTCGTCCGGTTATTTACACGGTTGGAGCAGTGGACACTCGTATTTACAGTTTTTTTTTTAATCGAGGAAATTGCAGTGGAAGAATCAAATTTTAATTATTTTTGCATAAATACTGTAACGATGATATTTTAAAAGTAATCTGTAAAGTTAAATGATTTTACTTAAAAAATTGTCGTTGAGAAAAAAACAATTATATTCATGTTTTTAATGATTACATTTTTGTAATCATATGTAATTAATGCAATATTAAAGTACCTGAAGTCTTTTCCAGACGACTAACCACTCAGGTCTGGGTGGTTTACATATAAATCTGGGACAGGAGACCCGTAACAGTTTATATTTATTGAATCGCTTTATTCACTTTGCGCGTTTGCGTATTTATCTTTTGATTAAATGAATACATTAATATTTTACATTGGTTATACATATTAAGCATTCATAAAATCAAATATTTAAATTTACTTAAAGTGTAACAATATTAATAAAAAAACGTTATAGGTACTAATATAAAAATATTTAAAGCTTCCAAAGAAATAAAAAATCATTCGTTGATATTAAATTTTTTTAATGTGTATAATTCCGTAAATTGGTTCTATTACCAGAGGAAATGGTTGCTTGTTGTTTGTATAAATTATTACGCGAAAATATTAATGATAATATTGATTGAAGTACCATGTAGGAGTTTACCTAATAATGTTGAATTAACTTATTATAAGGCGGACAGTTACCTAATTCCAGCTTTTTGCGACAAATTAATGAATTATTTATTGTTCATAGTATTCTATCACTTTAATATGGGTCCAATGAAGTAAATTATTGAAAATTTAATCTGCGACTTAAAATTAAAAAATTTTTTTGAAAAAAGTGTCTTTTATCATCCGCGGAAGCGACGTAGACGGTCAGTTTCCAATATGCATTATTAAATTAATGCCCCGGGATTGCCGGGTTAACTCGTAGTAATTAAAAAATGCAAAAACGCGCATGCGGGAAAATGAACGGGGGTACTCGTTGCATTTTACAAGCTCGAGTTAATTGCGCACCCGGTTAAAATGGAAATTTGCAGAAACATTCGTTCTAATTCTGAGTTTACTGGACCCCCGCGTGGGCACTGCCAGAATTGCATAATAAACACCAAGGCTTACAATGTTTGCCACTGGCCAAGAGATGCGGGACGAAAAAAAGAATTACCTTATTATTAAAAAACAGAAAAAAATATCGTTCGGTGTGCATTACAAGCTTACTCTTATATGCTTTTTACTTTATTTTGATGGTTTATATTTAGAATTTTAGCTAAAATTAAATTGTTGGTTTAGTGGTTTGAAAAAATCTCCTGATGATAAAATCGAGATAGTGCTTTTAAAAAAATGCTTAAAAAATATCTTCAAAATCTTTTACAGGCGAATCGAATAGAATTTCGATTTTTATGATACGTATTAAATAAAGTACGATAATAAATAACTTTATGATGTTATTTAGTTTTTTTTTCGCACAAATTCGTACGTAACTCAATAAGAAGCTCTCCGAAAAGCTTATTTGAGTGGAAACACCACTTTTCCATTTAACGATTAGTTTTTCTTAAAAAGTTTTCTTGTAATTTCAGTTGAAACAGTTCGTATTCTTAGGCGATAAGTGTTGGTGCACTTAATAAGATTTTCGTAGGAAAAAATAATTAATTTGGGTACAATTGAAAGAGATAAAGGAAAACGTAATTGTTTAAAAGGGCGAAGAAAGAACGAGAAGCAAGGGCTTTATGGTAACAGAGCGTCGAGAATTTCAAAATAAATTTTTCCCACTTTATAGGGTACGCAGTCCTTCTTTTGCATGCAGGGTTTTTATGACGGTAATAAAGTGTACATCACTGTTACCGGCAGATTTTCACTTTAAAAGGAAATTTTACTCCAGCTCATTATTAATTTGACTACCAAATTAAATCTTATGACAGGTACAAAAGCGATTTTTTTTTATCGTGATGTCACAAAAGATTAAAGTTGAGGCTTGCTGTTACTTAAAAGATTTGTCCATCACTTATCATGAAAAGTAAATTAAAATTTACTTTGTAAATATAACAAATTTTTAGAAATTTATATAAATTTATTATTTTCGTAATAAATTCTATAAAAGAAAAAGATATTGACCGTTCGTTTCATTAAAACAGGATTCCACCCTAAATCTCCTAATATTACTACTTTCATCGACAGCCGCCCACCAGCCTTGCTTTCTCAGCTTCTTTCCTCCCCTTTGAGTCAAGTTCCAGAATCCGTGACATAAGTACAGAAAAGAGAATCGTACAAAAAATGATCGCAAAAAGGCGTTGATTAAAAAAAAAGCCAGAAGTTAAGAAAAAAAAGTTTGAAATCGCTCACCTGGACATTCCAGTGAGCTCCTGGGGCGTAGGCTCGTCTCTGCGTCCCCTGCCATTGGATGCTGCCCTGGGGCATCCTGCGATGCTCGGCGCTAAAACAGCAGGAATTTGCGCTCTGCCAATTTCGCACGTCTTTCGCCCTCCCGCGTCCGTTTTCGCTCGGGTTAATTTTTACCATTGTATTTTCTTGACCCGCTCAAGTGCAGTGTGCACAAACGCGGTCTCCCGAGTGCTCTTTATATAGACTTTGCATTTGGATTTAGACGGACTTTTAAAATGTCTTTTGTTGCTTTAAATTTGGGGGATGAAGTTTTTGAACGAGCCCTTTTATTTCCCCAGCAATGGAGGTATTTTTGTATTGTAAAAACATTGTCAAAGCCATTTTAGCAGACTTCCGCTCATTATTTTCTTTTTGACTGTAAATTGTTAATAATGTCATCATTACATGAAGTAAGAAATACTGAGTATTTTTTGTAGGAAACTTTTTTCTATTAATTTGATGTAATTTGTAAAAGAGATTAAAAAAATGATGTATTTAGATTGAAGAACTTTCTTAAATTATGTAGATTAAAATTTACATACTGTGGGAAACAAAGGAGTAGCAGTCTCAAAACAACCCTTTAAATATAAAAGTGTGAAAAATATTCAATTTAAAAATCATTCTTTAATCGTGAAGTAAAAAACAAGTATCTTAATAAAACAATTGATGCATATTCAGATCAATTGATTTTCTATTACTTTATAGTAATTTAATTTAGATAACAAAAGGGACTCACTGCCTTTAAATATAATTGATAATCTCTTCAACAAAATACATTAGAGCAAGAAAAAGGAATAAAATTAATTCCCCGATTGATTTTCTTCGCATGATAAAAGATCTTCCCCATTTTATCGCGAGGGATCAATTTTTCCCGACGATTCTTTTTATCAATGGCTGCATCGAAGCTATTATCTTCACAGGGTAGCGCATTACACGGTCCTTCCGCATCCCTTCCGATGCATGAATAATGAATTCCGTTATGTTCATTATGACTCTGACGGACATCCTTATAAAATATAAACAGCGCGTTTCATGCAGCGCGCCATCAATTATTCAATCGCGCCGTCGACGTCCACTCATTAATTTTCAGCATCGACGACGGACGAGACCCCCACCGTCGACTGTGTCACCGCGAAATTTTCGCGCGCTCATCCGCGGGTGACGCTGCATCCCCATCCGTTTTTAAGAAGCGCACGGCGGAAGAGAGACGCGCGCGCGCCCTTTCAGCCCGCGCGGATCGGGTAACGACGCGTGGTCTTTTTCTCCTAATTGGTCCCCGCAGGCTGGGTGCGCTGAAATTTTAATGAAAGCCGCCTCGGCTCCGGCGGTCTTTATTCCGCGTCGGGCGGCCCGAAAAAAAGGTCCGACAATGCCGGAGTTTGCGACGCGGCCGGCGTTTCTTCGCGCTCCGTGGAGATGAATAGTTCATTCGATGGGTCGGGGGTATTACCGGGGGATTCCGGAGGTTAGCGGACTTTCGCACCTTGTTATGGCGCGGATGAAATTTGTACGAGCGATTTTTTTTTATTTGTAGGCTCGCGGGCGGTTTGGGTTCTTTTTAGAAGCTGTGAGATGTACTCGCGGTGGTGCGAGGTTTGATGTTTATGATACGCGACGATGCATTTCTTATTATTTGTAAGTTCTTTATTTTTTACAGTGATTTTTATGGAAAAACAATTTCATTTCACTAGATTTTCTTTAAAAATTTTCAGACTTTTCCACGCGAAAATTCTCTCTTTGTTTAAACTGTATTGATGTGCTGTTTTTTTTTGTTAAAGTTAGAAATAAGAATAGAAATTTTAAGAAAAATTTTTAATTAAGCTGTAAGTGTACTTTAGATATTTTTCAAGACTAAGAAATATGCAAATTAGTTTCAGTCTGCATGTGAATTGTTATATTTCTTTGATTTCCATAATTCAATGTGATCCTTTTATCTCATGAAGAATGTATTTCTTTTTTTAAGATGGTAAATTTAAAAAATTTCGGTATTTTGTATGGCTCAAGTATTTTTATACATTTACATAATTTACTCTTGAAATATTTTAGCTAATGTTCAAGTCATGTCGCAAAGTATATGAAAGTTTTATATACTAGTCCTTTAATGTTAGGGAGCCCGAACTTTATACCAAGTTCTCTTCAAATCTTTTGAAAAAATACTTGGATTACGGTTTCAGAATATTAAAGCAAGTGATTGAAGATCATCCATCTTCCTTTATTTAACGCCATTTTTTTGTTTTATAAGGACTCGGGGCTTGCATAAACTTTTTAGTGCAAATAACTGAAATTGTGATAAGAGGATTTTGTATATAATTTTGTAAAGTGAATAATGTCCGCGCACAAATTCCACATCAGGCGCGAGTCACAGAGGACAAAGGGAAGCTTCAACATTATTTCGAAACTTTAGAGGTTGAAGGAAATCTCTCAGAAAGTCCTTGAAATCAAGTTCAGTGATAAAGGCGCTGCGCACCTTTATGACCGGAAAGAGTCTGCTTTTGATATGACAGATGCTTGGAGCCTCGCGAAATCAAGGGTCCTCGTTCAAAAACATCTTCAACATTGAATTAAAGCAAACTAAAATGAACATCAATACGCATTGTGCTTCCTTTCACAATAAAAATTTTAAAAGCAAAGTAATTTGCTTTTTCCCGTTGAAAGTAACGAACGTTTTTCTTTTAATGAAAAATTTCAATCATCGCGAATTTTGAAAAAAAATTTCAATTTTCCCAAAAGCACTTTTTATTTGTCATCCTCACCTCAACGCGTCGCCGCTGAATTTGAAACGTCAAACCATTCCAGCCGCTTTGACTACCCTTCCGCTCTCTTGTTTTTATCCTTTTTATTTCCTTTCGAGAAGGAAGACGTCAGCCGAGTGTCGTAATTGCGCCGTTCAGCATTTCCAGGTGCTGGCGAAAAACAGCAGTGTCCTTTTTGCAATCACATTACGGAGCTGCTTCGATGATTTACTTGAAAGTGACATGCTTCGATTTCTTCCGTTGGTGTTTTTCAGCTCCGACGAAAATCCAATTGATCGATCAATCACTTGGCAATTTTTTTTACTACGTCAACACCGACGTCTTCATTGACTATGGGTAATGTACAGATTAGATTGCGAACTAAATTTATAAATTAAATATTTTTTTTGTGGTCGCACTTTTATTTTTTGCACGTGTAGTATAATTTTAGTAACCACTTTGTAATTAACGAATTTATAATTAGGTGAAAAAAGTGTTGATTAAGGAAATACCATTACAATTATTGGATATCGACGAAGCGTGGTAAAATTAAATGCACCAACAATGTAATCTAAATTCATGGATAAAAGCAAAGCCCGCTAAGTAAAATATAGACCATGGATCTGCTATTTAAAGAATTCGAAGGTACAGAATTCCACGCGAGCTTGCGTACATTATAATAATAGCAGCTTAAATTCCCTAACAACAATACTGTTTAATTTTGCTTTTGGCACAACGAACGAGATGCTGATAAATTTAAAAGATTATCAGATACTTTCGGCTTAGTTGCAACTAAATTACGATTTCACATGTATCCCTCCGCGCACAGGTGACAAGCCCCACAGCGCGCACCAGTCGAAAAATCTCACTGTCCCTCCGGCGACGAACGAAAAAAGAAGCAGCTCGGCGCGCAATTAGCAGGGCAAACGAGTCGACGCACCGCGGTAAACAAGCGGCCAACAACAAGTCGGCCTCTCCCAGCGGTGGCTGCGAGCGCGCAGCATCCTCCCCCGCGTCGGGCCAGCACTCGCGAAGCACTTCGATCCGAGCGGTCCCCTTCCCCCGCTTACGGGGGGCTCCTCGGCTGGCGAGTCTCGGTGGAGTGCGAGTCTCGTCCGCGTCGTCAGCTGTCGGTCATAGCGGGGGCCGCGTCGGCTCTGCCGTCCCGGCGAGGAGCGGAGGTGCGCGCCGCTCGTCCGGGGAGTGTCTCGGGGCCATCACCTGTTGGTTCGCGTATCCCGGTCACGGCGACGCTCGCAGCCCCTAGCGGAGCTGCTCGCCGGCGTCCCCCCTCTCCGCGTTTCATCCCCCGGCGGTCCACGCAGGCGCGGATCGATGTGTGCTATATCTCCGGCGGCGAGCCTCTTTTTCGCAGCCTCCGCTTGCGCGCGCGCCTCTTTCGCCTCCTTCGCTTTGTCGCGCGATTCTGATGATGCTGCGCCTCTTTTTCTCTCTTTTTCTGCCCTTTGGAGGTGAGCGCGCGGCGGGCGGGAAGAAGAGGCCTATTCAGCGGCCTGGTTAATTGGGATGCACCTTTTTTTCGCGGGAATTTGCGGGGATGCTGAGGCGCGAGGGAAGCGCAGTAGTTCGATTCTTCGGGGTCGGTTAGCGGGGCAGCAGGCTGGATTATGCTGCTGCGTTGCTGATTACGAAGGTTGGTAATTGAGCTTGCGTAAGAGATTTACTGCACAGCCTGAGAGGTGTATTAGGTAGAAATTAGAAAATAGTATGAAAAGTTACTTTTGAGAGAGTAAATTATCGTTTTATTGACCCTCTAATTTCTGTCTTCCAGGCATGATCATTATTAACTTTTGTTTATTAAACATCAATAATCGATGTTATTCTTCTTTTTCCTGTTTTTATTGGCCGCTTATGTGATCGAAGTAATTCGTGAAAAAAAGAAAAATTTCATAAAGGTATGTGTAAATAAAACATGTAGTAAAAATAACATACAAAGAAAAACATATTGACTTCGCAACTATAATGGATCTTAATTTGACGGTTAAAGGATTAAAAAAGTTATAAATTCGATACTGCAACTATGCGTTATAATTTGCGTTGCAATATATTCCATTACAAAAGAAGAGAAAGGTGCATACGGTATCAAATCGAAGTTAATTTAAAAAAAATGGTACTATCGTTGCGAATGCATATAGAAACATTGAATTAAAAGAAATTGAGCTGTACACACTGGTGTAGGGAAAATGAAAAATAACAACTACGTGAAAATGGATATCTCGTTTGTTTGGATTCACTGTAGTGAAAAACTCGTAAATTGCTTTCCCTTTTTGCACCGGAACAAGGTTTTGGTTCGCACTCTTTTTTAATGATCACACCTGTTAATTAAATAAATGGTGTGACTTTTATTTCTTTTTAAATACGAAATAAAATTGCTGAATTGATAAACTGCACAATAAATAAATATCAAAATAAAGAGAAAAATGGAAAGACAGCAAGTGGGAAGTAAATATTACACAAACATTAGGGATGATGAAAAGTGAGAATGAAAAGTACCAATTGACTGGCATTTAGTTAATTTATTAAAACTTTCTAGTATTATATTAATTCTTCATAGTTTCTCTGAATCTGCGCTTCTGTACATTTTTGACCCTCGTCACAATTGCGCCTTTCTCACGCTCCACGTCTCACACACGAGTCGCTCGCGCACACTCGCCGCGGTTACGATACGCTTCCACGTCGTCGCCCGAATGTCTCCGTTTTGTTTTTTTTTTTTTGTTCACACCATACCGACAAGATAATAGTAATGACAATGACAAATCGAGGTACAAAAAATCAAAAGAGCTGCTCGTTCAATTTTTCTCCCTCGCCGTTAATAAAAACCTATGCGGTTCGCGACCTTGCAAGCTCTCAGCGCGTAAAGCGCGCGCATTTATTTTAAAACGCTCGAAAAGTTCCGTGGCGCGGGTATATATCGATTGCCGCCGCGCCAATCGAGCTCGCTTCGCCGGTTTCAGCCGCTTGTTAAATCTTAATTGCACATTTTTTTCGACTTGTGTGTCGTTAACGCTTGGACAGTCGATTTTTTTTATTTAACTAAACGATTTTTTTACGACTGTTCCTCAATTTTTTTTCACTGGATCCTTCGACGATCTCCGAATGAATACGACAAATTTGAATTTTTTTTCTAAACTCAGTAACAGCGAGAATTCCACTAGAATCAGAGCTTGAGGTTCGTCGAGTCATTTGATTTCTCTATAATGAAAGGTATTATATTACAAACGCGCGTTCTTACGAGAAATCAAGTGTAAACGGAAATATCCCCTTTTATTTATACAATTATCCTTTTATTTCTTTATTTTATGCGATATACACGTTTAGCTTAGAAAAGCGCAATCGAGCGCCACCTCGTGGCGAAATACCGAGCTCGAGCGATCAACTCCCTGGATCCTAAGGTAAATAGTTTTAAATCTAGCTGATTGTAATTACTTTAATACATATTTGTTCACTTTCTCTCGATTTAAAGTCGCCGCGTGCCTCGCCTCCTCGAAAAATTACACGATATGAATCCTAAAGACTTTCGGCGACGGCAACTCGCGCCTTCTTTTTAAATTCTACTCCACTCGACCGTCGGTAGCGGAATCGCTAAGTTACCTTGCTGCGATTTGAAAAGGACAGCGCATTTACCTCGTAAGAAAGATTTACAGATTTCTTTTATCCTCTTTTTATTTTATCTATATAATATCCTTTTTTACAATTTAATCGTTTAGTTTTTATTCATTTATCGTAGCTTACAATGCTTAATTTTTTATATCACAAGTATTATTAACGAATAAGCAACGTAATAAAATCTGTAAAACTCACGCAAACAAGAATTTTCTTTCAATAAATATTTTTTTTTTGTTTCTTCGTGGCGTCAATAAAGTCGATTAAGTAA
Organism: Eurytoma adleriae; assembly: GCA_900480045.1. Taxonomy (NCBI): domain Eukaryota; kingdom Metazoa; phylum Arthropoda; class Insecta; order Hymenoptera; family Eurytomidae; genus Eurytoma; species Eurytoma adleriae. The sequence continues at coordinate 6,627 of UXGC01000064.1, read as the reverse complement.
CTTAATGGACCATGAATTGCATGGTATGGAATGTATTGACCAGATCTACGGTTATTTACACGTACCTTAGTGGAAAACGTACAAAATAATACAAAACATTGTTGCAATCCTTATGAATATATTTATCTGTTATTTACAGTCTACTCAAGGTGACAATGATCAACAGTAAACTCATTAATTTTCATAAAATATAAAATATCTTTTAAAATAGTCTCACTATTTACTAACGGAATGTTTCTTTAAATAAGGTGAACGGCTATTTAGACTGGACCTTATTGACCCTCTTTTTTTAAATGTATGAATTTATAACTTCATTAAAATCTATTCAAATATGTAGCTTTGCAGATTTAACAAAAGTCTTATCGTGACTTAATTAAGACTGTCATAATTTTTTTTATTATAATATTTCTTTTTTTAACTTTTTAAAGATTGTTTCATATGTGTACTTATAGAACGGTTTCTATTATCAATCGATATTTCAAATCATCATACGAATCTCAAGCTTTGATAAATAATTCAAATATTTTTTTTCGCAATACGCAATAACGGTTTATATAAATATTACGAACACCATTCATTATTAAACGTTCAAATGATCCTTTTAACAAAATAATCAAATGAATAATCAAATATATCATACTTTTGAATCTCCTTACGATAGGACTTCTATCGAAGAAATTAAAGAAAAGTATTCAAAATTTAAAGTAACAACAATGAATTTGTCTCACAAAGTTTAACAGTATTTTAACTCCAATGAAACCTTTGATCTTCTCTTATCGACGTTTCATTCTGCCTCATACGCAATCGACGTGCACACATTATGATTACCATTGTTCACGCTTGTTTACTGCGACGCTGTATATGTACATCAATAAGTCGATAGTATATGTCTCCAAACATGTCATTTTGTGCGTTTGGACTTAATCTATGAATCGGTATATAATATTAATCTGAGATCTAGGCAGTTGCATGTTTGTTATTAAAACATTACGCTATTGGTTTCATGCACTAAGGGTGTCTTGCTCGCTTTGCTGTTCGACGACAAGTGCTTCTTTCATTTGTTTACGCCCAGCTTCGCTTCTGTTAAAGTACTTTTATCCTTTAGCCTTGCTGCGATTCATTTTCTTTTCATTTACTTTATTTTCTTGTTTTTTTTTATGCTGCTTATCGCAATTGGTTTTGAGAGAATACGTTTACTCGGTAAACATCGGTTGCTCTTTCTTTTCGGTGGAGATGTAAAAAAAAAAATCTGCGATAAATTACCATGGTTCAAGTAGTTCGGTGATTTAAGCGCGGAATTAAGGTAGACGAATTCTTTTCCTTTTTTTTAGTTTATATATACGCAGCGAGAGGTACATGCGAAGCGAAACAAGGGACTTTTAACTGCGCTACCTTTGAGAAATGTGCAAAGTCCAACAAGCGTTTTAAGCTACCGCACGCGATGGTAATTTATCTCGGACTTTTTTCATAACGGAAGTTTCTTTTAACGAAGATGATAATATTTTCTTTTTATGCGCCTCGGTCAATCGCTTCTCGTTTACAATTAAAATTAATAGAATCTTCTTTTACATAAATTTTTTATAATTAGATTATTAAACTCTGTTACAATATTAACGCTTTCTTTTATCTTTATTTTCGTTTTAATAAGGTAATTGAATAATGTAATTTTAAAGCTGCCTGTTTTGTGTTTTTGAATAATTGCACGCAGCATTTTGATTTTTTTTTCTTTTTGTTATCATTGCGTCTGATGTAAAGATTTATTACGTATTGATTGTTTTCGTTTTTTTAAGTTATTTTATACAAGGGGTTATGTGATCTTCTCGTACAACGTCGTGATAAGTGAACCACTTTTAAAACATTCGTTCAAATAAAAAAAAGTCGCTTCGCCAATTTGAATGTTTCTCATCGATTTTCTCCATTGAATATTAATTAACGCATTAACATATTTTACGATGAGGCATAAAAAAAGCACGAATCTTTATAGTCCAATAAATTATTTTTCCTCATTAGCCGCACGTGCTGCGCATAAAATTTGCGTGCTAATTTTAAATTTAAAAACAAACGCCAAAAAAGCAAGAGGCTTTATGAACTTTTAATTGACATTTGATTACCGCTAATTCGACGACTACAATCGAAAGCAACTCGACGAATTCGAGAGTCGTAAAAATTGTAATCAATCGAATTACGTTCGAGCGAATAAGTGATAAAAGTGGTCGACTTCCTCGCTAGTGTTTCCTCTTCACACACACTGTCGCAGGCACTCGCACGCGCTCGCAAAATGATTATCTAGCTTATTATCTCGTCGAATGCAGACGTCGAAATTCTCCCTCTCGATCAACATCATCGATCGACTCCAGTCTCCTGGCCTCGCTTCTTTATGTTAGCTCGCGCGCAAGGCAGTGTACGGGAACGACGGTCGGCGTGACCGCTGGATACATTGTGTGATATATATATATTTATACGACACGCGTCGCGCTTTTACAAATTGCCGTGCGATTTCGGTGTCCGTTCGTTTTTTGGTAATCGATTGTTAAGAAAATAAATTAATGCGATCGAGCTTTTTTGCGAAAAACAAATTTAAGATAGATCAGCGGTTTTGACGGGTATATTATCTTTTCAAAAAACCCCGGCTGTTGACCAACCTTTAGAAAGGCTAGAAGCTCCTTAAAAAAGGCAGAAACTGAAGATTTATCGTGTAAGTCGGTAAGATAATACTGTTTTTCAAACAAGACACTTTCTGCCTTTGTTTTAGAGATGACTTCTCCATTTTTTGAGATAATAAATTGTTTAAACCAGTACAAAACGGCTGATACAATTTAAAATTTGTTTCGCTTATGTACGCTGCTTTTTATTTGGAGTTTGAAAATCATTGAGTCGGCGGAGCACGGGAATCACTAAAAGCGCGGATTTTTCGTTCCATAATTCTAGCGTAAGGTTCGTGGTATTCAACGACAATCTTAAATAACAAACGACCGCGTTTGGTTACTTCACCTTTTGATCATCGTCTCTCTTAATAATTTCATTTTTGTTTTTATTTATACGTTACAGGTACCTAAAAAACTCACGCCTCGCACACCTCCGTAAAGAGTAAGAAAAGTGTTTTTCCGTGTATTATACAAGCTAGGAAGTCCTACGAGATACTTTTTTTATTTTTTCAATCGTTTTCTTTTTTTTTTTTTAATGAGTGTGTGTAAGTGTCCATTACATTTCATTCGCTACTAACGTGATAAAAAGTTTCGTCGATACCGAAAAAACGATCGCGCTGGAAAATAATCGCTCGCCTCGAAATCGACTCGCCGCCGCATTTCATCGCAATCGCGCCAAACTCTCCGTCGCCAATGTAGAAAAGCGCGCGTTCGGTCCTCCCCCCGCGCTCTTACTCTCTTTGCAATCAGAGGCAATAAACATCGACTCTCTTTCGGGCTCTTTCTCCTCGTTACGACGCGCGCCGCTTCTTTTTTCCTTTCCTGCTTTTTTTTTGTGTAGGCGCGTACGGCAGGGTCGTACTTTTTATTTTCTCGCGTTTCCGTTGCCCTGTCCTCTTTTATACTCTCTGCCTTTGGTATTGCATAATCTTGGCGTAACGTAATCGCTTTTGTTCGCGTGCCTTCCGGGGGGCGAGCTGGAGAGAGAAAAAAAAAATTGGCGAATATTCCCTTTGCTTTGGCGACTCCAGCCGATAATTCCCCCTTGGAATATTCCCTCGTGTTTCCTACATTGGCACCTGACTTTCTCTCCACCATTTTTAATTACGTTTTTTATCTGCTTTTCTTTGTCAAAGCCCTGCGCAAGTTCTTTGTCCCGTGCAAATAAAGCTGCATATTTTTTTTCTTTATTAATTAGGTAATTTTCGCGTTGCTTTCAATAAACAATATTAATGTCATTTAGCATTGAATCTGATCGTTGATAGTTTTTATGAATGCGATTTAATCCAGTCTTATTAATTAAAATAAAGATAATTAAGAATTAGTCAGAGTACGTTTATTTTGTCGTATAATGAATTAACCCCTTTGTGAGGTGATAAGCGTTTTACGCTAAAAATATAGTTTTATAATTTTTATAAAATGTATTTTGTAAATAATTTTTAAAAAAATTCATCGAAAATCTGGGTAAAAATTAATTTTTAATTATGCTGAAAATTTAATTCCTCGGTGAGGAAACAAATTTGCTGAAAGTTCATGTCTGACTAAACTCGACTATAACTACTGCCACTTATTATTGACGTCCGCCAGCATTTTTAATTGCTTAGCAATAGAAGGTAAATGAAGTCTGAATTTAAAAGCAGCATTTAACGACAAAGAACCATTGCAATGCCTTACTTGGTTTTATTATATTCCCTTATAATTGATTTTCTTATAATTGATAGTGCACGGGTTTCGTCGAGTTACTTTGCGCTTTAGGATCGATCGATTTTTAGTAATAGTATCAGTCTAAGATGCATCAAGCGGGTTTCTTCTGCAGTACAAGGAATCGGACTTTGAACGTTCAATCCTAAAAGAATTAATAGTTCTTGCAAATTTTTTTGTTTGCACTTCTTACTAAATTCTCAAAGTGAGTAAAATTCCTATCGCAAGTTTCGTAATAATTAAATACGGTCGCTTGGTTTCCCCTCTCCCTCTTCTTTTTTTTTAATTATTTATTTATTTCACTATGAAAATGATTTGTTTCTGGGTTGGCAGTAAAGGTCGAATTGTGAAAAACAAATTGCATACTACGTTTGCTTATGGTTTAAATTTTTTCAGCGTGTACTTTTCGTTTAAACTGCTGCTTTAAAATTTGCCTCTCGATACAATAAAATGTGTTTACACTCCTCGTTTAACAAAGATATATCGATTGCTTTTAAATATATTTTATTGAAATATCATTAAACAGCTATGTATTTTAACTTTTTGCGTTAGTGAACAAACTGCGCAAAGTAAAATTTGTTTCTCGAACGCACTATTTTTTTTCTCATTGCAAGCGACTAATAAACTCTTTAGTTTAGATAGTTACTCTTCTATGCCATTTGCTTTTCACAACTTAATAGCCTGAAAATTTGGCACTTCAATTATATACTCTAGGTTTCCTAAACAACCGTCGTTACTTCCTCGCTGCGAACCACTTATTTTTTCGTCCAATCGAATTTCTTAAAACCGTGTAAATTCTTTCTCGTTACTTTTATTGATACGCTCGGTGTGTTAAAAAAATTACCTTTATCGTTAAAAGCTAAGTCGCTTAATGAAACAATCGTGCCAATTGAGCATTTTCGCATTAACATTTTATTCTTAAAATCGGTCGATTTGAACAATGTTGCTTCCAATGATTTACAAAAGTGTCCGCTATTCTCGCTCGATCTGAGCGGGTACGTGGTAGGATAAAATCGATCGTACAAGGACTGAGTTTGTGTATACTTTTTATAAAATTTTATATTTTTTTTTCATTTTTTATTAAAAAATCGAGTAAAAAACATCGGTTCCTTTAATACTACACAGAAACATCAATTTATCCGCATGAATTGAATGTAAAATTTTTAAACGGTTAAAAAAGTTTCAGCGTGAGATATGTAATTTAAACGAACCAATATCAATAACAGATCAATTATATAACAATATTTACACGAAAATAAAGTATTCAATTTTTTTTCAAGCAAAGTTTATAAAAAAGGTCAATATTTAAAAAAGTGTATTCCACAGTTTATTATTAAATAGCAAGAATAATTGAAATAAATGAAAAAATTATACAAAACACTTCGGAGTGCGTCAGCGTCTACTAAAAAGTGAAGGACGATTTGTGCGATAGAAAACGGTTAAAATTTCGAGACCCTATTAAAATACCGAATCCTCTATTTTTTTAAAACACCCTATTAAAAATACCGAAAGCGCGCTCGTCGCTCTACCCCGAGCGCGGCAATTCCTCAAAAGGACCATCTCGTTCTTCGCAGCCACGATCGATTCTACCTTACCGGGGGACTCTCGCGGCCCTCGGACGATCGACAAAACAACGGCGAAATTGAAATGAGAAACGAAGGGAAAGAAAAAAGAAAGACGCTCAGCGAACTTTTCCCAGTCGACTCCTCATCCCCGCCGGCTCGGCGTCTTCTCGCGCCGCCGCCGAGCTACGATCGATCGAGGAACTTTAACGGACTCGTCGCGACCCGCACGCACTCGCGTCCTGGACTCCTGGTGCTCGGCCGGCTCCCGGGGGGCGCTCGGCGATGCCGGAGGTGGAGCCTGCGGCGCGCCGGCCTCGCGCTTAGGCGAGCGCTCAGGACGAGCCGTAGGCGCAGGCCGAATTGTCGGGCGGGCTCATCTTCTCCACCGGGAGAATCGCTGCCTTCTGCCACTCGTCCCTCACCTGTTGAGCAGAACGAGAATCAGACACTTTTACTGGGGTTCGAATTGGAGTTTTTTGGTCTGGATTTACACTGAAATTGTAGTATTAGGATTTATATTATAGGTTTGTTTCAAAGTATTTTTTTTATTTTGATCATGGATAAAGTGTGTAAAAAAATTTGTTTTTTTTTGTTTCGCCAATACAAGAATTAGAGAAATAAAAATATTATAATATAGTGCACTGAGAAAAAAGCTTATTGTTACTAAAGAAATCTTACTTGATTCAAGTAACATTTAATTTATTCAAGTAAATATT